>OX155978.1:7804518-7912975 GCA_944548615.1 Micropterix aruncella
GCAAAGAAAATCTGTAGACGGTATTTGAGGATGAGGTCTATCATCGAGAAAATGAGAAATGCTTCCAATCCTAAATTATGTGGAATATTAGTATACAGAGATGTGGCGTCAATAGTAACAAACAATAGGTCATCTGACTTTGGAATTACAGTATTTTTTAAAATATCAATAAAATGATAGCTGTCTTTAATATGAGAACTTAGATTTTTAACAAATGGTTGTAAAAAATAATCTACAAAAGCCGAAATTCTTTCTGTCGGAGAGTTAAAGCTTGCGACTATAGGTCGTCCAGGATTATTGGGCTTGTGAATTTTTGGTAATAAGTAAAAATTTGGAGTTCAAATAGGATCTGGAATTAAAGTTTTGACATCTTCTTCTGATAATTTTTCATTTGATTTATTTTGTTCAATGTATTTTTTTATTTTTACTGCAAAATTTTTGTTTGGATCCCTGGATAGTTTTTTATAGAATGTTTCATCCCTAAGTTGCCTCAAGCATTCAGTCACATAGTCAGTTTTGTTAAGTATGACAGTAGTGGAACCTTTATCAGCCGGCAAAATGACGATGCTGGTATCCTGGCTAAGACTGTCAAGAGCTGCACGTTCATCCACTGATAAGTTTGATGTTGGTTTGAGGTTATTTAGAAAAGATGGTTGTGTTACTTTGTTTAATAAAATTGTAATAAAAATTTCTACCGGATGATTTTTTGGTAATGTAGGGGGTTCTTTATTAGAGTATGGACGAAATGGAGTTAGTGCATTGTGTAATTTAGTATTATTATTATTATTGTTATTATTTTGATTTGAATGCCAAAATTCACGCCATCTTAAATTACGACAAAATTTAACAATATCATTACCAAAACTAAAATGGTTCACGTTTTGAGTCGGTGTGAAGTTTAGACCTTTAGATAATACTAAATATTCATTGTGGTTAATTACTTTGGATGATAAGTTTTTGACAGCATTTTTTTCTCTAGCAAATGGAACTTGTATATTATTTGTATCTGATACTGGTGGTATTATATTGTTATTAATTTGGTTTGCTGACGTAGCATGCGTCGGTACGGAATCTGATACTAATGGTAATATATTGTTAGCAATTGGGGTGTGCGTCGGTAAGAAAAGTGTACTTTCTTGGGAAACTGTTGGGATAACATTTTGGAGTGATTTTAAATTCCTTGCTTTGTTATTATTGGAATGACTATAATTTGAAATGGAGATTGGATCCAATATGTTTAGCGCATTGTTACTGGGTATATTGTAAATTTTATGAAAGTTCATTAATAAATTAAGGAACTTTTTATCGTGTTTTAATCTAAGATTATGTAAAATTGTTACAGAATTCTTTAATATTTTATGAGCTTCTTGAAATAAAAATGGTGAATGTAATTTTATCATGTTAACATAAAAATACAGAGAATTTAAATGTTTGGATTATTGACCAACACTGAAAGAATAGAGAAGAAAAAAAGGCGTGGAGTCGCTCCTGGTCTACACAGACCAGATAAGTCTCCTTTCATTTATTTTATACGTTAATTTATTTAGTATTAATACATAATTTCAATTTGAAAATAATAATTTACACTTATACTAATCAAATATATATATATATATATATATATATATATATATATATATATATATATATATATATATATATATATATATATATATATATATATATATATATATATATATATATATATATATATATATATATATATATATATATATATATATATATATATATATATATATATATATATATATATATATATATATATATATATATATATATATATATATATATATATATATATATATGAGGAGCAAACATTCAAAAAGTGATTAGTCACATTTTTTTCAAAAATGTACTGGCAACATAAATTTAAACTCTTGCTAAAATACTTCATGTTTGCTTAATCAGTTTCGTGCAAAACATTCTTTGTCCCCTATAGTTTCATTAGTAAAAACTGAGATTTCAAACAAACTGTGTTTTCTTCAAAAGTCTGTTTCGTTCATAAAATGTTTTGTCCATGCAACGAATCAGAGCATTGCAAATGTCAGTTTGTTGTGTGACAAATCACTTTTTGAACACACGTTTTCTTTGTGTCACTTGACAGGATAACCTAAAACGTAGTAATTAATTATTGCTCAGTGGTTATTTGTTTTTTCACGTTTACAGCGGCTATTGATTTGTATTGTTTGCGTCTGAAACTTTTGAAAGTGAAAGTGCAATACCTGTGCCAATACGCCGTTAGTCGGCCGATAGCCAGTCTACCTACACTCAAGTTCAAGTGCATATACTTACCTATTCAAATTTTAAAATGAATGAAGACGAAACCGACACTGTATTAGTAAGTGACTGTTCTGCTGGTCGCAAGTCGCAAACGAAAAATAACTGGGGGTAAAAGAGCAGCAGCTAAGAAGAAACGATATTCTGCTCCATGTAGTGTAAACGTCTACACGCCTTGCTCATCTCATACTTCGACGAATAAAATACTTTTATGTCACAAATTAACACCAAATATGGTCAAAGAAATCACAGATAAGTTTTTCAGCATCCCTAATAAACAGAGGCAAGACGGGATGATTGCTAACATGATAGAAGTTGCCACCGATATAAAGAGACGAAGGCCAAGACCCATCAACAAAAACAAGAAGCAGAAAGCTGGAGGTTTACATAAATACACAATTAAATATTTTCTCAAAAGCAAGAAAACGACTCTTCGGGTATGTAGAACGTTATTTCTCAATATACTGAAAGTAGGTCGAACAAGAGTTCAGAACATTTCAAATGCAAAATTTAAAGGCAATTCTATAGAAGAAAAACGAGGCGGAGATAGAAAAAGCCACCAAAGTACATAAAAGAGAAATAGTGTGAGGACTTTCATAGGTCGACTAAGAGGAACAGAAAGTCATTACAACAGAAATAAGTCAAGAAGAATTTATCTTTTCTGTGATCTAAGCATAAAGAAATGACATAAATTATATAATGAAAGTACAGAGCCAACTCACAAAGTTCATTTTGCAATGTTCTACAGAATATTTGTGAATGAATTCAATATAGGATTCAGGTCACCCGCCTCGGACACATGCAGTCGCTGTACCTTTTTGACTAATAAAATTAAAGAATTTCAACAAGGTTCTGCAGAACGCAACAAATACATGATCGAAAAACGAGTTCATAAACAAAGAGCAAATGCCTTCTACAAGCTATTAAAAACGGTTGTTCCAAATTCTGTTTGTTATTGTTTTGATTTACAGCAAATTCAATCGCTGCCGAAATCACCAATTCAAGACGCATTTTATGCACGTCAATTTAATTTTTATAGCTTGTGTGTAACTGATCTTGAATGTGCAAAGCCGATATTTTATACTTGGACTGAGGAACAAGCCGGCAAAGGCAGTCTTGAACTATCTTCTGCTCTGCTAAACTTCTTGCAAAATACTGATTTTCAGGAAAAATCACTTTTACGCTTTTTCAGCGATGGCTGTGTTGCACAAAATAAAAATAACATAGTTTTGAGAACTGCTATGTATTTCCTATATACACATGAAACTTGCATACAAGAAGTACAATTTAATTTTCCTGTCCGGGGTCATAGTTACCTTCCCGCAGATCGAGTTTTTGGCCGCGTTGAAAAGATACTGAGAGGAAAACAATTTATCTTGACAAAAGATGAGTATCATGATGTTTATTCTCAAATTGGAAATGTAAAGAAATGTGGCACTGACTGGGTAATAAGGGATACAAAAGAGTTGCAAATATATTGTAATGATTTGACTATGATAAGCGAGATGAAGCGGATTTATATAAAATTGACTACAAGAGGCAGGCAACGCTTTGTCAAGGTGAAAGGCTTGGAAAACTTTGTATTTGAATCAGAGGAAGAGTTCCAGTCTTTAACAAAAAGGAATATTAACAACAGACAACTACAACGGATAAGATTGAATGATGTACCATTAGAACATGGCATCACAAACGAGAAGAAAGCTGATGTTAACAAGCTTATGTGTGCTATGTTTGGTGATGGATGGCAAGATTTAAATGACCACCGGTTTGAATGGTACAAGCATATAGTGATTTCAACGCCAACTGCCACTGAAACACAGGAAGTAGAAGAGACTTGTGACTGTTTAGAGGAAGAAGTTGCAGTTAGGATTTAAGGCTAGAAAATAAATTATTTTCATTCTTATAATTTTTAATACAATTAATAAAAAAATATTAATGATACTGTATGGTTTTCATTCAAACTAAGTTTTGTCCAGGACCTGTACATTCAAAAAGAGTTTTGTCCACGAATTTCATGCAAAACATGTTTTGTCCAAAGTAGTATTTTAAAATTTATGTATTTGAAAGGTGTGTGTCAGGTATATTAGTATTTAACTGTATTCCCTGTGCATTTCTAAAGAAATAAATCTGTCTAGAATACCTATAAGAAGTAATAGGCAGGTGTAATACATTTTTTCCATTTACCCAACAATCCGAGCCGGTGGACAAATCACTATTTGAATGTTTGCTCCTCATATATATATATATATATATATATATATATATATATATATATATATATATATATATATATATATATATAAATATATATATATATATATATATATATATATATATATATATATATATATATATATATATATATATATATATATATATATATATATATATATATATATATATATATATATATATATATATATATATATATATATATATATATATATATATATATGTATATATATATATATATATATATATATTTTATATATATATATATATATATATATATATATATATATATATATATATATATATATATATATATATATATATATATATATATATATATATATATAGATATATATATATATATATATATATATATATATATATATATATATATATATATATATATATATATATATATATATATATATATATATATATATATATATATATATATATATATATATATATATATATATATATATATATATATATATATATATATATATATAGATGTGTAGAACAGCTATTGCGGCAGAAAGAAATGAAATGTCAATTTAGGTAGTTTCAATTCCGAGAGATGGCGTTGAACGCAATTTAACTCGCGATGTCGCACCGTCGATTTAAAACTACATAGGTATTTGGGAATTGGCAATAAATTGAGTCATACCTACCAGCAGTGTTTCATTTGAGGATATAGTGAACGGTGAAAAGTGAGTCGACATTTGGTGCCGAAACCAGGGAACAGTAAATCCGTGAGTAGTGCTACCGATAAATAGTGACTAGTAACAGTGTTGCCAACTGACTAAAAATAGTGTTAGTGACAAACGGTGACCACACAATAATTGAGGTCAAAAGGGACTTAATTGAATGCGCGTAACAAAAAGGACTTTGTTGAAATTTGCGGAAAAAAGGACTTAGTGAAATTTCGTGATTAAAAAACACTTGTAAAATTTCGTGGCTACCGGACTTGTAATTATTTTATGATCACGTAAGGTGCAAAAAAAATGGAAATATTCATTTTAAATCAAGAGGACAAGTTAAATCATTTGGAAAGGGCTTTCACAAATTACAAAAAATCACCGAAAGATCGCATAACAGTGGATTACATTGAAGCGAGGTTAGAAAGTTTGGAAAAATTATATGCCACTTTTGTATCGACACATTCTAGTATTTTGGAAACGGTACAGAGGGCTAAAAAAGACACCATTGCCTATTTTACGGAGGATATATATTCTCAATTTGAGGAAGCGTACATAGAATACAAAACTAAATTAAAGGATCATTTAAGATCAAGAACGTCACGCGATCAGACCACGGCTGAAGGAAAAACGCATCATGCTTCGCCTTGCGAAGTCAAGCTTCCGCAAATACACCTACCCACATTTTCCGGTGGTTACGAAGAATGGCAAACTTTCTATGATTTATTTCTATGATTTATATATATATATATATATATATATATATATATATATATATATATATATATATATATATATATATATATATATATATATATATATATATATATATATATATATATATATATATATATATATATATATATATATGTATATATATATATATATATATATATATTTTATATATATATATATATATATATATATATATATATATATATATATATATATATATATATATATATATATATATATATATATATATATATATATATATATATATATATATAGATATATATATATATATATATATATATATATATATATATATATATATATATATATATATATATATATATATATATATATATATATATATATATATATATATATATATATATATATATATATATATATATATATATATATATATATATATATATATATATATATATATATATATATATAGATGTGTAGAACAGCTATTGCGGCAGAAAGAAATGAAATGTCAATTTAGGTAGTTTCAATTCCGAGAGATGGCGTTGAACGCAATTTAACTCGCGATGTCGCACCGTCGATTTAAAACTACATAGGTATTTGGGAATTGGCAATAAATTGAGTCATACCTACCAGCAGTGTTTCATTTGAGGATATAGTGAACGGTGAAAAGTGAGTCGACATTTGGTGCCGAAACCAGGGAACAGTAAATCCGTGAGTAGTGCTACCGATAAATAGTGACTAGTAACAGTGTTGCCAACTGACTAAAAATAGTGTTAGTGACAAACGGTGACCACACAATAATTGAGGTCAAAAGGGACTTAATTGAATGCGCGTAACAAAAAGGACTTTGTTGAAATTTGCGGAAAAAAGGACTTAGTGAAATTTCGTGATTAAAAAACACTTGTAAAATTTCGTGGCTACCGGACTTGTAATTATTTTATGATCACGTAAGGTGCAAAAAAAATGGAAATATTCATTTTAAATCAAGAGGACAAGTTAAATCATTTGGAAAGGGCTTTCACAAATTACAAAAAATCACCGAAAGATCGCATAACAGTGGATTACATTGAAGCGAGGTTAGAAAGTTTGGAAAAATTATATGCCACTTTTGTATCGACACATTCTAGTATTTTGGAAACGGTACAGAGGGCTAAAAAAGACACCATTGCCTATTTTACGGAGGATATATATTCTCAATTTGAGGAAGCGTACATAGAATACAAAACTAAATTAAAGGATCATTTAAGATCAAGAACGTCACGCGATCAGACCACGGCTGAAGGAAAAACGCATCATGCTTCGCCTTGCGAAGTCAAGCTTCCGCAAATACACCTACCCACATTTTCCGGTGGTTACGAAGAATGGCAAACTTTCTATGATTTATTTCGCTCGCTGATCCATAATAACGTAAATTTAACGCCCGTCCAAAAGCTTCACTATCTAAAAGGAAGTCTAGCCGGTGAACCTGAAAATCTACTTAGGACATTAGCTACGACTGATTCGAATTATGACGAAGCATGGAAGCAGTTAACGCGCCGTTACCAGAATAAAAGATATAACTGTAACGAAATTATGAAGCGGTTATTTTCTCAAAAATCACTAACACATGATTCATCCAATGGGGTGAAACAGTTACTAGACACGACAAACTCCTGTTTAAAATCATTGAGCAACAGTGGAGTAAAAGTAACAGACTGGGACGTCATCATCAATCACTTGGTGTTGTCTAAATTAGACAATGAATCGAGACGACTATGGGAAATTCAGAACTGTCAATTAGAAACCGATGAACTGCCATCTTGGGAACATTTAACAAATTTCCTTGAGTCCAGATTTCGTACTTTAGAAATGATCGATGGAAGCCGGAATGTTTACAACAATAAAAGTACTTTCAAACCCATCTGCAAACAGAAATCATTCCATTCGACCATCTCAGAAGAGAAAAGGGGATCAAGCAGCAATTGCAAATTATGCTCAGGACAACATTTATTATTTCAATGCAAGCAGTTCGGAAAGCAGAGCCCTAAAGAAAGATACGAGTACATCCAGTCGCAGAATCTTTGTTACAATTGCTTAGCGCCTACTCACACTGTAAGACAGTGCCATCAAGCCACAAGCTGTCGACGATGTGGCAGACGGCATCACACACTGCTTCATATTGACAAGGTTTATGACTCCAACAACCTTGCGAATAAGAAGGCTGAAACCATTCAAGGACAAGCATCCAATCAATCAGAAGTAGAAAAGAAGGTAGTAACACATTTTGCAAAGCACGAAAGCGAAGTTAACGTTTTACTGGCTACAGCAATCGCCAAGGCCAAATCAACAAATGGTTACTCCCAATTGATCAGACTCCTGATTGACCAAGGTTCAGAAGCATCTTTCGTAACGGAAGCTACGGTACAATCACTAGGCCTCCGACGTTCATTAGTAAATGGATTCGTATCAGGCGTTGGAGATGGACAAACAAAAATCAAGCACATGGTTCAACTAAGTTTAGAATCATTGCAAAATCCAGAGTTCTCTGTCCATGTGAATGCCTACGTTTTGAGTAATTTAACAACATTATTACCGTCAGCAAAAACAAACATTATCAACTGGCCTGACATTCAAAGCTTACCTTTAGCTGATCCAGAATATGGCTCACCTGCTAAAATAGACATGATACTGGGTGCTGATATTCACAGTGAAATAATAAAAGAAGGATTAATCAGACATCCAAGTAAACAGGGGCCCGTCGCTCAAAATACTCACTTCGGATGGATCCTGTCAGGGCGAGTAAATCAAGACTTGGAATCGACTCCTCGAGTCATCAGTCTGCACCTACAAGTTAAAGGTGATCAACTTCTACAATTATTTTGGGAGATAGAACGAGAGCCAGATGAAATTAAGAAACCTCTAACAAAAGAGGAAGTAAAGTGCGAAGAGCTCTATGAGCAAACAACAATCAGAGACACTGATGGACGTTATGTAGTGCGTTTGCCGTTCGAGAGTTCAAGTCCGGAGTGTCTGAGAGGAAAGTCGCAAGAAATAGCAAAAGTAAGATTCATGTCATTAGAAAAGAAATTAATCAAAAATCCTACAATGTATGAAGAATATAAAAAAGCGATAGATGATTATATAGTACAACATCACATGCAAGAAATTACAAGTATTGAAGAAATACAAAATAAAGAATGCATGTACTTACCTCACCATCCTGTAATTCGCGAAGATAAAGAAACCACGAAGCTCCGGATCGTCTTTGATGCATCCTGCAGAGGTGTTAATAACGTATCTCTAAACGATAACTTACTTGTTGGACCGAAGCTTCAACAAGATTTGCGTCACATCCTGATGAGATGGCGCCTACATCCTAATTGCATAGTAGCAGATTTAAAGCAAATGTACCGCCAGGTACTTGTCCATGAGGATGATACTTTCGTCCAGAGAATCCTATGGAGATCAAGTCCTGAGATGCCTATCCAGCACTTCAAGCTACTACGACTGACCTTCGGGACGTCCTGTGCTCCTTACTTAGCGGTGAAAACTCTTCAACAGCTAGCGAAAGATGAACAATCCAAGTACCCTGTAGCAGCTAAAATAACGCTAGAAGACTATTATATTGATGATGTACTTACGGGCTGTGAAACTGCGGATGAAGCCATGAAAATCTACAACCAGATGACTAATTTGTCGAGCGCTGGTGGATTCACCTTGCAAAAATGGAACTCTAATTCTGATTCCCTACTAGACTATATCAAAGAAGAAATTAAGTGTTCAGAGGCGCTAATTTTAAAATTTAATGATACGATCAAGGTGCTGGGTATAAGCTGGTGTCAGAAAACAGATTGCTTTGAATACACTCTCCAATTACCAGACTTACCTGAAACGATTACGAAGAGAAATGTCCTATCAAATATAGCGCGATTATATGATCCAATGGGATGGATCGCTCCCATTATTGTGATAGCAAAAATCTACATCCAAAAATTATGGAAATCAGGTTTGAAATGGGATGACAGGCTAACAGAAGATCTACTAAAGGAATGGTGTGAATTTCGAGACGACTTGATTAAGGTCGATACAATCGTTATAGCCAGATGGATGAACACTAATTCAGAAACTGAGTTAGAATTGCACGTATTTGCTGACGCTTCACAATTAGCCTACACAGCAGCTGTATATCTAAAATCAGTAGATAAAGATGGTCACGTGTCAGTCAATTTGGTATCAGCGAAGACTAAAGTTTCTCCAATCGGGAAAGAGCTGTCCATTCCTCGACTTGAGCTATGCGCTGCTCTGCTTGCTGCGAAATTGATTTACGAGACATCACAAATCATGAAAATCCCTAAAGAAAACCTATACGCTTGGTCTGATTCAACGGTGGTGCTCGCTTGGATCGATGGTGAACCTAGTAGATGGACTACCTTTGTCAGCAATCGCGTATCAGAAATTTTGACCATATTGGATAAAGATCAATGGAGCCATGTTAACACAAACGACAATCCAGCTGATGTTGCATCAAGAGGAATGCGGGTATAACGACTCCTCGACAGTTCATTGTGGTGGCACGGTCCAGAGTGGTTAAAAGAAAATACAAGTCAAGGTAGACAAACTAAAGGAGAATTTACAACACGGGAAGAAGTAAGGGCGATTAAAAATTTTGTTGCAGTAAAGTCAAGTCGTGAAGAAGATCAAATGTTTACCAAATTTTCGACCTTATCCAAAACACTAAATATACTAGCCATATGTAAAAGAATGTCAACAAAAGAAAGAAAGAAGTTTGTAACAGTGCAAGAGAAAGACGTCATTCTTCAGAGTTGTATCAAACACAGCCAAGGTGTCTATTTTGAAGAAGAGATTAAAACAATTAAAAATCAAGGATGCGTCTCTAAGAAACACTACCTTCACACTCTTTGCCCGTTTCTAGACGAGAATGGAATTCTAAGAGTCGGTGGTCGCATTAATCATGCTCAAGTGGACTATGATAAACGGCATCCAATTATCATGTCTAGTGAGAGCCATATTACCAACTTGATAATTGCGGACGCTCACATGAAGACATTGCATGGAGGACCACAAATTATGCTAAATCTTTTACGTTCAAAGTACTGGATAATCCGTGCCAGAAACCTGGTTAAGAAGTGCTACAGGAAGTGTACTACGTGCATAAGGTACTCGAGACAAGATAATTACCAGTATATGGGTCAACTTCCTGAAACACGAGTAACACCATCTCGACCATTTCAATCAACCGGTGTAGACTTCACCGGCCATATCAATTTAAGAATGTCCCATGGTCGAGGGTCGAGGTCATACAAGGGATACATATGCGTTTTCGTGTGTATGATAACCAAAGCTATCCACTTAGAAGCCGTGTCCGACTTAACCGCGAAAGGTTTCATAGCGGCTTTCCGTCGTTTCGTATCCCGGCGCGGTCATTGTAAGGACTTATACAGTGATAATGCTACAAACTTTGTTGGAGCAGATAAGGAGCTACGTAAGATGGTGGTTGATGCCCAATCTCAGTTGCCGGATGATATCAGCCGACAACTAGCCAGTGATGGAACAACCTGGCATTTCATTCCACCCCACGCTCCAAACTTTGGTGGCCTGTGGGAGGCAGGAGTTCGATGCGTGAAGTCACATCTTATACGAGTGGTGGGTGATTCGACGCTAACATTTGAAGAATTGTCTACAGTACTAACACAGATCGAGGCGTGTCTAAATTCACGTCCCCTTTCATACATAAGTGAAAATCCTGAGGACCCACTTCCGCTCACCCCCGGTCACTTTCTCATAGGAGAGCCATTGATAGTAGTACCAGAGGAGAACTACTCGAACGCATCTATAACTGGGCTACAAAGATGGAAGGTCTGTCAGAAAATGATAAACCACTTTTGGAGAAGATGGTCAGAAGAATATTTGGTGACATTAAACCAAAGACACAAGTGGTTTACGAAACGAGAGGAACCTGAGATAAATGACGTCGTGATAATCAGGGATCACAATCAACCTCCAGCGAAATGGTTACTGGGAAAAATAATTCAGAAACATCCGGGCGCAGACAATATTACTAGAGTAGTGTCCATTAAAACCAAAACCGGTGTTTGTAAACGCCCTTGTAATAAGTTATGTTATCTCTCAAAAGCTTAGTTTTTAAAATTTTTTCTTTATATATGTAATCGAAAGACAATCAGTCTAATTTCCTGCTCATTTAGTTTAAAATTCGTTTAGTATCACGCCTCATGGTGGGCGGTTCAACTTTGAGTTAAAGAATTATGTTTGTAAAAGCACTACGTCCTTTTGGTGGGCGGGATGTGTAGAACAGCTATTGCGGCAGAAAGAAATGAAATGTCAATTTAGGTAGTTTCAATTCCGAGAGATGGCGTTGAACGCAATTTAACTCGCGATGTCGCACCGTCGATTTAAAACTACATAGGTATTTGGGAATTGGCAATAAATTGAGTCATACCTACCAGCAGTGTTTCATTTGAGGATATAGTGAACGGTGAAAAGTGAGTCGACATATATATATATATATATATATATATATATATATATATATATATATATATATATATATATATATATATATATATATATATATATATATATATATATATATATATATATATATATATATATATATATATATATATATATATATATATAATTCGTTTAAAGGATGACACTTTGATGAAAAAATAAAAATAATAAAAGCCACTTACATAGCTGGAAGGTTTTTCCCGGACTGGATTGGGAAATGCTTATTTTAAATGAGATGTATGTCTGGATGAGCACTACTTTCGATTCAATTGTATACAATTTTATCTTATGTTTTGAAGTCTTGTAAATATCATATAGCATTAAGTATACACTTCTCGACCAGAAATTACGATTTATATCTTATTTCATGGGAACGAGCAAATGAAGTATTTTATTTTTATTTTCATTTAATGGCTGGCTGATAGCGAGCACTGCAATCGTATATCGTCCTTTTAAAGAGTGGATATATTCGAATTTCAAATCCAATTTTCGGTATGTCATTCCGCATTTAAGAGACGATTGATTGTGATTTTTTTCATTGTTTTTGCTTTAATTTGTCTTTAATAAAGACATTTTATTTTGGTTTGCATAAGGATACGCTTTGTTTTTGAGATGTGGATGAACGGCGATCGTTCGCTAGCGATAAAGGGATCCCATTAAACCTACATTGCACTGTCGAAAGTAGTGCTCATCCAGACATACATCTCATTTAAAATAAGCATTTCCCAATCCAGTCCGGGAAAAACCTTCCAGCTATGTAAGTGGCTTTTATTATTTTTATTTTTTCATCAAAGTGTCATCCTTTAAACGAATTCTTTAAAACAAGATTTTACACAAAACCAATCAAATATATATATATATATATATATATATATATATATATATATATATATATATATATATATATATATATATATATATATATATATATATATATATATATATATATATATATATATATATATATATATATATATATATATATATATATATATATATATATATATATATATATATATATATATATATATATATATATATATATATATATATATATATATATATATATATATATATATATATATATATATATATATATATATATATATATATATATATATATATATATATATATATATATATATATATATATATATATATATATATATATATATATATATATATATATATATATATATATATATATATATATATATATATATATATATATATATATATATATATATATATATATATGTATATATATATATATATATATATATATATATATATATATATATATATATATATATATCTTCTTCTTATATATAAAATTCTCGTGTCACAATGTTCGTTCCCGTACTCCTCCGAAACGGCTTAACCGATTCTTATGAAATTTTGTGAGCATATTGAGTAGGTCTGAGAATCGGCCAACATCTATTTTTCATACCCCTTAGTGATAAGGGTTGTCCACCCTTAACATTTTTCTTTAATTTTTAGTCATTTTTTTATTTTTTTTATTTTTTTATTATGTCGCATTAAAAACTACATACAACCCTAAATTTTTACCCTTTTATCACCAACCCCTATTTTTTAATAGCCATTTTAGAGACAATTTTTTTCGTAAAATTTATTTTTTTACAACTTTTGTCTGAATTTTTTTTTCATAAAACTTATATTTTCATAAATTCTGCTATAATTTCATAAATTCAAACTAATCATTTCAAAACTGCGGCAAAAATCCGGGCCCTAATTATACCTTTAACATTTTTCATCATTAACCCGCTCGGCACGTAACATCCCTTTGGGGACATGTATGGCGGCCGCCTAAAATCCGAAACATCCGCTACTGGATATCGCGCTCGCCGCTGCGAAAAATGCAATTTACGATTTGAAACGTCGTAATTAATCCTTTCTGATGGCGGAACGACATGGCCAAATAATCTTTAATTCGGCGGCCACCGTCGATAAAATCGAACGGCGATTTAAAAAGTTAGCATAGACGTCAAAACGGCAGTGCATCGGCCAGCGCCCGCGGCCGCGTATAGGTCCGCGGAATTTCATTAATTCTATTTATGTGTGTTTTGTACAGTGAGCAATGCCAAGAAAACGCAAAGGGACTGATTTGAGCCGTAATACAAGTAAATCTCGAAGCTTGGGAAATAGAAGATCCGAAAGAACCGAAGAACAAATCCAGCAACAAAATACTGATGCACGTGTCAGAATGGCGCAATTGCGTCAAGAAGAGTCAGAAGATACACGAGCTGAACGCAATGAAGTAATAAGATTAGAACAACGACAATCATGCCGTTTCACAGTCAATAGACGCAGAACAAATGACCAACAACGACAACAGGTACATCGAGCATTTACATCTGATTCATTCCTGCGTCTAGCATTCCAGTATGAGCCCGATATTGAATATTATGCTCATTCAAAAGTGGTAATTGGTGCTATGGACAAGGAATGTCCGCATTGTCATGCTCTGAAATTCAAAAATGAGCCATCTGGGATGTGTTGCGCGTCAGGAAAAGTGCAACTACCTGAAATTGAAACACCACCTGAACCATTGAACGGTTTACTTATCGGCACGGATCCAGATTCTAACGTGTTCCTGAAGTCAATTCGAACATTCAATTCATGCTTTCAAATGACATCGTTCGGAGCAACAGAAATAGTTCGAAATACTAATGCAAATGGTCAACAATACAATTCTACATTCAAAATCAGAGGCCAAGTTTATCATAAAATGGGCTCACTGCTGCCAATGCCAAACGAACCACATAAATTTTTACAAATTTACTTCATGGGCGGCGAGGATTCCGGAAGCGCACTTGCCAATCGCGTGAATGCACGTTGTGATTATAATAACCTTGATTCATTTTATGCCAGACGCATCGTCAGCGAGCTGGATGCTCTATTGAACGAGCACAACGAATTGTTGAAAATATTCAAATCACACATGCACAAATTACAAAGCGATAATCACGCTATCGTCATTAATCCTGATAAAACACCAGCTGGAGAGCATATTCGTAGATTCAATGCACCCGTTGTTGATGATGTTGCTGGAATCATGGTTGGCGATCGTACAGGTGCACGAGAAATTGTGATTCGTAGAAGAAATAATAATCTTCAGTTCATTGCTGATACACATCGTTCATATGACGCTCTCCAATATCCGCTAATATTCTGGAAGGGACAAGACGGATATTGCATAAACATAAAACAACGAGATCCCGTATCAGGTACTTCATTGATTGTGAATTTGATCATTAATCATTTAACAAAACAATTAAATTATTGAACGTAATTAATTTAAATTATTTTTTATGAATATATTATTACAGGAGCTGAAACAAACAAGAACGTTAGCTCAAAGGATTATTATGCGTACCGATTAATGATTAGACGCGGCCTGGACAACGTCATTCTACGATGTCGTGAGCTTTGTCAACAATTCATGGTCGACATGTACGCGAAGATTGAGGGCGAACGACTACGATACTTACGATATAATCAACTAAAGCTGCGTGCGGAAGAGTACATTCATTTGCGAGACGCTATCAACAACAACGCTGACGTCGCCGAAATTGGTAACCATGTCATTTTACCATCATCGTACGTAGGCAGTCCACGTCATATGCAAGAATATATACAGGATGCTCTGACTTTCGTGCGCGAATATGGACGACCATGTTTATTTATCACGTTCACATGTAATCCAAAATGGCCAGAGATTGCATCTTTGCTATTGCCTGGCCAAAATGCAATACATCGCCATGACATTACAGCACGTGTGTTCAGACAAAAGTTGAAGTCTTTAATAACTTTCATTACTAAATTACATGTATTCGGTCCCACACGTTGCTGGCTGTATTCGGTTGAGTGGCAAAAGCGAGGATTACCTCATGCACACATTTTGGTTTGGTTAATCGACAAAATCCGTCCTGAAGAAATCGATAGTATCATTTCTGCGGAAATTCCAGATCCGTCCACTGACCAACTGCTGTTTGATATTGTTACAACAAACATGATCCATGGTCCATGTGGTACTCTTAATTGTTCATCGCCTTGCATGGCAGATGGAAAATGTACTAAAAATTTCCCTAAAAATTTTACTAATGATACGGTCACAAATGTCGACGGATACCCAATATATCGTCGAAGAAATCCCGATAATGGCGGACAATCATTTATTAAAAATATCAGCAACACAGACATTGATATTGACAATCGTTGGGTGGTGCCATATTCGCCTCTGCTGAGCAAGACATACAATGCTCATATTAATGTTGAGTTCTGCAGTTCTGTGAAGAGCATCAAATACATTTGCAAGTATGTCCATAAAGGCAGTGATATGGCTGTGTTTAGAGTGGAAAATACTAATGTGAATGCTCCTCCAGTGAATAAAAACGATGAAATAACGCTCTACCAAATTGGTCGGTACATCAGCTCCAATGAAGCTGCTTGGCGTATTTTTGGTTTTTCAATTCATGAACGGGATCCAGCAGTTGTTCAGTTAGCCGTCCATCTTGAAAACGGTCAGCGTATATTTTTCACGAACGAGACAGCGATTGATCGTGCAATAAATCCACCTAAAACTACACTCACTGAATTTTTTGAATTGTGTAATCGTGCGGATGATTTTGGTGCCTTTGCACGAACATTACTCTATTCACAAGTACCACGCTATTTCACATGGACTCAAACAAAAACATGGATGCCCCGCAAGCAAGGCTCACCAGTTGCTGCATGTCTCAATTTATTTAAATCAAACGCCTTGGGGCGATTATTTACAGTCAATCCAAGACACACTGAGTGCTTTTATCTTCGACTGTTGTTGGTTAATGTTACTGGCCCATTATCATTTCAAGATATACGTAAAGTGAATGGGCAACACTATCCAACGTATAAAGATGCATGCCTTGCACTCGGCTTACTGGAAGACGACAACCAGTGGGAATGTATGCTTGCTGAAGCTGCATTGAACTGTACAGCAATACAAATTCGTCTACTATTCGCTATAGTGTTGACTACATGTTTCCCAGCCCGAGCACAGATATTGTGGGATAATCACAAAGATTCAATGACTGATGATATATTGCATCAACATCGTACACGGTGCCACGATCTAACCATAACATTCAGCGACGCAATGTACAATGAAGCATTAATTGCTATTGAGGATCTTTGCATTGTCATTGCCAACTTACCACTCAGTCATTTCGGTATGAATTCGCCAAATCGAACTGCATCTGATTTAATGAATACTGAAATGAATCGTGAACTGCAGTACAGCACTGTAGAAATGGCAGCGATTGTTGCCCGCAATGTCCCACTAATGAATGAGGAACAAAGAACCATTTATGGTCGCATTATGCTCGCAGTTTCAGCTGGACAAGGTGGGTTCTTCTTTTTGGATGCACCGGGTGGAACTGGCAAAACATTCGTTATTTCGCTAATTCTTGCTGAAATACGATCAAATAATGGCATCGCATTGGCCGTTGCATCATCGGGCATTGCAGCAACTTTATTGGATGGAGGCAGAACAGCTCATTCAGTATTTAAGCTGCCACTAAATATTCAGAATAACCCTGATGCAGTATGCAACATTAAGAAACAATCGTCAATGGCCACCGTGCTGAAACAGTGTAAAATTATCATCTGGGATGAATGTACTATGGCACACAAACATTCGCTTGAGGCGTTGAACAGGACATTGAAAGATATTAAAAACAACGACAAACTATTTGGCGGAACTCTGTTGTTCCTTTCAGGTGATTTCAGGCAAACACTTCCAGTCATTCCACGTTCAACATATGCTGATGAGATCAACGCTTGCTTAAAATCATCCCCATTGTGGCGTAATGTTGAAAAAGTACAGCTGAAAGTAAATATGCGCGTTCAAATGCTTCAAGATCCATCCGCTGAAACATTTTCAAAACAACTCTTAGATATCGGTGATGGAAAAGTTGCTATAGATGAAACTGGATACGTAAAATTACCGACCGATTTCTGCACAATCGCTGATTCGCAAGATACTCTCATTGAACAAATATTTCCCGATGTACACACACAGTACATAAATCATGAGTGGCTTGCAGAAAGAGCAATTTTAGCGGCAAAAAATGTAGACGTTGACAATTTAAATCTGAAGATACAAATGTTGTTGCCAGGGAACTTGGTATCATATAAATCTATTGATACAGTTTGCGACGACAGCGAAGCAGTAAATTTTCCCACAGAGTTTTTGAACTCACTGGATTTGCCAGGCATGCCACCGCATAATTTACAATTAAAGGTTGGATCTGCGATTATCTTGCTTCGTAATTTGAACCCGCCCCGGCTGTGCAACGGTACGCGATTAGTCATTAAAAATTAATGAAAAACGTGATCGAAGCCAGCATTTTAAATGGCAAGTTCCGAGGTGAAAATATATTAATACCACGGATTCCTATTATACCTACAGATGTGCCAATTCAATTCAAACGTATTCAGTTTCCGATTAGATTGGCATTTGCAATGACAATCAACAAATCTCAAGGTCAAACGATGTCTATTTGTGGCTTAGATTTGAGAACACCATGTTTTTCACACGGACAATTATACGTGGCCTGCTCTCGAGTGGGTAAACCATCCAGTTTGTTTGTGTTAGCTAAAGATGGACTAACAAAAAATATTGTTCACGCTATAGCATTAAGAGATTGATATTGTTTGTTAGTGTTACTGTCATAATTGATTAATTAATGATATATAATTTTAAGGAATAAATTATAATAACTTTAAAATAATGTTTGCCTTTTGTTATTTTTATATTCCCTCATCGTTCACAGTGCTCCATGCCCATTTCACGCATATACCACATTCTTACACACTTACAATAAGTAAGCTATTTTTTGTCTACACTAGAAATTACTTAAAAAATATTTATATGGCAAAACAACGTTTGCCGGGTCAGCTAGTATATATATATATATATATATATATATATATATATATATATATATATATATATATATATATATATATATATATATATATATATATATATAAGTTCGTTTAAAGGATGACACTTTGATGAAAAAATAAAAATAATAAAAGCCACTTACATAGCTGGAAGGTTTTCCCGGACTGGATTGGGAAATGCTTATATTAAATGAGATGTATGCCTGGATGAGAACCACTTTCGACGATGCAATGTAGGTTTAATGGGATCCCTTTATCGCTAGCGAACGATCGCCCTTCATCCACATCTCAAAAACAAAGCGTATCCTTTTGCAAACCAAAATAAAATGTCTTTATTAAAGACAAATTAAAGCAAAAACAATGAAAAAAATCACAATGAATCGTCTCTTAAATGCGGAATGACATACCGAAAATTCGATTTGAAATTCGAATATATCCACTCTTTAAAAGGACGATATACCATTGCTGGGCTCGCTATTAGCCAGCTATTAAATGAAAATAAAAATAAAATACTTCATTTGCTCGTTCCCATGAAATAAGATATAAATCGTAATTTCTGGTCGAGAAGTTTATACTTAAGGCTATATGATATTTACAAGAGTTCAAAACATAAGATAAAATTGTATAATATTGTTAATATTTGATTGGTTTTTTGTAAAATTTCTTTTTTTTAAGAGTTCGTTTAAAGGATGACACTTTGATGAAAAAATAAAAATAATAAAAGCCACTTACATAGCTGGAAGGTTTTCCCGGACTGGATTGGGAAATGCTTATATTAAATGAGATGTATGCCTGGATGAGCACCACTTTCGACGATGCAATGTAGGTTTAATGGGATCCCTTTATCGCTAGCGAACGATCGCCCTTCATCCACATCTCAAAAACAAAGCGTATCCTTTTGCAAACCAAAATAAAATGTCTTTATTAAAGACAAATTAAAGCAAAAACAATGAAAAAAATCACAATGAATCGTCTCTTAAATGCGGAATGACATACCGAAAATTCGATTTGAAATTCGAATATATCCACTCTTTTAAAGGACGATATAAGATTGCTGGGCTCGCTATCAGCCAGCTATTAAATGAAAATAAAAATAAAATACTTCATTTGCTCGTTCCCATGAAATAAGATATAAATCGTAATTTCTGGTCGAGAAGTTTATACTTAAGGCTATATGATATTTACAAGAGTTCAAAACATAAGATAAAATTGTATAATATTGTTAATATTTGATTGGTTTTTTGTAAAATTTATTTTTTTAAGTATTTTTTTTTAAATAAATTGAATATATACCTATATATATATATCTATATATATATATATATATATATATATATATATATATATATATATATATATATATATATATATATATATATATATATATATATATATATATATATATATATATATATATATATATATATATATATATATATATATATATATATATATATATATATATATATATATATATATATATATATATGATGTATACCAAATGTTTCAGCCAGGGGCTTTCTCCAGACTTTCGATGCACTCCAACAAATACAAGGTATAATTATATTGCTCACCTAATTGTTTCTACCTACCTAATTGTGTAATATATATTTCTGCTCACCTAATTGTGTAATATATATATATATATATATATATATATATATATATAATATATATATATATATATATATATATATATATATATATATATATATATATATATATATATATATATATATATATATATATATATATATATATATATATATATATATATATATATATATATATATATATATATATATATATATATATATATATATATATATATATATATATATATATATATATTTTCAATAATATATAAAATTAGATTCATGAAAAGTTACTTATCTGGGGTCCTGGTGGACCAGAAACATTTTAACGATAGTTAATGTCCTCTTTAAATACTTAGGGCAGCAGCACCTGTTTCCGCAATTGATAACTTATGATGTTCTTAGTTATTGCAGCCGAATTATTGTATGCCCTTGGATGTAATAAGTATAGGAGGATGGTTTCTGTAACAGAAATGGATATTAGTAACTTATTTTAGAAGAAATTATATGACTGAGAATATTTCGACACTAGTCGTATTCATCTCTATGACATCTCTATGACATGAGAAATGTCATAGAGATGAATACGACTACTAGTGTCGAAATATTCTCAGTCATATAATTTCTTCTAAAATAAGTTACTAATATCCATTTCTGTTACAGAAACCATCCTCCTATACTTATTACATCCAAGGGCATACAATAATTCGGCTGCAATAACTAAGAACATCATAAGTTATCAATTGCGGAAACAGGTGCTGCTGCCCTAAGTATTTAAAGAGGACATTAACTATCGTTAAAATGTTTCTGGTCCACCAGGACCCCAGATAAGTAACTTTTCATGAATCTAATTTTATATATTATTGAAAATAATTTAAAAAAATTTACACCCTTAAAATATCAATATATATATATATATATATATATATATATATATATATATATATATATATATATATATATATATATATATATATATATATATATATATATATATATATATATATATATATATATATATATATATATATATATATATATATATATATATATATATATATATATATATATATATATATAAAATTAGTAAAAGCTACTTAAAAAGTAGCGAAGGAAATCCCAGCTTGTATTGGGAAATGCTTATGTTTGAATGAGATATACTTACGGATGTGCACGACTTTCGACGGTGCAATGTAAGTTTAAAGGTCCTTTTGCAGTCGACTAACGATCACTATTCATCCATATATCTCATAAATAGGGCTTATCCTTATGCAACACAAAATGCATTCAATTGAGACGAATTAAGCGAAAAAATAAAAAATTAAACTATTGATCACTTCGGCAAAGCCGTTTTCTTAATGAAAGTGACATTACGAAATAATTCAAATTTCGAATGTTACCAAAATTTAAAATATGATACAATTGGCTGAGTTTGTTATCAACGAGCCATTAAATCGAAATAAAAATAAAAAAACCTCCATATGCTCAATGAAATGAAAGAAGAAACTTCAATCTTAATTTCTGGCAGAGGAGTTTATAATAAAGATTGTATAATGTTATCAAAATAGGGTAAACCTATATAAAATTGTATAATATTAAAAAATTGTAAAGAAATATTGTAGAAAACAGTATAATATTGTTATATTTGATAAACCATAAACCAAACATATTTCATAAGAAATATTTTATTGCTTAAGCAGTGAGGGCAACCGACTGCGTGCGTTGGCGGTGCGAGACGCGTCATAAGTGACGCGCGTTCGTAACGAGATACCTGCCGCATGGCGCATAGCCCTGTGACGCGACACTCAGAAAGCTGTGTCAATGGGCCCGGCTCACCTAAAGCATCGCTAAAGGGCAATTGCACAGCGGAAGACATCACGGTCCTTGGACGAGACCCTTCGACTGACTCACAGAAGGCGCAATTGTCTTTAAGCACTGGCTTTTTATAGCGATAACACGCATTAACAGAGCAGCAACGGAGCTTCCTTAAATTTAATTGTGTTTCAACGAATTTATAAGAACTTTATTGTCTACAAAACGTGCTTTTCAGCGCAAATAAATTGTTTCTAATTAATTACAAATACAATAGTTCCGTTTTTGTAGCGTCAGTCGTGTTTGTTTATTTTATTTGAATATAAATCTTGTTTATTTTGTTTTTTTACAGAAAAATCTTCGCTGTATTAAGATCTTTGTGATATTCAGGACAGCAAATATAATATGCGGATTTTTTTCAAAATATGTCGTCCTTTCATCGGGGGGACTGTTTGAGCATTACATTATTGCTTATGTTATTTTTCAATGTAAGTACACCACTTGACTTCTTTTTTAAAGGTCTGCAACAGTAAAAAACCCTTCTTACAATTTCAGTTCTCCAAATATACTGGACGCTATGCATGTACAGTTACTACAAAGAACTGAAAAGTGAACAACTAGAAGTAAGGCGTAGCCAGCAAACGGATAAGTTTATTCAAGAGACTGCATTTTCTACTTCACCGCTACCATTACTGTCAACGATTTCGTCAAGATAAGATTTACATGCAAATATTTTCAGTGAAATCAGAAATTTTCGTTTTTTTTATTCGAACAATAACTTTTCGCCCCCGATTAAAAAAACAAAATAAAACAATACCGTGCTCTGTGTGTTGGTGATTAATTTGTTTTTTTTACATGACTGCCAAAAAAAAAACTGTAATGTTTTCAGGGTTTATATATTTATTTTATTTATACTTTATCCTATTTTATAAAGTTATGTGGCGAGCTCATAGACAAATTTAATACCTAAAATAATGTAGGCAATAGCATAATCTTTAAAACTGTAAATTTATTCAATGTCATAAATTATGTAAATAATGTTAGTGCCCACCCAACCAAGCAGACTTATTCGATGATGGGTACAGACGGACGGCGAGCACGCGGAAACGCGGCAAAAAACCGCCGAACGCCGTCCAGTCGACAAGTAACTCGCACGCGGAGCGCACGTCGCCTGTAATCGTTATAGTTACATAAAATAGATTGCGTAAATTTTTTTAACACATTTAAAAAAAATACATATTATAAAAATCGCGAAAGGGCATTACTTGTCAGGATTACATCACCCCATTAGGTATACGCCTGTGTTGGGTGATAGATACAAAGTTCTGTGGTATTTGCTGAGCCTGTACGCCTTGCCTGCTGTCCTTCTTCCGTCTAATAAAAAAACAATACATAATATAATTTAGCATAATATAAATAATATAACATAACATAACACAATATTTTATAATATCATATATTATAACATATAAAATAATGTATCATATTTATATAGAATATAGTATAACATAATAATATATAATATAGTATATTCATAATTTACATCTGTTTGTGGTTAGAAATAAAATATTTTAATATATCATACTTTCGCATTTATCTCTAGTATAATTCGAGAGCCAATGAGACACCCGTCTCTTGAACTGGTTGTCGGTTATGTTTAAAATCTGTCCTGTGTACGAGTTAAATATATTATAGAGTTTATACATACAGTCCTCATTTTTGGTTGAATCTGTTTGTCTGTGTGTCTAGTGTTGTGTTTGTGCTCTGGTTTGTCTTTATCCGTGTTCCTCATGAGGTCCCTCCGATAGCGCACCAGAACAGCGCGTATGTATAGTTGGCGTACTTCAAGTACTTTAAAGTCTGTATATAGCTCGTCTGACGAGGAGCGATATATGTATGTATGTTTCTTTATTCCTCAGTAATTTCTAAATTCTTGAACCGATTTAGAAGTCTGTGAATCGATTTAGAAGATTTATAGAATTGTTATGCCAACTCTGTTGACATAGCGTGCCTAAACTATCCAAATGTTAAATAAATAAATAAAAATAGTTAAATAATAATAATAATAATAAAAGCCTGTATTCACTGACCATATTGTACAATTTTGCCTTATACTTGATACTTAAAAACAAATTAGTATTTTAATGTAATATTGAAATAAGATATTATTATAAATAGGATATAAACAAATATACCGCGTGAAATTTGTAACACCTGACGTTTCGGTGACGTTGCAGCCGCCGCTGTCCAGGGTAGACTGAAAGAGATGTCAATCCGTTGTTTTGCGGGTAGGCCGCATACCGCTGCCGCCACTGCGTAGGTTATAACTTTGGTGGGGGGCCGGGCTCGGAGGGCGCGAATTTCGAAAATCCGTCTTGCACACAACAATCACTGTATCTTTGCGTTCGGCGTGCGCCGGCGGGAACATTTTAAGAAGAGGGTTCCACGTAGAAGAGAGTTTGTAACCGTCGTCTCTATTGAAGTTCGGGGTCCATAAGTCTACCCTGGACAACGGCAGCTGCAACGTCACCGACACGTCGAGTGCTACAAATTTCACGCGGTAAATTCGTTTATGTCCTATTTATAATGTCCATCAACCGCGATAGTCTTCGATTTTATATTAAGATATCATGTTCTTCATCCGCTATATTTCTTGATCAGGTTGTCCTTCGACATAGGCCTCCCCCATTTAAGCACGGCAATTCTGTCTGATATTACTTGGAAACTTGAAATTTTATCTTTCATCTACTTTTTTATTAAGAATCCCATTCCATATTATATACTTTGTTTTTAGCCATAGAAGTAAAAAAATGTATTCGTTATATTCTCCTATCTCTTCTGATATTTTTTTAATTTGGCAAGACCGATGATATCCCATTTTATAAGTCTTATGGCTTCTTCTAATTCTTCTAATTTGTTATCTGTCATTGGTGTTCTAACGTTTAAAGTTACAAGGTACCTACATTTATTTTTCCTCTTTTCGCTTCCAGGTGTATTTCTAGGGGGGTGGTTACGTTAAGTTAAATACATCGTTTCAAATGATATTAGTATCAAATGAAAAGTCTGATTGTGTACATTCCGAAAATAAATAGGTATATACATAAACTACAAATATTTATTACAAAAAACATATTATTACTTGAGCAGCGAGGGCAACCAAATGTGTGAGCTGATCCATCGAGCGCCTCACGAGAAACGTGCCGCTGGGCGCGCAGCCCTGCCACGTCATACCCAGAAAGCTGGGTCAATGGACCCGGCTCACGAGAAACCTCGCTAAGGGGCGAACCCGGCCCACGAGAATCATGACGGTGGACGTCACGGCCCTTCAACAGGGCCCGTTGATTGAATCACGAATATAGCGAGATCGTCAGTGATACTCGATGGACGGTCGCGAGCGGTAGCGTCGCATGGTCCCGGCTGCGCGGGGACCGCGGTTGTGCATTCTGACTAATTGATGAAGGAGTCTAGAGACTATGGAAATACACTGTCTCCTAAGCAGCGGAGGGTGGATGTTGTCAAGCCACTCTTGAAATGACCTTGGACCACTCGATCTTGTGTTGCACTAGGTCGCGTAAACGACTTCGGACCCGTAACCAGTCGGGAAGACGGAGGTATCCTGAAGGTTAATTCCAGAAGGGGATATCCTACCAAAACTGGCAAATAGGGGGCGAGGCTGCCCGAGGATCTATTGCAGTTTTGAAGGGCTGGTCGATTTATTTCTTTTTGTATATTTGAAGATCCTGGTAGATTTATCTCTTCTTGTATATTTATAGAACTTGGCTGGTTTGCTTGTTCTGGTAAAGGACACCGCTGTTCTTCAGCGCTATCATTGTCGCCGGTAACTGTTTCTAATACAGTAGTATTTTTTGTCGTTCTTGATGAAACTTAACTATTCTCTTAACTTAGTTTTCCTTTCGCTCCGGTGATGACTCATATTCTTGGATTTCAATACTATAGTATAACTTTCTATTCATATTAAAACGTCTATTTGTTGATTTTTTTCATAATCGAGACACGCAAAAAAAAATCTTTAAAACGTTAGAAAAAAATAAATTTTATGAAACTTTATCGTCTTTACGACGCACCTCAAGACGTACTCTAACATTTTTCTTATTTTTAATTTATCTTATCTAAACCGAAAGGCAACTTTTCCGCGCTATTGCAAAGTAAAAATCCAAAACTGACTTTTTCGTTGCACCCTACAAGGCATAGTTATTTATTCTATTAGCGATACTTACCGTCTACTTTTCTATCTACTTTTCTGCCTTACGCCAGTCTGTTTCGTGTTGTGCTTTCTTGCTGATGTTTCTGTGCAGTGTTTGCAGTGCTGTGAGTTAAAAGTATCTCTACAGTGTAAACTTAAAAATATAACCGAATCGTTTGTAGATGAAAACAAGATTTTGACAAGAAAAAGGTGACACGTTACATGTTACAATTTACATAATAAGGACTAACAAGTATTAGGAATAGAAGTGACCAGACCCATGTAATTGGCATCCTGGTCCCTTTTGTTGTATTACAATAGTGGTTTTCAAAGTGGGCGATAACGCCCCCTTGTGGGCGCTGGTGGGGGAGTTAATGGGCCCTTGCTGAGTTGGCCACGAAGACCCATTCTGTTCAGGGTTGGTCACACTCACGGGTCAACACCTATCCGACGGCCTCCACGCATGAAGTGCGAGCCTGGATAGGACTCTGGCCTTATGGTTAGGTTCCACTGGGAATCAACCTTCTGGCGCTCCTGGACGGTCTGCTCACCGCGCGGCATAAGCCAATCGATTTCACACTCTGACTAACAGTTGGGGGAATCTGGAAGCAGTACTGTTTCCTATAGAGCGGGGGTGGTTGCGGACCTTACGGTGACTGCTCTTAAAACGGCCATCAGCTACCCGAACCTGGGTGAACAGCCGGGCAAAGGATGCCGTGGTCCGTGATAGATTCGGTATACACCGTTTCACCGCTTCGTAAGGGAGAGGACCGCGCAAGCGACCTCGAACTCGTAACCAATCGAGAGACTGGAGTAATCTGGTCGCAATTGGAAGTAAGGGCGTGAGTGTAAGCCCGCTGGCTAACACTCCTGGCTATCTCGCGGTTAAGGCGTTGGCCTCTTACGGGTTTGTAGCGGAGCTAGACGGTGGATTGTTTGGTCCAAGTCTTCTGCGCTCACTCCAGGCAGATAGAGCAACTAATCGTTAAAACCTCCTGAGGTGACGGGCTCGCCCGTTGTAGTCGACAACTCTAGTTGTGGGCGCTGGTTGCCTAGAGGGGGGCGGTAAGGGGCCCAGAAAAAATAGGGAGGTTGAAGTGGTTTAGGTTTAGGGGGGTTATGGCTGAATTGTAATTTCATCTACTTAATATTTTAAAATTCACTGAAATCACAAAATTATCGCGTACTTGACAGACCTGTATAAATTGTTTAATGATATAAATCTCCAACTTCAGGGTGATGACTTGAACTTAATTAAAACAAAAAATGTCATTGCTGCTTTCGTAGCCAAAATGCTCTTACACAAGAAGAATATCGGCAAACGTACTTATTCCACAATTTTCCCAATTTGTCAGTATCCCGCAACAATGGGGACTTGTTTGCCTACTGCCAACATTTGGAAAACTTCCACAGTGATTTCATATAACGATTTCAGGACATTTTGAAATTTAAAATACAAGATTGGGTGTTGGATGCTTTTTCAAACGTCGACACAGCAATATCATCCCATCTGGAAGAAGAACTTATAGAACTGACAATGAACGAGACAATAAAAATCAAATTAATAAAATGGCCACCAAGAATTTTGGTTACAAAAGCAATAACGCAATTATTAATTTATTAATTTATTTATTTTTAGGAAAACCAACAGCTAATTATAATTGAACAAAAAGCCGGAGTAACATAACAGAGAGCCAATTAAAGGTTTTCACGTTTAAATAACGTTGTAGAAACATATGTGATCTTTCAATTAAAGCTATCAATTAATAATGCATATAAAATATATTCAACAATTAATTAATATAAAATTATTCAACAATTAATGCTAAAGAATTCACTATCCAGCCGCTGCCTAGCTGAGTTGATACTCGTACAGAATAGATCAAAGTCAAAGCGTTTAATCATGTCATTGAAATTGTCACTTGTTCGCCACAGAAATGCATTTTGCCTATAGTTGGTACCAGCATGAGGAACATGAAGAGCAGGGTTAAATCTATTGAGTTTGGAAGGAACACGGAAATTAATTTTATTTAGTAAGTCAGGACAGTTAATGTTATTGGAGGTAATTTTTAGCAAAAAGGCTAAGTCGGCGGTTTCTTCTTCTTCTTCTTTTTTGTTTGATGGCTCCACCCAAAGAGGGTGATTTCTGCCAAGTGTGCCGTTGAGTCCGCGGTTTCACGCCGCTTAATCAAGGGGAGGATATGAAATTTCTTGCACAAATTGAAATAGTTAGATGAGCTGTATGGGATTTTCAGGCGGAAGCAGAGATATTTCACGAACTTCATTTGAATGCGCTCCATTCTATTTATATATTTGTCATAACAAGGGTTTCATACCTGAGATGCATATTCCAAGATGCTTCTGACAAAAGTGCAGTAAAGGATCTTGAAAGTTTTAGCACGGTGAAAGCAAGCTGCACTCGTCATAACAAAACCTAAAGCTTTGGAAGCTTTAGAAACAATAGATTGAACGTGATTATCAAACAGTAGATGAGAATCATGAATGACACCAAGATCTTTAACCACGCTGCATCTCTGCAAGGTATGAAACTTTAATGAGTATGAGGCTAGAGTTAATAGTTTTTTACGGGTGTAGGTGACAACGGTGCACTTGGATGGATTGAGGATTATACCCTGGATTGTGGTCGATTGTTCAACGATTTTTGATAGCATTCCCATTGTCATATTTGTGTGAACGTAGATTTAGTGCGTTGGCAACGCTGCTTACTAAAAAGAGAAATCGTTTGCATGTTACCGAACGCGACGTTTTTGAGTAATTTCGAACTTGATATCAACAAACTTGTTAAAAATCATCAGATTCATCCTTCACATTAGGTTAGTTTTAAAATTAAAATCGATTATGTTTGTTTTAATTTGAATAAAAGATACTCTTAATATTATAAAGTTGCATTTTAATTGCTCCCACTGGTCAAAAAGTCTCGTTTAGAATTAAAGTAATGAATGTCATTGTGGTTTTTAAGATGTTGTAAAGTGAAAAAAAATGGGGGGCTCTGAAAAATAATTGATTTTCAAAGTAGGTGGTAGAAGAAATAAGTTGGAGAACCACTGCATTACAGCATATTTTAATGATCGGACAGCAAGTTATGAATAAGCGCTAGAGATAGCGTTCATTCACTGCTAACGTACGGCTCGGAGTTATGGGGGCGAGCAGCCGACAGGCAGAGGGCTTTCGTTTTGCAGAAGCGTGCAGTCCGCACAATAGCGCGTGGGGCGCTTGATACGCCAGCTAGGCCTCTGTTTAAAGATCTCTGCATCATGACGCTGCCGTCCATTTATATAATGGAAGTAGCGCTGTTCGTTCGCAGAACTCTAGCCGATTTTGAAGTGAATGGTGTGCATCATCGCTATCCAACAAGATCCCGTAGCATGCTACGTTCGGTAAGTCATGCATTATCCAATTCGGAGAGGCTAGCCTATATCGCCGGCCCAGCGGTTTACAACAAACTCAGCGAGCACATTAGGCAGGCGCAATCTCTTGACGTGTTTAAGAGACGCCTTAAGAGATACCTTTCAGATGAGGCGTTTTACTCACTGGAAGAATATTACTCGAGTGAATATTACTCGAGTGAAGTCTAAAATGCTTTGGTGGCTAAAGTATTTAGTGATCTCTTTTGCATTTTTCTTGTATTTTCTTCTTTTTACATTATTCTTGTGTTTTTTCTTCATTTTGTTTTATTTATTTTATCTTTTCTTTACGATAAAAAAAAATATGTTTGTTTGCTAATATGTATGAATGTTCGCTAATCTGACTCGTATACCAGTATACCAATAAAATGAATATGAATATGATATGCGATGAGTTGTCTAATCTCTGTCGCTCAGCCCTCGGCGCCTCTTTACATCTCGCGCGTACGATTAATGAGGGTAGCTATTCGAAACACTTTAAATTGCAAAGTTCACGCACTAATTAATCTCGTTCGCGACCTACCCTACCGCACGCGTCGCTTTCTCGAGTGGTCCCAGGCGATGCGGGTAGCGTTTTAATGAGGACCACTTTTATGTTGCCTACGCGGAACCAACCGCGTCGCACCCTTTCTAAAAGTACCCGCCACCGCCACTCATTCATAATGCCGCCCCGAGGCTCACTGTCACGTCGGTCTATTCACACATTACTCACTACTAATTGCAGGTAGGTTTCAGATGTATGAGTCAATGGAACGCGAAAGGGAATATGACTTTAAAAGAAAATGATTACAGCTGTACTATTTAGTTTTTTTCATTTAAACAGGTGGGGAATAAACCGTTACAAAACAAGTATAGTCGACGAAATACTATTTGACAAAAGTGTCGTTAGCACAATGGTACCTTTTTCGCAACGATCGAGACCTTTTTCACACCTACCGTTGAATGCCTAATGGCTTGATATGGTTAGACTAAATCGCCTTGATCGCTTAATAATATTAATTATTTATACGTATCAATTTTCAAACAAAAACACTAATAATAACATTTTTTCCTAATCTTTCAATGACAGTTGAATAAGGATTGGAATTAATTTACGAAAAATCTTTATTGTAGTAAAAAGTAACAAAATTATTTGTCAAAATTTACTTACAGAAATATTAAAACGATTTACTGGTTATTTCTTCTACAATGATTAATATACTTTTAAAACAATTTTCTGAATTTGTTCGTTCAATTGTTTATGGAACAGTGGCCCATTATCGCATGAACTAGACCCAAGAGTATTGTTTTCTTCTGCAATATTACCGCGATTTACTTCCCAAGTGCGAAACACTTTGTAAAATATAGAAGAGCAATAATTAGAAGCGTGCAGATAGACGAAAGTGAAAGCTTTGACTGAACTGATAATAATAATGCGAACGCAATGATCATTAATTTGGTAAGTAGCTAAACGATTAGGACTATTAATTAGTGAAACCCTAACAGTTCGATTTCGAAATCATTAGTAATTCGTGTGTATTTTAATATATATGTATGTATGAAGTACACATTTTACAATTATTGTTATTATTGTAAAATTTAAATCGGTAATCACCGAATTTAACATGGTAAGTAGCTAACCGATTAAGACTATTAATTAGTGTAACAGTAACAGTTCGATTTCAAAATCATCAATATTTAGTGCGTATTTTAATATATCTGTCTGAAATACACATTTTACAATTATTGTTAGGTACCTATGTATACAGTACATAATATTTACTCTGATCGTTGGTGGTATAAAGTTCAAGATGTTATGATCGAACCCGGTGCAGCGGTCAGTTTGTGCCTTTAAAGCGTTTGTTAAAGTGTTCCACGCAGGTAGAATTGATCTCCATACTAAAACAAACGGTTACAACTTGTTGGGAATCACTTATTATTGACATTTTAACGACACTTTTGTCAAATAATATTTCGTAGACTATACATGCCGAATTTTTAATTCCCCTACCCACCAACCGACAAAAAGGAAAAGTATTGTGAACGTGTATTTTTTTTCAGGATAGACGAGGGAGACGAAAGAGAGACGAAAATATCCATTTTAAGGCTTCATGAGACGATAAAGATAATTTCCAGGTAGAATTCTGTCTGTGTCCCTGTCTGTGTGTCAGTCTGTGTGTGTGTATTCCTTCACGATAGCGCCCAAACGCTTAATCCGAATAACCTGAAATTTGGCGTGCAGGGATCATTTGGTCAAGGCAAATATTGAAATGATTGTGGTTGAAATCGGTCCACCAGAGGGCGTACTAGTCATATATCATCCTCGAAATAGCAGACTTAGGGCCGTTTTCTAAAAGCAACGGATACCTGTCGGTATCAGTTTCCGTAAAACTGTCGGTTTGCTCATATACAATACATTTTGCGTTTCAATATGTAATTGATACCGGTGGATCGAAGCGATCATTTACAACTTACAGACAACAGTCGGTTTCCTTCGTACAAAATGTGATAAAAATGTAATCGGTCAAATTTGGGCGTTTACTGGGTGAGGAGGGGGGAGGGGTCGGGTAATCGGAGGTTGGTAGGGAGATTTCTGGCTGTCGTTAGGATACTGGCACCAGCCTGACATTTGTATGCTGGAATTAGGCTTCCTTCAGGATTCTGGTACCATGCTGGCACCATTCTGGTGCAACGAAGCTGTCGTCAGTCTATCACCAGGATGCTGGTACTGGCGTTACACTAGGATTCTGGCACTACTTTGGCTCCAGGATGCTTCGTCCAGGCCGGCTTCAGGATGCTGGCACCAGGTTAACACCAGGATGCTGGCACTGAGCTGACACCAGAATACCGGTACCGATCCCCACCATGATCCTGTTACCAGGCTGCCTTGAGGGAGGGGGGTTCAGGCGAGGTTGGTTTAAAGGGAATGCAGGAGGTGGAAGGGGGGAGGAGGAATAGGTGTGCGCGGTAAGTGTAATGTGGGGGGGGGAGGGGTTGCGGGGGAATGACAAAGATTTTTCCGGAATGTACTCAATCAGACCTTTCGTTTGACACTAAACACAATATATTTACCTATGCTAATTTATTGACCTTTAGGCATTTGGACATTTAGACAACTACTTACTTGATATTTTGGACAGTTAATGTACCCTATCACACTCAGGATGACATAGCGATTCTAACAATACCACGTATTTATTATCCGGTTCAAGCGTTTAGATGTTATGCGCATAAGTAAAACTTTTACCAGAGGCAACACCATTAGAATACTCTACAATGCATTTGTTCGTAGTGTCCTAGAATTCGGAAGTGTAGTTTGGAGTCCCCAGTATGCTGTTCACGTAGATAGATTGAGAGGGTACAAAAGAAATGTTTAAAATCATTGGACTTTCGGACAGGTATCCTCTGCATCGACTACGCAGAGAGAGTAACAACACACAAAATGCATTTTCTGTATTCAAGACGAAAATTCTTAGACAGCATTTTCTTATATAAAATTATTCATAACCACATCAACTCTGCACCCCTTTTGGAAAAAAATCTTTTTAAAATCCCGCGGTCTTCCTCCTCACGTTCAAAAGATACTTTCTATATTCCCTCTTTTCATTCAAACTACGCAAAAAATACCTTCTTCAGACGCTCTTGCATGTGTTATAATGAAGTTTTGAACGACATAGATATATTCTCAGTGTCATTAATTACTTTTAGGAAACAATTGAGTGATTTGTTGTTGCATTAGTTTTAGTTTACAGCTAATAATTTAGGTACTCGTACTAAATGAAAATAGTTCGATCAGACTACACAGAAAGAAATGGTATCTTAGATCAAAGCAATATCCTATTGGTCAAGATAACCCGAGTTTGAGCATAGGAGGAAAACAATATTTTCTTCGAAAGAGTAAATTGTAGTTTCAATTATTTTGTCTTGTGTCAATAAAATATAGTGTCAAATTGAGACAAATGCGTGTCTTCTTGCAAGGAAGCATAAATTCTCATAGGAAGAACATACATTCTCCGTGTAAAACAAATGCTCTTTTCAATCCAAGAATATAAATTATAAAACGAAGAAAATGGTAGCGTATCCTAGAAATTTAGAAACATAGTAACCAAGAAAATTATTGTGTTTTTCCAAGATACTTATTGTGTTTGTCCAAGTAAATGATTGTATTTATTCAAGAAATTGTTGTGTTTGTTCAAGAAAATTATTGTTTTTTTTTAAGAAAGTTATTGTGTTTATGCAAGAAAATTATTTCATTAGTCCAAGGAAATTATAGTATTTATATAAAAGCTTTATAGTATTTATCCGAGAAAATTATAGTATTTACCCAAGAAATATATCTGTTTAACCCAGAAATTAGTTTTGTTTATTCAATAAAATATTGTGTTTATCTAAGAAAATGATTTTATTAATCCAATAACATGATAGTGTTTATCCAAGACTACCAAAATATCTTGATGCGACAATATTATTTTCTTATTGTCAGAATAGATTTTTCTTGACCTAATACTTTTTTTAATTTATTTCATCTTATACCTTTCTTAAATCAACACTAAAATATTGTTAATTGAAGAATATTCCTTTTGCTTGAACAAAGAGTAGATGTTGCAATTTACAAATGTATTTGACTGATGACCGCAAGTAATTTTTATAACGGTTGGATTTTTTTTAAAGTGTTGGTTTCACCAAATCGAAAACGAGTGATATTTTTTTACGAGTTGGTGAAACAAATACTTTTTAATAAGTTAAGATCCAAATGCAATAAAAAAATATTTCCAGTCATCAGTCATTTACATTCGTAAATTGAAAAATCTACTCTGTTTTTTGTTTTGTTTTTTGAAAATCCTCCAAATGGCAATATTTTTACGTTGATTTAAGAAAGATGCAAAATGAAATGAATACTAAAATATATTAGGTTAGGAGAAATACATTCTGGCATTATTAAAATAATATTAAATTATATAATAAAATTATTCTGGCTGTGATGCTTTTCTAGCGAATGTCAATGAATTGGGTATAAAAACAAAAATCACAAATCACATAAGGATTCAGTTAATAAATAAACAATTTAATTGTAACCACTATTAAAATGAAATAAAGAAACTTAACACAAGACTTCACAATATTTTCAAGAATAATGTGGGTATTATTATTGCTATGTTAATGCAAAAATTATGATTGTGTGATATGAAAATAAACAATGTATTACTTTAAAATAATGTGTATTAATTTGACATTAACGCAGGTATACAATATCAAGGAAATTAAAAAAAAACACACACACACACTTATATAAGGCCACAAAATATAACTAAAATAGCGGAAGACATTGTCCAGAAAATCATAACCGGTGTAGTTATGTTTGTTATGGTATTACAACTTTTTTGGTAATAAAAAAAATTACTTGACTGACAATGTAGAATGAACAATGAATAATAATTACTACTGGACATCCCGTCCTTTACTACTGCACATTTTCGACGTCCTCAGCAGTCTGAAAAAAGTAAAGATTACGTTGAACAGAATTATCAGAATGTTTTTTTTCCAGGCATGAAACGGTGTATATATAAGTAGTAAACAGATGTTTGACTGTCGTTTGACCTGCGCATAATATTCTGAATACACTGTACACATTCTAAAAAAAATGATGAAAGAAAAATGTTTATTGTCAACTTTTTTATTTACCAATATTATGATTTTAATAAAACAGGTGCATATATGGTAGACAAAAGGTCTAGCTAAAAACAGCGTCGACCTGGCCAGTATGAGCCAGGAACTAATTTTAAAAAAGTTCGACAAAATAATAATAAGTGACAATACAATAAGCTATTTGAACCAAATTGCAGAAAAATATAGAATAACTGTTTAAAAAAATTATAGACAAACTACATTAAACACAAATTTAAAAAATAACATAATATACATCAAAACAACTGCACAGAAGAACTCGAAACTTCGAACTGCACAGCGATGTGACTCATCACCAGTCGCACCGGGAAGTCACTAAAAAAAAAAATAATTAAAAAAAAAACTTACTGAAACTTTAACTATTAATCCCTCGATAGCTTCAATTGTAGAGAACTTAACATTTTTAGAAAGTCTTCCTCGAGGTGGTAGAAGATGTCCCAGTGTTGTTATCTGTGCTGGAATGTCACCTGAAAGAAAATGTGAGAAAAAGAAAATTAAATCATTGCATTGTATTCGCAAGCCGACTGTTCTTCTTACGATTACTCCATTTTCTGCAACAATTGGAAATTATTTTACATAAAAGTTATATAATTTGTAATATACATCGATGAATTCACTTTAGCTCTCATATTTTCGATAGAAAATTAACTTTTCAAACAAAATTAAAATTCCCCTTACTCCCCCTCCCCCCCCCCCCCCTAACTAAATAATATTGCACTTAGGTTATATAGATATACATACGTAGTACTTACCAATAAAATTCGATACGACGGCTTCCGGAATGCTCCAAGAAGACAGCAGCAATCACTGCAGCAATGATGAAGTGTCAGCAACAGACTGTTCCATCTTCGTCCAATACAAACAAATTTGTATAGCCGTCGGCCAACACCAATAGAATTGTGATACTTGTTCACCTTCTGCGTTCGCCCGGCAGTGTTGCCAGACATATCACCCCATGCTTGGCTTGAAAAAATATACTCATTCCCTTAGTAGGTACAGTAGTTTTCCTTTGTTGCAAATAAAACAACTAGATAATTAAATCGTTTTATTATTGAAAAAGACGAAGTGTATATGTATATGGTATATATGCATGCATGCATACATTGACTTTTATTATTATTATTTATATATCACTATTATTTCTTTCATATATTCTTCTTATATACTCTTATATATGCTACATTCAATCTAATTAAACATCTTTGTAGTACTCCAATATGCTCACTCCTACATCCCTAAGGTTAGTTTGAGAAGAATGCTCAAGAAGCATTAAACTCGCCTATTTGTAACCTTTTTATTTGGTGTGCAATAAAGAATACATACATATATACAAGTGGGGACGAGGGAAGCGTTATTCGCAGTACAGGTTTTGGTGCAAAAATGTCAGGATATGCAGCAAAATGTCTTTCTATGTTCCATAGATTACGAAAAAGCATTTGACAGAGTGCAACATAATCGTCTTATTGCACTTCTGAACGACATCGGACTGGACAAGAAAGACATCCGTATAATACAAAATCTGTACTGGAATCAGCGCGCCACTGTCAGAGTTGAAGGGGAAGGATCCAAGGAAATTGACATTAAGAGGGGAGTGCGGCAGGGCATGCATGTCGCCGACTCTTTTTAACATCTACTCTGAGGCCATCATGACGAAAGCTCTGGAGGACTTGAACTGTCGCATTAAAATAAATTGCCGCCTCATCAACAACTTGAGGTATGCCGATGACACTGTTCTCATAGCATCTATATATAGGTACGGAAGCCGAGCTACAGGAGATTGTTGATCGAGTAAACGAGTGTAGTGTCAAAGCTGGTCTCAGGATGAATGTCACCAAGACTAAGTTTATGGTCATTTCTAACACTCCCAATATCCAACCTAGCGTATCTGTGGCGGGTCAAAAACTAGAACAAGTTGATAAATATAAATACCTTGGCACCTGATTTACACAAAACTGGGACTGTGAAGTAGAAATCAAAACTCGCATCGAAATTGCACGCAGCGCCATTGGAAAAATGAAAAAGGTTCTTCGCAATCGAAACCTGAAAATCTCACTTCGAATACGTCTTCTCCAGTGCTACGTCTGGTCCACACTTCTATGTAGGTGTGAGGCCTCGACTATTAAGGAAGATCTCAGAAAACGTATAGAAGCATTCGAGATGTCGATATCTTGAACTGAGAAAGTCACCAATGAGGAAGTTCTACTACGTGTAGGCCAAAAACGCAATCTTTTGCAGACCATCAAACAGCGCAAAGTTGCATACCTGGGTCACGTGTTTAGACACGACAGGTACCAACTTTTGCAACTCATTATGATGGGAAAAGTTGCAGGAAAGAGGAGACCTGGCCGTAGACGGAAATCTTGGTTGCGGAACATTCGAGAATGGACCGGGATTACAAGTGTCGCCGAATTGTTCGCCTGGCAAAGGACAAAAAGAAGTATGCAGAGCTGACTGCCAACCTTCACTAGTTTGAGAGGCACCCTAAGAAGAAGAAGAATTATTAAAAAAACTACTTAGCTATGCCCGACCGCTTTAAAATTCGGCTTCGATTTCTTTCGACCGATTGGGATTAGTAGGTATATCTTGCTTGGTCATTAAAAAATTGCGAAAATGTCAGAATAACTAATACAAAGTAGTAAATTTTACGCTGTTTCCTTGTAAAAGTGCAGTAAATCGCGTTTGACATGATATTATGACACGTTGGTAACTATTTATTGACAAAAACCTATAGGGTTTTGGTTATCTCGATATAAATAATAAAACTATCATCGCAGTTTCACTTGTATTTTTGAATTGTATATTTTTTCCACTTCTTTCGATTTTAGGGGTGGCAAATTTGGGGCCAATTTTTTTTATGTCTTACAGAAATTAATAACATTCATATTTATATACTTAAATGTCATTAGATCCACACAAACAATTCAACATGTAATATGTTTTTCCAATTAAATGAATTTTTATGACCAAAATGAGTGCATTGTCATCATCAACCCTTACGGAAAAAGCCCTTTTCTCTGAAGAAATGTATCCTAACGATTTAGAGACTGACTTTCTTTTGAAAGAATTTAGGTAAAACCAGATTCTGTGTTTGGAATGTCTGTGTGAAAGGTTTGTCTTCCTGTTCCTGAAAAAACATAATTTGCAAAACGTTTATCTAAACTTGCATATAGCAGTTCGCATGGTCTTATGTACACCAGTGACAAATTGTTTAGATGGGGATGCTTTTCTTGCTTAAAACGGGTGAAGAATTATCTAACATCTACCTTAAGCCAAGAAAAACTAAACGCCTTAGCTCTTTTGTGCATAGAGTCAGAACTAATGAACAAGATTTCATACAATGATATAATTGATAATTTTGCGAATAGAAAATCGCGCAAAAAGGTATTGTAAAACTTTCATAACTTAATTAATTGAATTTCATCGTCATCATCAGCCGGATTGTTACCAGATAATTGAATATATTGTTTTTATACTATAAGAGCAATAACAATTATTTTATTACGTCTACCCAATGTACATTATTGTGTAAGTAGTATTAAGGCATATCTTACCCTGCCTTATTAGTAGTACTAGTACATTATTGAGATTTTATTAGCTCAGAAATATACCCAAAAACTATTCCTTGTGGAATCTTAACTAAATCGTTGGGTTGTAAAAATAATCAAGGAACTGACACATCGATCCCCTAGCTCACAATCATACTAATTACGGGGGGAATGTGGTGTAGTAAAGACGTTAGGACATAAATCATAAAGTTACAATTTCATTCACAAAAAAATATAAGTATATATAATTGTGAACTAGGGTATCGAATTGTAGAGGTCGGTAGAGACGGAAACATTTTAATAGCCTACTCGCGGCTAATTGTATTGTATGTATTTGCAAAAATGTATTAGCCCAATACCTTAGATGAGATCGCAGAAGAGCCAGATCCGCCATCTTGTTTCAAAATGGCGGCAGCTCAAAGATAAAAAAAACATATCTTAACAACCATAGGTCCAAACTTGACATGATATATCGTTGGAAAGCTCTTGTTAACCCCTACATTTTTCTTTAAATTTATTTTTAATTATTAAAAAAAAAAACATTTTTTTCGAATTTATTTAATAGCTTTATAATAGCTGGCCAAAGAAATCTACATTTAATGGGTGCGTGTAACCGATTTTTTTGGAAGGCAGTGGCTACGCGCCCGTCCAAATGAATAGTTCTTATATGTTCTAACCTAACCTAACGTGTTCGTTTGCCTTTCGCAATTACAGAAAGCATACGATAAGTGGACGGGCGCGATTAGCCACTGCGTTTTTGGAATGATCTGGAGGGATTTTGTATAACTGATCTGGTAACACTGACAAAACTAGCATTGGTACCTACAAGACTAACAAAAAAACAAAATTCTCGGGTCAAGACTCGCAAACATACGAATCTTGGGTCAAGACCTGTAACCATACGAGTCCTTGAGTCAAGACTGGCAATTTTGATTTTCTTGGTATGCATGGCATAACGCGTCCTTTAAATTTTGTGTATAACGGAAACCTAGATGTTTGCAATCTGGCAAGGATCATGCTAGCTCTACGTGCTCAGTAGAAGCAGGGGCGGATCTATATAAGAACTTTTTGGTCTGCAGCCCGTGGCCCCGGGGGTATAAAGGCCCCAGCCTCCATTGAAGACAATGGACAATATTGTAATTTTTAAAAATTCCTACGACAAAGTTGGCAACCCTGACATCAATTAAACCATATGCGCGCGGAAATCGAACGGCATAGGGGATTCCCCGTCGCTTGTTTTCAGGGTATTTATTCGCAAACGCGTACAGTCATTCGCAGCTCACTAAGGCCGGCAATACACAATTACAGACATAGTGAAAAATAAAGTGTATTTATTACCCAAATATTACGTATAGTTACGAAGCTATGAACCTTGTGTAATGGACATTCAAATGACGCATCACGCATGCCAAGAAAATCTGAATTGCGAGTCATAACTCAAGACTCGTACGTTTGTGAGTCTTGACCAAAGACTATTACGTGTACGAGTCTTGAGTCAAGACTAAAAAAAATAAAATTCTTGACCTAAAATTTGCTAATTTACAAGTCTTGAGTTTTATTCTTTTAGTCTTGACTCAAGACTGGATTCTGGGGTCAAATTTCGCAGCGTATGTACGTGTCTTGGGGCAAGACTAAAATAAAACTGTTTTCTTATATCAAGAGTTCTTTATTTTTGGCAATGCATAATTAAACTATTAATTTTATTTAAAATTTAGAAGTCTTAGTGTTTCTGGGTCCAAAGTATACATTCAAATAAAGGATAAATACGTAAATCAATTTCAATTTAAAATAAAAACAGATTTAAAAAAATGTACTTTATTTATAAATATATACCACGGTCAGTCATATTAAATACTACGATGCTTGGTTTATTTAGTTCAGTCCTAGTCCAAATATAATTTTTGTAAATAAATGAAATACAATTACATTTGTATTTTTAGGATTAACACTTGAAATATGTTTAAAAAAACACATTGTCCTTAAAAGACTTGCAGTTATATTCATTCCGATAAAAATACGTTATTACATTATATGGCATTACGAATTGACTTAATTATATACGTGCTTTCAAATCAATTCAGTTAGTATTTATACGATGAACACTCGAAAAGTGCTTAAAAAGAAAACAAACTTGTCCACCGAAAACTTATAGCGGTATCTATTTCGATAAAAATATTTTAGTAAATTAAGTGACGTAACAAATTGACTTTAGAATATATGTGCTTTCAAATCAATTCAGTTGGTGATTCTAGGATAAACACTCGAAATGTCTTTAATAAAGAAAACACATTTTTACAAGGAAAATTGGCAGTGATATTTATTTCGATAAAAATACGGTATTAAATTTAAAGACGCAAGGAATTGACTTAAGAATATATATGCTTTCAAATCAATTCAGTTGGTGATTCTAGGAAGAACACTCGTAACGTCTTTAATAAAAAAACACATTTGTCTAACAAAGATTTGTAATGATATTTATTTCGATAATAATACGTTATTAAATTAAGTGACATAAGGAATTGACTTAAGAATCAATGTGCTTTCAAATCAATTCAGTTGGTGATTCTAGGATGAACACTCGAAATGTCTTTAATAAAAAAAAACACATTTGTCTAAGGAAGACTTGCAGCGATATTTATTTCGATTAAAATACGTTATTAAATTAAGTGACGTAAGGAATTGACTTAACCCCTCAAATGAATGGCGATTAGCTCGGGTTGCCTACGGCAAAATGTATATAAATTTATATTTACATTTACATTTACATAGAGCGGGGTTTACTATAGAGCTATAGCATTACTATAGAGCGGATTACTATAAAGCGGCGCACATTTACTTTTATATTTATACTAGCGGAACCCGGCGATCTTCGTCTCGCCAAAATCTGAAACTAAGTGTTTTTTTTTCAAATCGAATCGAATGTATTTTAATGCAGTGCTCTATGATACACGATGTTTTTCGTTTTGTTTTCTGGCGCAAATATATAAAGAGATGACGGTTTTCCCACTCGCGAACAGGCGACATATAATTGGCCGTGCGTGAAGCAAGAGTTTCATAAACACGTGTCAACTGGTTGTTACGGCGATGCAATACAATGTCACGGTTATCGGAGTGTTCGCCAACCATAATAATGGCGACATCATCAATCGTTGGAGCATTGAAGCGCCGAGAATGTTCCCCAGCTGGAGTTTTGTCTGCTCTAATAACGATTTGGTGGTTATCAGAGGGCATTCGCTCAAGTGCAGTTTTAAATAATGCCACCAACGCATTGTGTTCATGAAAAAATGTCTGCAACTGCTGAACAATGTGTTCCTTTGTCTTTGGATTGTAAGGACATCGTTGCTGCACTTCTTCCCGTGAATTACCCATGAAAAAGATTTGCAGAAATTTATGTTCTGCATCTGGCACCGGCAACAGCGAACCCAGCTTATGGAAAATTTGGCCTTGAATCTGCAATCACAAATTTTCTGGCGTTAAGAATGTTTCACCGAAGTGATCATTAATTGAATCATTTTAATTTTTGTTTTACATTATTATTATAAATCCAGACTCTTTTAGCTCGACTATTCTTCATCCCAAAGGTATCCTTGATTTTTGTATGCATGTATTTATCACAGGTATATAGATTTCTAAGTGTATGATTTCTAAGTGTATGATTGTGAATGTAAATCGCAACCCTAGATGAAAGCTCCGGTAAATCAAAATAACACTCTTTTCAGAAATGACGATAACCTGATTTTATAATAACTATGGGAGATATAAAAAATCTAATATTACATCCATGAAGCTAACATTTTTTTAACCTTGTTTAATAAACTCATGTTTTATATTATTTTTGAGTTACTCTGGTTTTATATCAGCAGTACGCACCTTTTTTGCCCACTAAGTGGAGTTACTTTACTCTACTTGAAAGAAAAATGAGTTTAGCCGATATGTGTATATGTATATGTACACTGAAAAAAATCGTTTTACTAAACAGTTTAGCTATTTCGCTTTTAACTGAAGTTTAGAAAATAGCACCTAAACTACGGCTAGATTATCAAACTCTGTTTAGTTGTGGTTACATTTTATTTTTAGCTAAAATTTGGTTTTGTTACCAATTACTAAACGAATAGCAACTACTTACTAAACTGCGAATTTTAGCTAAAGTTCTGTACCCTTAGCTAAATAACTTAGTTAAATGGGTGTAAACAAACATTCCAAAATGACCGTTACATTATTTAGCTGTATTAGCCAAACTTCAGTTAAACTAGCTGAAGTTTGTCTATTAATAACTAAACTACAGATTTTACCTAAAGTTTGATAGGTAATAGCTAAACTACTTAGGTATTCCAACTGACCCAATTCAGCTTTAGCTGGATTAGCTAAAGTTCTGTACCCTTAGCTAAATAACTTAGTTAAATGGGTGTAAACAAACATTCCAAAATGACCGTTACATTATTTAGCTGTATTAGCCAAACTTCAGTTAAACTATGTAGCTGAAGTTTGTCTATTAATAACTAAACTACAGATTTTACCTAAAGTTTGATAGGTAATAGCTAAACTACTTAGGTATTCCAACTGACCCAATTCAGCTATAGCTGGATTAGCTAAAGTTCTGTACCCTTAGCTAAATAACTTAGTTAAATGGGTGTAAATAAACATGCCAAAATGACCGTTACATTATTTAGCTGTATTAGCCAAACTTCAGTTAAACTAGCTGAAGTTTGTCTATTAATAACTAAACTACAGATTTTACCTAAAGTTTGATAGGTAATAGCTAAACTACTTAGGTATTCCAACTGACCCAATTCAGCTTTAGCTGGATTAGCTAAAGTTCTGTACCCTTAGCTAAATAACTTAGTTAAATGGGTGTAAACAAACATTCCAAAATGACCGTTACATTATTTAGCTGTATTAGCCAAACTTCAGTTAAACTAGCTGAAGTTTGTCTATTAATAACTAAACTACAGATTTTACCTAAAGCTTGATAGGTAATACCTAAACTACTTAGGTATTCCAACTAAACACTTCAGCTCTCTTTGCCGAAGTTTATTTATCATTTGCTAAACAGTTCAGCTAGTAGTTGAGTATATAAGCATGATTTTCTTTTGGCGGCTCATTATTCCTAAGCATTACAAGTGAATAAACGTGAGAGACGTCGTACTACGTATTTCGACCGTTTGGTTGTCGCACGTCGCGTCGCCAAAAAGTGGGAGACGAAGAAGAAGAACGGGTCGGTCGTTCGATCCGGTTATTTGCTTGGCGGCCGACCCACAGTCGACACAGCCAGTCAGTGAGAACCACGTGAGAACCACAGACACGCGGAAATTGGCGACAGCATCGCGGCGACGTTCAATCGACTACATTTCAAGAAATCGCGAATCGCGAGGCGTTTCGGCGGAAACGCGTGAAATATTTCGCCGGCACGTTTGTGACTGTAAAACCGTGCAGCATGCTCGGAGAACAAGCCTCGAAGCAAATCGAACGATCGGCAAAATCTTGTGTTGTTGTGATTCAAAATGGCGGACCAATCGGTGGAGGACCTACTGGATTCTTGGGGAATGTCAAAATATAAGGACAATTTTAAAAGTAAGTACTTCCTAAGTCTTTTATAAATATTCCTTTTTGCATACTATTCTGTATTTTCGCGTTCCATTCTTTAACGTCACCCGACTATTCACCACGCTGATTCCGAATCTGCAAAATCTTTATTCGGTGTCAATAAATAAGCGAGAAATAGGCAGTAAAGCGTCAAACCCATACATTTCAGTAGGTTTGGTTAGTTTTTTACTTTCCCGGGTACCACTGGTAGGGAAAGTATTGTGATCGTGCGGGAAAAAAAATTAGATAACGACGGATATATCCATTTTGAGACCCCAAGACGATTAAGACCATTTCCAGAAAAATGTCTGTCTATGTCTGTATGTATGTCTGTATGTATGTCTGTATGTAATCTCTCACGATACTGCCGAGCCGTTGAACCGATTGATTTGAAATTTAGTATATAGGCATAGTCTCACCTGGAATGCACCCATTAGTTTTTGGCTGTCAACTGTCAAACCAAACTGTCACTGTTAAAAATTGACAGTACTTGTGATATATCATTTTTTTATTAAAAAAATAGGGTTGTTTTTTATAGGCTTTTATAATTTCACCTGTAGGTATGTACCTCACTAAGTTACTTTTCTGACGACTCAGCTTACATTATTTTAACTTTATTCTAGAGGAAGGTGTCACGTTGGAGGCGCTGCATGTTCTATCCAAGGACCACATTAATCGTCTCGTGCCGCCCGTCGGAGATAATGCTTTTACATACTGTACATAAATATTATTAATGTTTTTAAGTTTACGCTGTTATTTGGCATTATGTAATATTTTAATTTTAGGGACTATCAGTGTATTTATAAGTCGACGTTTCGCCTGCTATGTCACAGGCTTCATCAGGTACCAGAGTACGGGCACCGGGGTGTATCTGGTGCCCGTTGTACCAAACATCAAACTAAGTTGGAAGTTAGGTACAATGGGCACCAGACGTCTGCTCCAGGAATTCCCGTGGTTCCTGATGAAGGCTTTGACGTAGCAGGCGAAACGTCGACTTATGCAAGTTAAATCCACTGTTAATCCGTAAAATAAAAGAAGTGAGCATTGTGATTGTATAAAACGGCTATATATGTGTAAGCGGAGCATCGTGTTCTAATTACACGACATATCGGCACCTTTCTGTAATAATGTGAGTTAAAAAAATAAATACAACTAAATGTTTATTTTCTTTGATTTCAGTCTCCTCAGCTGAAAGCAACAAAACGTCTAGTGAGATGTAGCCAACAAGTGAATTTTGAGCCCTCACTTACAGGCCTACTCGCTATTGTGGGCGAGTAAGCTTGGTACAGTAGTGCCCAGCTGAGAGTTCCCATCTGCTGATGTAGTAAGGACATAAAATATGTCCTTACTACATCAGCCAATAGGAATTCTCAGTTGGACAGTACTGTATGTGGGGCCCAGTTCATTTGGCTACATCTTACTAGATGTTTAGTTGTTTTCAGCTAAACAGCGTAGCTGTGAAACCCAAACAATTTAGGTACACTTACAAACGTAGTTTAGCTACGTATAACTGAACAGTTTGGCTATCTACTAATAAACACTTTAGCTATCTATTACTGTACACTTTAGCTATCTTCTACTGAACAGTTTAGCTACCCACTACTGAACAGTTTGGCTATCTACTACTAAACACTTTACCTATGTATTACTGAACACTTTAGCTATCTATTACTGAACACTTAGCTATCTATTACTGAACACTTTAGCTATCTATTACTGTACACTTTAGCTATCTTCTACTGAAGTTTAGCTACCCACTACTGAACAGTTTGGCTATCTACTACTTTAGCTATGTATTACTGAACACTTTAGCTATCTATTACTGAACACTTTAGCTATCTATTACTGTACACTGTAGCTATCTACTACTGAACAGTTTATCTATCTGCTACTGAACAGTTTTGTAAAATTTTAGCTCTTTTCGTTTAGCTGTGGTACCTAATTGTTTAGGTGTCACCACAGCAGCTAAACTGTTTTGTAATTATTTACTGAATCTTCGGTAACTAGTTACAAAACAGTTTTTTCAGTGTATATATATTTATTTACATCTCAATTGTTCTTTTATTTAGTCCCTATATCTACCTTAGAACAGGTCCCGGCCTAGTTAGGTGACATTGCCACTGGATTGTGCGATGGAATTCATTTTTCTGATATTGGCTTAAAGTTAAAAATATTTTTGGGCATAATCCGTAACTTTTTGAGTTGTATAATGAATAAAAATAAAATAAATAAATTTGTAAATAAGTGTGCAACAATTACCTTTACTGTGGGCAAAAAATTGTCGCGAACAATATGTGTTGCACCAAATGAAGTCATTTGGAAGCAATTATTGTAATATTGTATGTTCGACAGAAAATGCTTAGAATCTGGTGCATTTCCAGACAACAACGATCCTAATGGTTCTGGTGGTGGAACCAATGGTGTCAATCTCATTTTACCCCCTGCGCAACACAAACCAAGTGGTTCGTGGCGGTACTTCAAGGCACTGCAATATTGGCACAAATGGTCCATTTCTCCAATTTGCACGCATTCATAATCGCTATATTGTATCGCCAGATCATAATAGAAAGCCTCTCTGTATGTGTTTTGTCTCAAATTCAATCATCTTCGCACTGCAACATTACGTATAAGTGTCGCTTCATTCATTTCTTGGCGATCCTCATCGTTTTCAGTTGCTCGAACCTCTCTTTGTCGTCTCGCTCGAGCGGTCACCTTGCTGAGATTGGAGCGTCTGGGCAAGGGCATAACTGTGAAAAATGATTGCAAAACCTGGAAAAACATTCACGAATTACACAAATTCACTTAATTCAGTTAATTTACCTTCAGAATCACGAAAACACGAAAACGCTATGAAAAATTCGTAAAATTCAACTTAACTGTCAAATGTCAGTTTTCACGCCGTGCCGCCATCTTGATTTTCGAATTTTCGTATTTTTATTCTTATCAAACCACGCCATCTATTGGCCGAACTCGGTACTAAAATAATTTTTGGTTTTTCTCATTTTTCTCACTTTTCCGAGAGATTTTCCAATTTTTTTATATCCTATAGCAACAGTGGCGGCGCTAGGCGTCGGCGACGTCGGCGACCGCCGACGGCCTCGCATCTGAGGGGACCTCGCAAAAGTTTTACATATTATTAAAAATTTATTTATTTATTCTTATTTATTATCATACACTTGCGTGAGTGAAGTGAGTGAGTACCTAGTACTTTAGGGGTATTAACCAAATTATTGAAATCGATATCCAAAGAGGACCTTCTCAAGCATTGTAATGATTTACTGCGGGAAGGCGACGGCGAAAACAGTGACATACAGCCTTTCGAGCTATATGAAGAGCTACAGCTTTTAAAAGCGAATTCACTTGACTCCGTCGACGACACGAAACAACTCATTCAGTACATTTTTGAAAATAATTTGGAAGAAATATATCCAATTACATAGCAATTAGAATCATGCTCACAGTTCCCGTCAGTACATCTTCCGCTGAGAGAAGCTTCTCAAAGTTAAAATTGAATAAGACCTACTTGAGAAGCACGATGACCCAAGAGAGACTATCTGCGTTGTCAATTCTATCAATTGAAGCTGAAATAGCGGCTAGTATTAGCTATGACATAAACCTGAAAAAGTTCAGTGAGGCCAAAAGCCGAAAAGTTCGTATATTTTAATTTCTATTTGTGTAATTTTTAACATCATTTGATTAGCAATAAAACTCGTTTACTCGTACATTAGTTTCACTATAATTCGGCTCATATAATCTAACGTTTTCTTTTTGACTGGGAAATAAAAAAGGCCTCGCGAACCTAATTTCGCCGACGTTCAAGTGCGGTCTAGCGCCGCCACTGTATAGCAACACCGAAATGATTACGAACAAAACAAAAAAAGAATCGTTCAAATCGGGCCAGGCGCTCGTGAGTTATTAGGTAACATACATAAAACCCGACTCATTTTTATTATATAGATTTATATAAATTTATATACATTTTGTATACATTTTGCCAAGGCATCCCTTAAGGGACGCGTCACATTTGAGGGGTTAAGAATCTATGTGCTTTCAAATCAATTAATTTGGTTATTCTAGGAAGAACACTCAAAATGTATTTAATTAAAAAAACACATTTGTCAAACGAAGACTTGCAATGATATTTATTTTGATAAAAATATGTTATTAAATTAAGTAATATAAAGAATTTACTTGAGAATATATTCTTGGTTTTAGAAAAAATATTAAAACCAATTTTGCATTCATGCAAACGTATCGCATGTGTTGGTTCGAGTATATTGACTTAGTCTAAGAAAATATATACTTAAAATAACGAAATTTTTGAAACTAATATTACATTGATACAAAAAACTCACGTTTGTCGATTCAAAAATACTGACTTCCTCTAAGAAAATATCTACTTAAAATAATACTATAAACTTAAAACTTTCGCGAGTCTCAATTTGAGAAATCGTTTCTTTCTGTGTAGAAATTTACATTGTTGTGGCTACATTTACAAGTTTTGTTAAAATTAATGGTAATATAGGTCTATTTGTTTAAGTGTATTTGTAAAAACATTTGTTTATGACTGTTTTTTACCTAAATAAATAAAAAAAAAAGGAATAAGAAAACGGAAAACATATATAGATGATTCCTGAACACATTACACTCATTTTTGTTGAGCAGTCGTGTAATAGTATGCCAACATATACTAGGTGAAATCGTGTGCGCTGCTTTTTGATAATTATAATTCAGTTTTTTGCATTTCGGATGTAAAGGTTGTTTTTATCGACGACAGAAATAGCTGAATTCCTTACAGAAGTGAGGGGAATTGTTTAAATTTAGCGCTGCGAATGTTCCATCTGGCTGAAGGTGGAGTGATTTCCATTTGTAAAGGATAGGTAGCGGGAGGCTTGTCATTCGCGAAATGCGATTTGCTAAAATGCCTTACGAGATTTCATTGCGCCGAAACAATTTGATTACGCGGGAAGAACGCCGCCTACCCACAATGTCATGGCGTTTATTTTAAAATACGAAGAAGGCCGCATGTTTCGAAATATAATAATTTAAGGTTCTGTAGCTTGTAACGTTGCCCGAATAACCTTTTAAATGCCTTAAACAGTTATACAGATAAAAGCTGAAAATATGTGTTCTGGAACGCCGAGAAAAAGATGAAAATGATATTGTTGTTACTTATAAATAGGTAGGCGCCATCACGGCTCCAGGAAGTGGCTTTTCGGGACGTTAGCAGACGCAGAACCAGGACGCCGTCTATCCTGAGAACGCCGAGGGGAGTGCGATGCGGGCCAGGATGCACCGTGCTAGACTCAACGCTGGGCGTCGGTCTTATCCTGATTCGCCTCGCGCTCAGAAAGGAGGGTTTTCCCGTGGGAAAGGACGACCTTGAAGCTACCTTGGGGATGTTCTCGAGATGATTAGATGTACAGGGAAATAAGAGATATTGTGGACCCGAGAACACTGAAAAACACCTACTATGCATTGTGTCAGTCAATACTATGCTATGGTATTATAGGATGGGGCGGTTGTGCAAGGTCCACTCTACACCCTCTAGAAGTAATGCAAAAATGTGTTTTAAAAATAATCGCACGTAAACCGTATCGATTTCCTTCAGACACTCTTTACATCCAGTCCGAGGTTTTGGATGTAAGACGGCTTTATGTTCGCATGGCCCTAATATATACTAAAAATAAAATGACACCTTATAATCAACAACGAGTTGGAAAGACGAGAGCAACAAGAACTGGTGATATGATGGTGTCAAGATCTTACACAACATTTGGCCAGCGCCATTTCACGTTCATTGGCCCTAGAATGTATAACAATCTTCCCGAAGCAATTAAAAGTAGTGAGAACACATCCACTTTTAAAAAATCTCTAACCGATTGGTTGTTGGAGGTGGGTAAGGACGGTTTAGGGAATATGATGACTGTTGTATTTTGAATGATAGTATTTATTTAGTTTTTCTATGATAGTTTTAAATGGTGATCGTTATATCAATATGTAATTGATTTATAAATGTATATTATTTTAGTTTGTATTTTTATTTATTTTGGTTTTATTATTATTTTCGTATAAATATATGTATGTGTATGTGTGTATATATGGATATATATTTTATCTATAGATGTATATAAGTATCTATCCATATTTGTATATTCGTAAATATTTGTAGTTTTATATTTGTCGATTTAAAAATAAGTGCTAACTATAGTTTAAGTTGACAGTGCACACTTAATATCGTCATTAAAAGTCTGCCTTAGAACAGGCCTAGGCCTAGTTAGGCGACTGTGTCAATCATTAAAAATGATGTCGCATCAATTTCTTGCTAACATCTTAATCAAATATGACATTATTTTTTTACTAAATGTGTTACTAAATAAATAATAAACATTACCTATTACCTGACTCATCGTAGCGCAGAAAGTATCCCAGCGGTAGCAGCTGTCGTCGCCTGATATTCGAAGTATGAAGACGAAGACTCTAATTTTAAACGGCTGCGGATTTTGCCGCCTGCTTCACGACGTCGGAGTAACCTAATCCTTTCGGAATAATTAGGGAAATCTTTTCCTTCTGATTCGATCAAATCGACTACGGGCCTGTGCCCGTGAATCCTGGGTTCCTTTTATTACTAATGAAAGAATAACTTCGCTTAACATACGATATTTATTCGCATATTATAATATTCACAGTAGGTATTTCAAGATATTTCATTTAAAATTAATCGGAGGACTCGCAAGACTCGTTGTAATCGTCGTTCAGGGAGGAAGATTGGGAATTCTGACCTGCGGTATTTCTTTGGTAGGGTGTAATATGAATGACTCCCTCCCGGGGGAGGTATGTCTTTTGAATGTGCCACTACCGAACGATCGTTAATACTTTTTATTCCTAAATATCAAAGGGGTTGATTCTGGGAGAATTGTCTAACGAACCCGGCGCTAGAATCGCGTTCACCTGGGTGGCGCGCAAACTACACGACGTTTCAGGGGGCAATAAAATATTTAATATAACCCGATCTTACAGCAAGGCTTTTGATTCTCTGGATCACTCTTTTCTGGTGGCAAAACTTTTACATCTAGGCTTTTCTGGGTCAGCATGCGAATTGATACGTAGTTATCTGTCACAGCGTTTTCAAAAAGTAATTTTGAAAGATGTATCTGGCCGTCAATCGATTTCCTCTCTTCGTGAAGTTAAAACAGGCGTACCACAGGGATCGATACTGGGTCCGGTCTTATTTGCACTATATACTTCTGACATAGCTGCAAATTTTGAAAACTGTCGCTATCATCTATATGCCGACGACACTCAATGAATGCATCCCATAGACATGAATTGTCCATTTTCAGCAGTCAGCCTACTCAATGCCGATCTTGGAAGGTTATCCGCTAGGTCCAATAAACATGGCTTACAAATCAACCCTTCGAAGTCATGTTTTATGATTATTGGGTCGAAACATGGCAGGACTGAAAATGCCAACAATGGCTCTCTTCCTATAATGGTGGACAGTTTGCCAATACCACTGGTCACTACGGCAAAAAATCTGGGTATTCTATTTGATGGAAAATTACGGTTTGAGGAACATGTCAGCAAAAGCGTTGGGTAGGGTTTCTCACGTCTAAAGGCCTTATACAAAATTCGGGAGTACCTCAGCGTCAGAATCAGAATACTACTTGTAAATGCCCTTATATTGTCTATAATGGACTATGGCGACTGTGTGTATGGCCCCTCTCTATATAGGAAGACTAAGCGGAGACTTCAGAGACTGCAAAATGCCTGCGCAAGACTTTAGGATTCCTCCACGTCATCATGTGTCACCATTCATTGCGAAAGCTTCCATGTTGAATATGAGTAAAAGAAGGCAGCTCCATCTTGCGACCCTTGTACTCAAGGTAGTACGCAATAAACAGCCGCGATATCTTTACTCGATTATGACGTGGTCCCGTAACCGGCATGTCCATTCAACACGGGCACGTGAACAACTTACTATAATACCCAAGCACAAAACTACACATTTCCAGTGCAGCTTTTCGTATTATTCTGCGGTTGTATGGAATCGGTTGGGAATGGCTTTGCGATCGAAATCAATTGCATTATTTAAGGACCACTTCAAAAGTTTGCCAATACCACTGGTCACTACGGCTAAAAATCTGGGTATTCTATTTGATGGAAAATTACGGTTTGAGGGACATGTCAGCAAAAGCGTTGGGTGGGGTTTCTTACGTCTAAAGGCCTTCGTCACAAAACTACACATTTCCAGTGCAGCTTTTCCTATTATTCTGCGGTTGTATGGAATCGGTTGGGAATGGCTTTGCGATCGAAATCAATTGCAGTATTTAAGGACCACTTCAAAAGTTTATTATTAAAGGAAGATATTTAGATATCATAATTTGATTTTATTTTAAAATAACTAACTGCTAATTGGATTATTGCCTTCGTTTATTTATTAATTTGTAACGTGATTATTTGATGTTAAATATTTTGATTTTGATTATTTTTGATTTATTATATGTAGATTTTTAAATTTATGTAACCCCTTGAGTATGATACGACCAAATCTGGTTCTGAAACAATTATCCGTTGAGTATGATACGACCAAATTTGGTTCCGCGTTTTTTTCACTTCTTTGACGTTCTCATATTTATTCATAATTATCTAATTGTTTTACAAAATGATATTTCAATATTCTATATTCGAAATTTCAATGCAATCATTGTGCAGTTGTTCTTTTTATGATTGGTGTAGTAGTTTCGTAGTTATAGTACTTTAAGGTCGATGTCGCCGAAAATCCTGCAAAAGAGACAGATGCATCCATGAAAATACCCATTTACTCCAAGGGGTAATTACGTTATTTTCTTTTAATATCATTTATGTTAAATATTTTGATTTTGATTATTTCGATTTGTGTATTTATTTGATTATGATTATTTGGATTTTTTATTTTAAGATTTATTTGATTTGTTTATTTTATTTTAAAATCATATATGTACCAATAATTAATAGGTGTGTCCTGAAAACCACGATAAAAGATATCCTGAGGATACCCCTAATTTGCAGCGTTTGTAGCTTTATTTCATAGTCTTTGTCTATTTACAGTTTTAATTTTTAATCTGTGTGTTCTTGTTTTTTGTATATGTTTTTTATAACAACAGCTGCAAATAAATAAAATAAATAAATAAATCTTTTCCTGGTTTTCGGGAGCGAAAATATTCGCCTAATCCTAGGATTGCGTACAATGATTATAGGAATTAAATTGACTAGAGCTAGAATTTAGAATGTATAGATATCGCCTCCGCATCAGACGCTCGCTTTTACGGAAGCGATCCGTTGAATAGAAAACAAAGGGAAGATGATTTATGGCTTTATGATTCTAGGATTTAGATACAAAATTACTGGGAGAGACTCGCCTTGTATGGTTTGGTTGGCGTCTTGGGAGACTGAGGTTCCGGAATTTGAGCGGCGCGGATCCCACTGACTCTACGTCGTATTTTGGCGACGGATATATTTAGCAACTATTTAAAACTTTTACAAAAAATGTTATGTAGCGGGTAGCAGATTGTAATGGCCGCTGGCCAGCGGGCGGCGGCGGCGGGCCGCCCCGGCCCGTTCACCTCGCTCCGAATCTTCCAGAAGAAAAAAAAGAAATCTCTTCGACTGGCAATCACTGCCATTGATCGATTTTAGATCAGGGATGTCTTTAACATTAAAATTAAATCGTATCGTATCCTACAATTTTTATTGGCTCAAATTAAGAGTTTTACTCAAATTAAAAGTTTTAGGAGTAATTATTTAAAGTTTTAAGAGTGGTTATTGGGCCCGGTTGCGTTTCTTTGTGAACTAAAACTAAAATTAGTCCAAGCGAACGAGACAGAGCAATATGTTAGAGCGGAATATGAAACGAACGATCGTCGATAAATTGAACTAGCGTCCGAATAAATTCGAGCATATTTCGTGCGGTGTAAGATTTGACCTTGGCGGACAGTTTTAATGCGAAAAAGTGACAACCGGTCATCTCACACTCCGCTCTAGCGTATTGCTCTGTCACGTTCACGCAGACTAATTTACGATTTTGGTTCACGAAGAAACGCAATCGAGTCCATTGTAATCCTAAATACGCGACGACTAGTTCGTTACAAGCTGCGGTTTTTTATTGTGGCTACTTAAACTACAGTATATCAGTATACCACAGTAGCTTCTCTTAGTATAACATTGAAATCAAAGCAAATACGTCACGAGTCGTAACAGATGTCGGCTACTTGGCTACTCGGCCCCAAAAGTTCGAAAAGTTGCCAGCCTTTACCGGCGCGTAACGCTAATCAAAGGCGTTTTTCGAGACTACCCGTCTGCCTACATTCCTGTGAGCTAATGGGCCCTTGCTGAGTTAGCCACGAAGACCCATTTGTTCAGGGTCGGTCACACTCACGGGTCAACACCCATCCGGCAGCCTCCTGGCGCTCCTGGACGGTCTGCGCGCCGTGCGGCGTAAGCCAATCGATTGTGCATTCTGACTAACAGTAGGGGGAGTCTGGAAACAGTACTGTTTCCGATAGAGCGGGAGTGGTTGCTGACCTTACGGCGACTGTTCTTGAAACGGCCATCGGCTACCCGATTCCGTTTGAACAGCCCGGCAAAGGATGCCGTGGTCCGCGATAGATTCGGTTGACACCGTTTCACCTCTACGTAGAGAGGACCGCGCAAGCGACCTAGAACTCGTAACCTGTCGAGAGACCGGAGTAATGTGGTCGCAACTGGAAGTAAGGGCGTGAGTGTAAGCCCGCTGGGTAACATACCTAGTTATCTAAGTGACGGGTTTGCTCGTTGTAGTTGACAGCTCTAGTTGCCCACATTCCTGGCACTCTTTACCCGCAATGCCTTGTAGCTGTACTGTTTGGTATACTGTGCTTAAACTGGGGAAGAGTCAACATTTCGCCGAGTCAAATTTTTCGCCGCAAAATAACACTCATTTCGAACGTAGAGGCGGTTGATAAGGGGTGCTGGCGTACAATATTTTTATTTATTTATTTATTAATTTACAATAACTTCATATAATATGTCATATAAACACCATTTACATAATATGGTTGAGTTGGGAGAGATTGAGCACATCCTATGGTGAAAATGTTTATCCGCATTCCTAACTAGGTCAGAGACCCGTATCTAGGGATGCTGATTTTTGTTTAATTGTATCGACGAGCTGACTCTTTTGATATTCTGAACTTAAGTTCGATATATGGTCGATCTAGTGGAATAGATCGCGTAACATTCTAACTACACGCGCAATTCAATGCTTAAACGATTTCCACGTACGTATAATTATAAATTCACAGGCTTGACATTTATAGTAGAAACAAAATTAGCTTCAAATCGGCAGTACGAACCGCCCTTGAAGCTGCAGCGACAACTGCCAGTAATTATTGATCTGTAATATGTATGTATAAATATAATATAACTTATATATGTATTCCCATTTACTTATTTTGAATATATGTTGTTTTAGTTTATATGTTTGCGGTTAACTCTACAACTTTTGCGGTCATTTGATTAATAAATATTTACGGATGTATTGTATTTTTTGTTTCATAATTTAGTTTGTAAAATATTTTTCAAATAATTTCGAACGGCGTAAGTTATAATCGGCATAAGAACTTGTTTTTTTAAGAATTATGTATTTAATTATAAGTTCATGCTGTTACTTACCTAAATAAATAAAATAAAAATAGTCACATAAACTTTTGGATGGAATTAATTCGGAAATTATTTTATTATTTTAACTGAATGCTGGAACAAAACTATAAGCCAGCTTATTTACCTTGATGGTTATTTAGTAAAAGTAACTGAATTATCAATGCGCCAGAACGATGGTGTCATTGTTTATTACAAATCAAACCTTAATGTTACCATATCGGAACTACTCGTCACTGAATCAAACTGCTTGCAAATTTTAATAGACGATAAGTTATGTATCTTTGCAGTTTATGATCTCCATCTTACAAAAATATAAGCCCGTTCCTTGCATCGATTAGCTCAAAAATAAAGTCGATGAGTATTTCGTTTTCAGATGTTGCCCTTGTTGGAGATGTAAATATTAATATAATAAACCGAATGCATCCGCAAGCAGACGAATATCTAAACTTAATGGCTGAGCTTGGACTTCAAGTTGGAATAAACAAACCAACTCGAGTGGAAAATGGATCGTGTTCCTGCATTGACCATGCGATGATAAAATCTAAAAAGAAATGTATGTCGTTTGTTTATCAAAGTAAATTCACTGACCATTTTCCAATTATGCTGATAATTCCAATCGAAAATAAAAGAAATAATCATCACAAAACATTTCCAGCGGAAAAAGCTGGAAATGATTTTAATTTTTTGGGCATACCAAGTAATACTAATATGAATTTGCGACGGCTTATGAGTGGAGCGTTAGAAATTGTTGCCATGAAACCGGTAGATTTCGTTTTATTCAAAATGTCGTTACTAGTTCGCAATAGCTTAGTTTTGCGTGTGTGCCGCGTGGAGAACGAATTACTTTAGCGCAGTCGGAGTCGCGGCTACAGCCACTCTTGAATATGAATGAATTTCATATGGACGATAAAACAATCAGTGCGCGGTCGTCGCCTCTTTGCGTATAAGTCGTAGGTGGCAGGACAAAGTTGGGATCGCGCAGTTACTCAGTCGAGGTGGTAGATACGAGCTGTGCGCAGGCAGCCGTGCCTCGCTTTCATTTTACGGCAATTTGGAGCAATCGCGGCCTCACCTCGCCTAACGCGCTAATGGGAAAAGTTATTCGCGCCCGCGACGACTGCGACTTGTCTTTGACAAATTCCCTTTAAATCTCGACGCCTTCCGCGTCGAGATTATTCGAGAGCAGACGTCATGAATGTTACGCGGATTCATCAAATTATCTGCTTTGTTTGTGATTGAGCCTGGAGGTGTCTAATTTGTTTTGCCTTGACAGCTTCTCGCATATAATTTTCTTCATAATACACTTCACACGTTTCGATTCGTGTTTTTTTCACATTATTTGAAGAAAAAAAACAACATATTACAATACAATATCTTAAGTACTAGAGATAATGATTTCATGCAACTATTGAATTTAACACTAAAAACTTTCGCTACTAAATTACCACTGTTTTCAAATTAAACTAGTTAGAAATACATACATTAAATTAAAATGAAAATGTTATTTATTTACAATATATTTCAAAAATATCCATACATATTATATACTTCTATAATATACGTGTAATAATTACATATAAATATATACTTTTAATTTACGTGTGTTTTAAATAACTATTATATCAGTACATATATAAATATACATAACGTAATATATACGTACCTACTTACGTAATTCTGAAAAGTATAACATAATACTTTTTCGGCCCACCAACCGATGAGAAGGGAAAGTATTGTGAATGAGCTTCTGTGTATCTGACTATGTGTTTGACTGTGGGTATTCCTCCACGATAACAGCCTAATCCTATTGAGCTAAAATTTGGCATATGTACATGCATATTATGTTGCAAGAGTTGATCTTTAACCCCTCAAATGTGAGGCGTCCCTTAAGGGATGCCTTGGCAAAATGTATACAAAATGTATATAAATTTATATAAATATAAATATAAATGTAAATGTGCGCCGCTTTATAGTAATCCGCTCTATAGTAATGCTATAGCTCTATAGTAAACCCCGCTCTATGTAAATGTAAATGTAAATGTAAATATAAATTTATATACATTTTGCCGTAGGCAACCCGAGCTAATCGCCATTCATTTGAGGGGTTAAACCAGGGATTAACATTTTGGACCTACAAATTTGAAGTTTGTTACACAAATGCCGTATTGGGCTGAAACTACATTGAATTTTCGACGAAGTATCTCATTTTTGGTTGTAGTACTATATTATTAATTTTGTTTGGAATATCTCATAGCTAAGGGTCAATTATATTGGATTGTAAATGCTCTAATGATCGAGTAAAACATTTACAAGACAATATTGCATCAGATGAAGTCTAGGTGTTCTACACTGATAATAATAATTTAACTTGAACTTTTAATCAGGTCAACCTTATTTCCGTAGGGGCATCACGCTCAAAATTCTTCCACAATGCCTTGGCTACTTACCAGAAAATATTTGGGTTGACCACGACTGATTATTTTGTCAGGATTAGTAAAAAAAAAACCTATTTAAAATGTCGTTACTAGTACGCAATAGCTAAGTTTTGTGTATGTCCGGTGGAGAATGAATTACTTTAGCGTAGGTGGAGTCGCGGCTACAGCCACTCCTGAATATGAATGAATTTTATATGGACGATAAAACAATCAGTGCGCGGACGTCGCCTCGTTGCGTATAAGTCGTAGGTGGCAGGACAAAGTTGGGATCGCGCAGTTACTCAGTCGAGGTGGTAGATGCGAGCTTTGCGCAGGCAGCCGTGCCTCGCTGTCGTTTTACGGCAATTTGGAGCAATCGCGGCCTCACCTCGCCTAACGCGCTAATGGGAAAAGTTATTCGCGCCCTCGACAACTGCGACTTGTCTTTGACAAATTCCCTTTAAATCTCGACGCCTTCCGCGCTGGGATTATTCGAGAGCAGACGCCATGAATGTTACGCGGATTCATCGACTCATTTACTTTGTTTATGATTGAGCCGGGAGGCGCTTAATTTGCTTTACTTTGACAGCTTGTCGCGTATTCGCCTCGGCTCTTCATGTAAGCTATTCATTGCCTTTTTTTGCCTTAATGTCGTGTATTCCATCACCTGAAACGTTGCCAAATGTACATCATTTCGTTTTCTTGAAGACTTTCGCTGTTGTTTGAGATTATAAATAAGTTAAAAACGAATTTACCGCGTGAAGATTGTAGCACCCGACGTTTCGGCGATATTGCAACCATTGTTGTCCAGGATAGACAGAGTAGGCAGGGTAAACTATCCTGTCGACTTCTTGGTGGTGAACGGTTTTGTGTTAACTTATTTATATAGTTGAAAATCTATAGATAGATTGTCAACTCACGGTTCAAGTCCTATCTGGTAGCCTCCTCATAAAGGGACAAACTGTCAGGTTCCCTGTGAGCTTTTGCCACGGATGTAATCCTGTAATCGGAGGCGGCTGGGATCAGAAAATCGCTGATTCGGGGTTATACCCGAGGTATTACTGCGAACTTCACGCGGTAAGTTCCTTTCTATTATACGACTGCCAAAAAGGAGGGGAGCTAAGGGGCCCTTGTTGAGTTGGCTACGATGACCGATTCTGTTCAGCGTGAGCGTGACCGTTCTGGCGCTCCTGGACGGTCTGCGCACCGGGCGGCGTAAGCCAATCGATTGTGAACTCTGACTAACAGTCGGGGGAGTCTGGAAGCAGTACTGTTTTCTATAGAGTGGGGGTGGTTGCGGACCTTACGGCGACTGCTATTAAAACGACCATCAGCTACCCGATCCTGGGTAACAGCCGGCCAAAGCATGCCGTGGTCCGCGATAGATTCGGTATACAACGTTTCACCGTTTCGTAAGGGAGAGGTCCGCGCAAGCGACTTGTAACCAATCGAGAGACCGGAGTAATCTGGTCGCAATTGGAAGCAAGGGCGTGAGTGTAAGCCCGCTGGGTAACTCCTGGCTATCTCGCAGTTAAGGCGTTGGCCTCTTGCGGGCATGTGGCGGAGCTTGGCGGTGGATTGTTTTGTCCAAGTCTTCTGCCTTCACTTCACGAAAAAGAGAACGACTAATCGTTAAAACTTCCTGAGGTGACGGGTTCGGCCGGTGTAGTTGATAACTCTATATGCAGTTCCCAGACTCCCCGGCTGTTAGTAGGAGTGCGCAATCGATTGGCTGACGCCGCACGGTGCGCAAACCGTGCAGGAGCGTACGAAGGTTGACTCCTAGGGAGACTGGTCCGCAGACCAGCGGCCTACCCTGGCTCTCCCTTCTGCGTGGAGGCCGCCGGATTGGTGTTGATCCGTGAGTATGACCGACCCTGAACGAATGGGTCTTCGTGGCGAACTCAAACAGGGCCCACTAGCTCCCAGAAGACTTAGACAACGGATAATCCACTTGGACAATCCAGACAATGGACAATCTAGCTCCGCCAACTAGCCCGCGAGTGACCAAGCCTTACCAGTTATGGCCAGACTTCTCCGGCCTCCCGACTGGTTACAGGTTCGAAGTCGCTTGAGCGATAATCTCCCTAATGTGGCGGTGATTCGATGTCTACCGAATCTATCGCGGACCACGGCATCCTTTGCCCTGCTGTTTTCACTCGGTATCGGGTTACCGAATGGTTGTTCCAAGAGCGGCTGCCACTAGGTAAACAGCCGCCCCACCTCTATAAGAAACAAAGCCGTTTCTAGACTCCCCCAACTATCGATCGGAATGTGCGCCTGAAGAGCGATTCCCAGGGCAACTGGCCCGCAGGCTATTGTCCTACCCGGGCTCGTACATCTGCATGGAGTCTGCCGGATAGGTGTTGACCCGTGAGTTTGGACGATCCTCACACATGAGTCTCAGTGGTCTACTTGCAACACGGCCCATTATCTCCCTTCTCACAATTGAATTTTGCATATTGTGAAAATGCTTAAGGTTACGAATTACGAAACCTAGCAACTTAAAAGAGGAAGAGAGACAAAACAGCAGTGTACTCCTTGAATGTAAGCTGAGAATCAACAATAAATTAATATTTAAAAAAAACCACTAAAAACACGCTTTTATAAATGCACGTAAAAACCTTCTTTGTAGTCTCCCTTTTCTTTGTGTTGCTGTTTCTTTTTTTGTAGTTTTTGGCATATTATTCCCACGAGTAGTGGACAATTCAACGGTCGATCCCCCCAGAGGTCCGTGTAGAGGGGCAAGGCTAGCGGCACAAGGCTGATGTGCCGCTAGCGACTTAACCACCCTCATGCCATTCAGTCCTCGGCACGTTTCTCTCCTTGGCTTGGGTGGGATCTTTAACTACCCTATTTACACGTCAATATACATCGTATGTTGAGGCACAATTGCTTGATTTGAGGCAGTTGTATTGCCTCAAAGCAATAATTCATCTTAAAAACAACAATGAAGACGAATATTGTGTTTCTCCGGAAAACAGGGAGAGATCAGGTCGTTATAAGGGAAACTTTGAAGTGCCGAAACGTTTAACGTCTTTTGGACAACGTCATTACAGCTTTCTTGCTCCAAGAATGGTTAATATCATGAGTAAAGAGAACATATTGGAAATTAGCAGCAAACAACAAAAATATCACCTTACATCATGGTTAATAAACCTTGGTAGGAGAGAGACCGAGAAAACATTCATCACAATTTTAAAATAAATAAATATATTTATTTTCTATTTATTTTATACAGGTATTTTTATTCATTCTTATATATTATTAGTTATTATTATAAATGATTATTTATTATTGCTATTATATATTATTATTATTATTATTTAGTATTACTTGTCTAAAGTTCTAATATTATTTTGGTGTAGTGAGAATTTAATTTTAACTTGATTTGATTAAAAAATATATATTTTTAGTTTGGAATTTAACTTGATTTGATTCAATTTTTTTATTTTTAGTATGTATTTTTTTATCATTTGTATTGGTGTTCTCCTTAGAACAGGCTCTGCCTAGTTAGGAGCAACACAATCAATGTTAAGTGCTAACGGTGTATTTTTTTTTGTGGAGCAATAAATAAAAATAAATAAATAAATAAAATAATATAGATATATCAATATTATTCCATTTACACTCTCCATGTACAGGTCTATATACATTTTATACAGGCACCTATGTCAATATTTACACTATTTACGCTCAATATTTACAATTCAATATATAATAGGTTTGTTATAACCTTGAAACCTGATCGTGTTCAAAGTCCATCTCACAAGTGCAAACACGACTATGATACGATATTCCATCATGGAATGCCAATTCCTGTCTTCCGTCTTCATCATCAGACCTTGAAACTTAATCGTAGTTGAAGATCATTACAAGACTTTTCTAACAAGTCCAAACACAGATATGATACGATGTTCCATCATGAAGTTCCAGTTTATATCTTCCGACTACATCATTAGATCAGTTCGACAGTACCATATTATTGTATTGTCATCAGAACTACATACAGCTGCCAATTTTCATGACGCTACGCTCCTTGGAAGATGGTTAAATTAGTTACCTTAGATTCCATTACATAGTGAGTTACATACAGGTCGACCTAAATTTTTTTTTTTTTTAATTTATTTATTTCCTTAATTAAATTTACAATTTACGTAAAGAAAATCCTTATCCTAACACAAAAACATTTTATAATAAGTGTATATATTATACCAAGCTTAGAAAGGAAATTCATCTTTTTGACATATCGGTTTACCACCTCACTAGGTATGAACCTGTGTTGAGGTGGTACTAACATTGGTATATTATTTTGAGACGAGAGGGCAAGTCTTATCTAATACGTTAACAATGTAAAAGTAAAGTTAAAATTAAAAACATCAATAAAATTATACAAATTAAATTAAAAATTATGACAATCTACTAAGTTATATAAAATAATTATTATTTATTATATATTAGATACAAATACATATAAATATGATAATAGGTACCATATATACATATTATTTTATATTATTTATAAATATAATATTATATAACATATATATCAATATTATAAATAAATTCATACATATACCTAATATGATAGGTATATAAAATAAAGTTATAATATATATAACATGATCACACTCGACACCTCAATAATTCTTCACAATCTTCCTTAGATTTGTTTAAAAGCCAAGTTGCCACCACTCTTCTAAACGTAGCGTAAGGTACGTCGGTCGTTTGTACGTCCATTGTCAGTTTATTGTAAAGCTTTGGAGTTAAAAATGTATAATGTCTTTGTCCGTACGTCGTGTTCATAAAAGCGTGTTAAAAAGGTTTCCTAGATCCTTTATCTTCACAACTCTAGCAAGCACTTCACCAGCAATCACACATCTGCTGGAGCTGGAGGAATCACACATCTGCTGGAGCTGGAGCAATCACACATCAGAGGCGCGGTCAATCTAGTTTATGTCATCATTCTATATGAAGGTCTAAGCGAAGCCAAAGGCAAAGCTCATATTATTTATTATTATAAGGACATAAAATAAAGCGCGAAATTAGTAGGTGTTAAATTTTATCGCATGTCATGAATGCTGGATGGAGCCTTTACGATGACGATATGCAGCGGTGTCGTCTAGTTGGGTTAGCAGTCACTTTATGGGCAATATCTTCGCTCGAATTAGCCCATAATTCGGCCGCAATTCAGCCGCCGCGGCACTTCATTTCTTATCTCCAGCTAGTGAAGCAGCTAGTATCACAGCAGGTAGTTTTATTCAAACAAAGATAGCAAAGAAAGAAAATCTGAGGTACAAAATTTCAATACAAAAATAAACAAAATTTTAGTTTACCTTTCACGAAAAGTAGTGCATATCTATATATATATATATGAAAAAATCGGGTTTGTTCAAACACTTATAACTCGAGAACGGCTGGACCGTTTTTCATGGTTTATAACACGCTTTTATTAGGTCGACCTGTATGTAACTATGTAATGGAATCTAAGGTTTAATTCTCTTCATTGAAGCACCTTGTTATATAAGACATTTTTTGTTTCTTTTATTTATCAGGCGTAAGAACAAATAAAGCGGATGATTTGCCGACACGTGAACATGCCACATACAACTGACAATGAGAAAAACACGGATACACTTTGTATGGCAAAATGTTTTTTCTTTTATTTTAAATTTTTGTCAATTTTCGTTTCTATTAGTTATTCTGCAATTCGGGACGGAGACAAATACAACAAATTAATAAATAAGTAGTTTAAAAAAAACACTAAAAACACGCTTTTATAAATGCACGTAAAAACCACATCATCAGACCTTGAAACGTAATCGTGGTCAAAGTTCATTCCAAGACTTTTTACCACGCTTTTATTATGTCGACCTGTATGTAACTATGTAATGTAATCTAAGGTAACTAATTTAACCATCTTCCAAGGATCGTAGCGTCATGAAAATTGGCAGCTGTATGTAGTTCTGATGACAATATAATAATATGGTACTATCGAACTGATCTGATCATGGAGTCGGAAGATATGAACTGGAACTTCATGATGGAACATCGTATCATAGCTGTGTTTGGACTTGTTAGATAAATAAATTAATAGTTAAAAAAAAACAGTAAAAAGACGCTTTTATACATGCACGTAAAAACCAAAAGCGGTTTTATACTTTGGCGGCTGCCCTGTTTTTGGGACCAGCCGTATCAAATTTTATTTCAAAAAAGTGAGCTATCGTAGAGCTGCTAGACACGTCACGGGTCAACACATTTCGTACTGCCACGTAGATGGGCACTCAGAGTCGTGGCCGTTTACAGTCCCGGTAATCATTAGACCTAGAGCGCCACGGCAGCAGTTCCGTGGCGATATTCCATCATGGAATGCCAGTGCCTATCTTCCGGCTTCATCATCAGACCTTGAAACCTAATCGTGGTCAAAGTTCATTCCAAGACTTTTCTGAGTCCAAACACAGCTATGATACGATGTTCCATCATGAAGTTCCAGTTCATATCTTCCGACTCCATCATCAGATCACTTCGACAGTACCATATTATTGTATTGTCATCAGAACTACATACAGCTGCCAATTTTCATGACGCTACGATCCTTGGAAGATGGTTAAATTAGTTACCTTAGATTACATTACATAGTTACATACAGGTCGACATAATAAAAGCGTGGTAAAAAGTCTTGGAATGAACTTTGACCACGATTACGTTTCAAGGTCTGATGATGTGGTTTTTACGTGCATTTATAAAAGCGTGTTTTTAGTGTTTTTTTTAAACTACTTATTTATTAATTTCTTGTATTTGTCTCCGTCCCGAATTGCAGAATAACTAATAGAAACGAAAATTGACAAAAATTTAAAATAAAAGAAAAAACATTTTGCCATACAAAGTTTATCCGTGTTTTTCTCATTGTCAGTTGTATGTGGCATGTTCACGTGTCGGCAAATCATCCGCTTTATTTGTTCTTACGCCTGATAAATAAAATAAACAAAAAATGTCTTATATAACAAGGTGCTTCAATGAAGAGAATTAAACCGAGTGCATCCCATGCTGCACAATATGTAAATAGTTTAAACCTTGGAGTAAATGGGTATTTTCATGGATGCATCTGTCTCTTTTGCAGGATTTTCGGCGACATCGACCTTAAAGTACTATAACTACGAAATTACTACACCAATCATAAAAAGAACAACTGCACAATGATTGCATTGAAATTTCGAATATAGAATATTGAAATATCATTTTGTAAAACAATTAGATAATTATGAATAAATATGAGAACGTCAAAGAAGTGAAAAAAACGCCGAACCAGATCTGGTCGTATCATACTCAACGGATAATTGTTTCAGAACCAGATTTGGTCGTATCATACTCAAGGGGTTAATTCAATGATGTCTTGCTGACACGCGATTGATATACTTAATTTTGTACTTTTATATTTCTTTTTGTGTTATTATCTTAATAAAGTAGTGAATTTAATATTTATTTTGTATTCATTGTATTACTTTCATAAAATAATAAATTAAGTTCAGCTAATCTGTAACATGACATTTATTGATTGTTAGGCAGAACAAAGTTCGCCAGGTCAGCTAGTAGATAGATAATGATAGATAAAAGTATTTATTTCCAATACAACCATAACAATTATGTCGGAATGACATTAATTAATCTTAAACTAGTTACTAAATTTAGGCAAGACAGACAGACAAAAACAAAGACTATATCATAACAGTTTATAAGAAAACAATTGACAAGAAATAATATGTATTAGATTAAATGGGTAAATACGATCCTATCATTGATTTAATCAATGATCCTATGTATTTTAAAAATATTGTCGTTAGTCGTTATGAGCTTACATATTGATTTTAATCATATAGACTCGGATTCGGAGAGTTTTTAATCGCTTTTAATCTTTCAGGCAATTTATTAAAAAGTTTGAGGCCTAAGTATCGACTAGTCACCTGCCAGTACGTGCTACGAACGGTTGGAGATACTGGGCTTTATTTCTGGTGTCATGCCGATGTACTTCCTCGTGAGATATGGCCGAGCTCTTATTGCAATAGAATTCGCAAAGAGCTTCTTGAGCAAAAATCGCATATACGGTCAATCAATGCAAAGAATGGAATATTCTAGCGTCAAGTATGGGAGGTGGGGCAAAACCGCCCCAATAACAATCAGTCGATTAAAATATAGAGAAATTAATGCAATTTAGTCATTTTCACGACTTTATTGCGTAACGGTACTATTAGTTCACACATTTGAATTAGTTTTTACGTACAAAAACATCATAAAAAGTAGTTATAACCTCAAAACTGTATGAACCGGAGTAATCTGGTCGCAATTGGAAGCAAGGGCGTGAGTGCAAGCCCGCTGGGTAACACTTGTGACGAACTACTCGTCACGAGATTTTACCTCTTTAAAATACATTAGCAAAACTCTCATATAATTCACTTTACACTTCGCCACAATTCAATCGGCACATAAATATATTATCTCGACTTCCGATCGTTGCCGTAATCGCATCATGCGATATAACATCGCACACCCCTAGTCGGATTCGGCGGCAAAAATTGCCAGAATACTAAATTAAAAACCGACCGGATCGAGCGCCCAATTTTGATACGCTCTCTTAGTTTTGAACCGCCGAACGCAGCGGAAGTGCCCTTGGCCGCTGGGGGTCAAGTCCCCAGCGGCTCACATTTTATCGCAAAACGGAGCTGCCGTGACACGTTTTAAAGTTCGTCAAGAATCCATAGTTTCAACGGGCGACATCAGTGCGCAAATCCCGCAGTCAGCCGCAACGAACCCCAGCCTCCGAGGGACCTACCTTCCATATCAGGCGAGTTTCTAGGGTTCATGTTTTCTGACTCCCCAAACTTTTAAACCCCCCAGAGTTCAGATAACAATTATTATATTTCATACTAAAGAATCCAATCATTCGAATCTAGTGCAAGAGCGCTCTCTATAGTTCGCCTTAGGGCATTTTTCCCGTTTAATCGTCATTAGAGGCACTGTTCAACCCAGCCAAGCGCAAGAGAGAGAGTCCAAGGGCTCGGCGCGTAATTCCCGTGAAACCGTGGTACGTTTCAGAGAACGCGCCAGACCCGACGTAACGCAAGTTCCCGCGCCGGCGGTTGTTGAAGGTTCTCCCCTTTTCAAAAGTCCTCTTTGTACAAATAATAACGATATAAAAGCATATCCGTAGAGGTGATCCCAGAATTCCTTCCGAAATTCCCATAATACCCGTAAGCACCTACCTACCGTGAGTTTAGCGACCTACCTACCGTGACTTTTCACGCACGCTCCGGCGATTCCTCCGCTCCGAAGGGCTTGCGAAGGTTCTAGAAGTCCTCCCGAATACATATTTTAATATACTTAAATCGAATGAGATAAAATCCTGTAATTTATGAGCAATAAACCTTGTATCCTACTTTGAGTTTTTCTCTTTTAAAAGGGTTAATCTCTCGTACACGGAGAGAAATTCTATTCTTGCTTATGATATAAATGGTGCAAGCTCAGATTAATAATATAAGAAAGTAACTGCTCCGAATCGGCGCGAAGTTCGCCGCTACACATCGACGCAGAAAACCGCCGCGCAGCGATCTGGCAGCTCAGATCGCGCGCGACTTCACAGCGGTCGAATATCTATTTTATTTTCCAGATTAGGTGATAAGCCCACAGTAAGTACTTATTATATCCCTATTTATTACTCCTCCACTCTTCTTTCCCTAGTTTTCCCCTTTTATCACAATAGAAGCAAGGCTGTCCTTCTCTTCCAGAAGCTCTCCTTTCCCCGCGCAGGATTCCTTGGGTTTACCACGACCTTTTCCACTGAGCTACCGCGGTCCCAAATCCTGTCGCGTGTCCCCTTCTGCGGCGTTCAAGGTCAGGCAGCGACCACGCCTGCTTTTTCTCGTAACGACCCGAATTCCCAAACATCCTAGATTTCCGTGGTGGCGCCCACATACACACATCATTAAAGCATTACACCTTCTTTTTCCACGGTAATCCTAAATTCCATGAAAGATATTTCCCCATGACCTAACAACAGACTTTTCCTTAATCGGGTAACGTTACAGAAATTGGCGCCCGACGTTGGGCATATTCGTTACAAAGACGGCCCCGTTGGTCGTTACAGAAATTTTGCAACTTTGTCATAACGTGGGGCATAATTTTTTCAAAACTCTATCTAAAATCTTTTTATTTTTTTTTTCTTTTTCCCCACGCTGAACGTTACAGAATTTGTCACCCAACTGGGGCTTTGACATACTTAATATATTTTCCTATTATTACTACACTCACATAAATAAAATATACATTTTTCTTTCAAATAAAATATACATTTTTCTTCTTATATAACTCCCACTTTGATTCCAGAAATTGGGCCAAAAATTTTTTTTACATAGATATTAAACTGTACTATTTCAGTAAACAAAATATTTCCCACCCAATCCCACCCTAAAATACTTTTTTATATTTTTTCTCTAGGTCACTTTTATTATTATCAAATAATACTATATAAATTCAACTTCAGATTTTTTACTTCTGTCTTTTAATTATTTTATGAATTATTTTTTATTAGATCTCTTTTAATTAGATCTCCTTAAAAACACGACATATTATACACGCAGGCGCGATTTTAAGTACTTTTATTCAAAAATATCATTAAAGTGGCACTTGTTTACCAACCATTTTACGGCATTCAATAATTTTGACCTACAATATAACCACCTTCCCACAGCCATCCATCACCCAAAACACTTCCTACACCTCTATCAAGCGGAAACCCTTGTCTCACGGCACAAAACCACATACAACACCCCCTAATTAATATAAATACTATAGAAAACGCCAAAACATTACAAAACGCCGGCCATTTCGAGCCGTCAAACGAGCGTAGCAACATTTTCGTTCGCGCGGACAAAATACCACGCGATTCACAAAATATACTTTCCTATATCAATACTCTCCATACATCGTTGTACGCAACAAATAAAAAAAATACCACCCCATAAATGTACCATTTCTGGCTAAAAAATACTACGGTCTGCGGCCCGTTGGTTGGACGATTTCAGATACAAAATTGAATAGACATTCGATTTCATTTTAGCGCAGCCATTTCGTGCAAATTTTGCAACGAACTTTCGACATCTACATCGGATAGAAGCAGTATAAAGGTACGTCCGCATCTGGTGTTTTGTTTTTCAGCTTTCTTTCTGTCAGCTTGCCCCGTCTTCATACTATTTCCTTGCATTCCTTCGTGACAACTCAATACGTTCCAACGATACACGACACCCAGAAAATAAGGACCATCATACACCATCGCGATTAATATTCTCAAACAAATATTTTATTTTGATAAAATAATATATACACATATATACAATAATAAATACAGCGATAACACACATAATACCAAACACCTTTCGAACATTTCTTCTTCTTCATCAGCATTATTTAATACTTAACATAGAATTCGAAACAAAATCAACGCCACATAGAAATTCATTTTCTCTTTTTCAAATTATTATTTTCCTTTTAACTCGCATCGTATTCGGTACTAGCCACTTGCATTTCTTTGTGACGAAGCAACTTCAACACGCTTCAATAACATACAAAAAAATACTCTGCATAAGGAAAATAAAGACCGTTACACACTATCGCAAATAATATTTTCGAGCAAATATCTTCTTCTTCATAAAATATTAATTACACAAACTTACAACACTAAATACAAGGATCACACACATAACATAGTACAAGCTTCGAATATTTCTTCTTCTTCTTCATCATTATTTAGCACTTATAAAATTCGAAACAACATCAACACAATATAGGAATTTGTTTTCTTCAAATTAATATTTATTTTTTTATTTGTTTATTTTTCTTTTATCCTCATTCGCTTTAATAACTAGTTTTCCCTCTTCTTCTTCTTTTCACACCACTTTCTAGAATTGTACAAGTAACAACAACATAGTAACTCTTCACTTTCTCAACTCATTTTCATTTGAATTATTCTGGCTTCCTCTCATTTTATTTTTTTAATTCATAACATAATAGCTCTTCACTTTATCAATCACTTCACTTAAATTTTTTTTGGTTTTCTTTCATTTTTATCTTTAATTCAAATTAATATTAACACACACATTATTACTTTCGTAACACACACACACATATTTATACACACATCCACACAAGTCTGCATCAAATACACAGTATCCATACAATTTTAAATCTTAATTTGTAGCGATTACTACTTCAACACACACGTGCGCACACTTCCATATATTACCATACATAATTGCACACACCTACATTCACTAGTACACACATTTACACACAAACCTACACGCATACATTCACACACACGGTGTCACAAGGGTTACATTCTTTAGCCGACGAAAGCGGTCGCGGCAGAGGAGTGCATCACGTAAAGGACCTTGCAAGGAACTAGTGGCTTAAAAGACAGACGCGCACGAAAGGCAGGAGAAGGGAGCTGAAGGGAAAATACCGGTGACGTTCCGAAGGAAGCTCTAACAGACGTATTAAAATCAAAAACGAAAGGAAAAACAAGATGCTAAAAGGGTACATAAACTTAAAATAAACAAACCTTCCCCGCCGTGAGACAAACAAACAAGAAACCCCTCAAAAATAGCTTAAACTAAATTCAACGAACCTACAATACGAAGTACCAAAAGGTCAAAAAATTAGTCGACAAGTTAGGCATTTATACAAAAAAAAAAAAAATACTTCCATATTTTATTTCATTATTTTTTTTTTTTTATAAAACCCCATACCAGACGGCAGCGCCATCTGGTATGTCATTTTACCGTCGCATAATTTTATATTACGATACATAACTCCCTTAATATATTTTATTCCAATATCATTTATCAAACAACGACCTACTCCCTTAGATAAGCCTTGTGAACCTACCTAGAATCGAGGTAATTCCCGACCTAAGACCATACGCTTTATGCGTCTATATTTTATTATTGTATTGGGTTCGGTGGCACATATATCCCTGCCTATTTCAGACGAAAAACACCTCAGTAGTCCGACCGAATTAAAATCTGTCGCGATCTATTGATTTTTTTTTTTTATGGGTACACACGTACCAATTTTATACATTTTTTTCTTTTTACTATTTTTTATGTTTGTACAACACGGAATAGCTTCGAACAACTGTCCAGCGAAACAGGCCCTAGTAGAACGCGAAACCGTCGTTGACAACAATTTTATTCACAGCTTGCGAATGTCCTTGATTCAACCTTGCTATCCGTCAAGGCGCGGCTTATATTTCCGCAGATAGGCTTTACATGACCTAAATAAAAGGTTCTAGCTCATTAGTTTGCCCCTAATCATTCGATCCTTCCTTCAGAAAGGAAAAATAGCATCAAAACAAACGATTTACCAATACGCTTCATATTTTACACTAAGAATAGTGCCAAGGATTATACGAAAGTACGAGACAGATAATTTAGTATGAAAGAAGTGAGAAAGGAAAACCTTGAATGTCGAAGCATGGAAAGAGAATGAACAGGTTGCGAAAGAAGAAAATTTGAAGTCAAAATACCGAAATATTATTCTCCCTCGACACAATTTTCCCAGTACATCGTATAGTAATTTTGTTAGTTTTGAACACTCAGGACCTCACAAGTCCTACTGTTAAGTGTATCTGTCTTCCGATAAAGTAGTTGTGACCGAAAATCACCGAAACACGGAAAAAGAGCATATAATAACATTACATCGAGAATATAGACAATTGAGAGTCTTTAACACTCAAGAACCAACTGCTTGACGTTAAAAGCATGACAGTTGTCACGTCCCTAATAAACTGAATATTGTAGGTTCCACAAAAAAAAAGAACACCCCAAAATATTAAAACATAACACCCCAAAACAAAATCAAACATCCCACAAACACGAAAATTCTTACGTTCGGCACGTTTAAATTATACCCATATAAAACAGGTTATCTATAACAAACCTGTGACATAAATTTTATTATTATATATTACCTATACTTCTCGCGTAAAGGAGGATGACAACGACTCGCGGAAATTAAAATTCCGTGGTGTCGGAATTACCACATAGAAAATAGTCCGTCATTCCGACTGAAAGCACGAGTTACTTAAAACAGGCCGGTTCAGCCAGGTCACTACGACCCTATTATTACTCGACATTACGCTCCTTATAGCGATGTCATATATTTTTTCTCTTATTATTTTTGTTAAATCTCTATTTACACGGTCCGGTTCCTGAAAAACAACATATATTTGTTTACATTTTTACTTCGTAAGCCGAACAAATTTCCCAGAACCTCACAACAACCCCGGCCGCGTAAGCACACAAATTTACAATCATTTTTTTACTTATACCAAAGTTGCTTGTCAACGTATAATTTTATAATCATATTTTCTTTCTCATTTCACCTCATTTCCCTGAACTCACAAACGGTTTGACTGCGGAGATACACGGCGAAACCAAATTTTAAATCAGACAACTACGTGGCAGACATACTGCGTGTTATTAGGACATCTTCTATGTCATTGTATATTTTATTTTTCTCCTCTCTTTTTCATTTCTTTTTTTTTATATGATGTCACATATACATCGCCCGTAAGATCCGAAATGCCGTACGCAATATCCGTCAAAAAAGACATTGCGTACAGTAATGGACGAAGCAAAAGCAAATACCTTTCTTTATTCAATATTTTTAATACATCTGTTTAAATTTCACCTGCCATCAGCAGGGAGGAACATTACCTCATATATCAAGTGACTTACTTCAATCGCATTTCTTAAAGCGTCAAATTATTAAACGCCATTTAGTGCAACAAAGCAAAGCCGAAAACTTTGTAAAAAACCTTTCTTTTTCTCTGTTTCTATTTTAACGGTTTTCTTATCTTCTGTTTTCTTATTGTTATTTTCTATTTTCTATTTTCTTATTTTTTGTCTTACTTTGTTATCTCACATAGATAACACTAATCTCTCTCGAAAAGTAGCATAGATTAAGTTTGTATTTCTCGCCTACTTCATATTCTTTTCTTTAAACTGTTTACTTTTACCTTATCGTTATTTTTTTCTATCCTTAATTGTTAAATTACAACTTGCGAGATGGTAAAAAAAATCGTACTTAGGAAATTCACTATTATTCTTTTGGAAATGTAAGGATAGCGTTCCCGCACTAGTCCTTTCTCAAATAAAAAAAAAAAAAAACAATAGTCAGAAGGAACCCTGCCTGTCCTTCCTCAACCTATCCTGCCAATGTGAACTTCAAATACGAACATTTACGGCTCGGGAAATGCACTTTGCAGTACATGGACACCGTACGAGCAAGCAGAATCATGACAACACTCATGACCTGGACTGCAGCAGCACCGCAGCGACTAAGCACCCAACGCTTATTGCTCGCGCGGCACTACTTGGGCGATGACAGCGAGGTGGCACATCCCACTGACGCACGCATCACAACCCCATCGGATAACGCCACGTAGGCATCAGCCTACGGAACCGAGACGCGCTCGCGCAGCGGGACGAAATCCCTCCGCAGCAGCAGTCTTCGGCACACAGCGACCCGAAGCAGCACACCGGCTAAAGGCAGTATACAAACTTTCCTTAATAACGACGAATTGTTGCCGGACATTTTATATGATAGTGCACAATCCTCTTGCACACAATTGGGGCTTTAAATATGGGACACTAAACCAGTGATAATAATTAAAGTTACTAAGTGCTAAGCAGTCATTAAAGTGAAAGTGTATCGCAGCGCCATAATATCAGACATTTCTCTTCTATAATGCGATGATAAAAGAACGCTCACTGTTCTCTTGACACCGGTCGACAGTGGCCTTTATCTGTAAACTTTATCAAAGCACGATGCCACTTGTCAATATCCAGGCAGCATTGCTAACGCACAATCTTTCCTCCATTGTTCGAGGCACATAAGGACGGGACGAGCACAGCCAACAACCCGGCTGTCCCCAAACCGGTTTCAACCCGAAACCGCTTCTCCAGCTGACGCGATACCACGGCCACCCCGGCCGATGGACCTGACGACTAGCTGACGCGAGACCACGGCCACCCCGGCCGATGGAACTACGTGGACGAGGAGCCGCCGCGAGACCACGGCCACCCCGGCCGCTAGAGCGACGACGAGCGACCGACGACGAACACCGACTCGACAAGTCTCGTAAATGTTGCCTAGCAAGCCATTCAGCCCATATCTTCTTTCATTTCCATGAATCCGAACTCCTTCAATACAATTCGATAAATCCCATCTCAAAGGTAACTGTTAGAGTAAGAATCCTTTACAAAGGTCCATTATTTTATTTTCTCTACCTAACTGTCATTAGTTCTTCTTCGGGACATATTTTTCAATTTTCTTTTCTTCTCTTCCGTACCACAAAGGCACCATAGGAATAGAACTCTTATAATATTTTTTTTTTCTCTCTTTATCTCTTCTCTATATTTTTCTTTATTTTTATTCTTTGTGTTTTTTTATACACCTGTTAGTTATGTGTGGTACAGCGCCGGGACGTCGCTACCCCATACTGACGGCCTGTGACGAACTACTCGTCACGAGATTTTACCTCTTTAAAATACATTAGCAAAACTCTCATATAATTCACTTTACACTTCGCCACAATTCAATCGGCACATAAATATATTATCTCGACTTCCGATCGTTGCCGTAATCGCATCATGCGATATAACATCGCACACCCCTAGTCGGATTCGGCGGCAAAAATTGCCAGAATACTAAATTAAAAACCGACCGGATCGAGCGCCCAATTTTGATACGCTCTCTTAGTTTTGAACCGCCGAACGCAGCGGAAGTGCCCGTGGCCGCTGGGGGTCAAGTCCCCAGCGGCTCACATTTTATCGCAAAACGGAGCTGCAGTGACACGTTTTAAAGTTCGTCAAGAATCCATAGTTTCAACGGGCGACATCAGTGCGCAAATCCCGCAGTCAGCCGCAACGAACCCCAGCCTCCGAGGGACCTACCTTCCATATCAGGCGAGTTTCTAGGGTTCATGTTTTCTGACTCCCCAAACTTTTAAACCCCTCAGAGTTCAGATAACAATTATTATATTTCATACTAAAGAATCCAATCATTCGAATCTAGTGCAAGAGCGCTCTCTATAGTTCGCCTTAGGGCATTTTTCCCGTTTAATCGTCATTAGAGGCACTGTTCAACCCAGCCAAGCGCAAGAGAGAGAGTCCAAGGGCTCGGCGCGTAATTCCCGTGAAACCGTGGTACGTTTCAGAGAACGCGCCAGACCCGACGTAACGCAAGTTCCCGCGCCGGCGGTTGTTGAAGGTTCTCCCCTTTTCAAAAGTCCTCTTTGTACAAATAATAACGATATAAAAGCATATCCGTAGAGGTGATCCCAGAATTCCTTCCGAAATTCCCATAATACCCGTAAGCACCTACCTACCGTGAGTTTAGCGACCTACCTACCGTGACTTTTCACGCACGCTCCGGCGATTCCTCCGCTCCGAAGGGCTTGCGAAGGTTCTAGAAGTCCTCCCGAATACATATTTTAATATACTTAAATCGAATGAGATAAAATCCTGTAATTTATGAGCAATAAACCTTGTATCCTACTTTGAGTTTTTCTCTTTTAAAAGGGTTAATCTCTCGTACACGGAGAGAAATTCTATTCTTGCTTATGATATAAATGGTGCAAGCTCAGATTAATAATATAAGAAAGTAACTGCTCCGAATCGGCGCGAAGTTCGCCGCTACACATCGACGCAGAAAACCGCCGCGCAGCGATCTGGCAGCTCAGATCGCGCGCGACTTCACAGCGGTCGAATATCTATTTTATTTTCCAGATTAGGTGATAAGCCCACAGTAAGTACTTATTATATCCCTATTTATTACTCCTCCACTCTTCTTTCCCTAGTTTTCCCCTTTTATCACAATAGAAGCAAGGCTGTCCTTCTCTTCCAGAAGCTCTCCTTTCCCCGCGCAGGATTCCTTGGGTTTACCACGACCTTTTCCACTGAGCTACCGCGGTCCCAAATCCTGTCGCGTGTCCCCTTCTGCGGCGTTCAAGGTCAGGCAGCGACCACGCCTGCTTTTTCTCGTAACGACCCGAATTCCCAAACATCCTAGATTTCCGTGGTGGCGCCCACATACACACATCATTAAAGCATTACACCTTCTTTTTCCACGGTAATCCTAAATTCCATGAAAGATATTTCCCCATGACCTAACAACAGACTTTTCCTTAATCGGGTAACGTTACACACTCCTGGCTATCTCGCGGTTAAGGCGTTGGACTCTTACGGGCATGTGGCGGAGCTTGACGGTGGACTGTTTTGTCCAAGTCTTCTGCGCTCACTTCACGGGAGATAGAACGACTAATCGTTAAAACCTCCTGAGGTGACGAGTTCGCCCGTTGTATTTGACAACTTTATTAGCGCTGTTATATTGACAATGACAATAAGCTCGGCTTTTTGTATTAAAAATGTAAAGTGCAAATATAGAGTTCATTATTATTATTATTATTATTTTCCTTGTCACACTTAATATAAAGTATAAATAATTAGATGTAGAAATATAATTTCTAAATTCATTGAAGGAGTCCTAGGTTCTGATGTGGGTATACTTATTGTGTTAATCAAATATGAGTGAGTGTCCCTGACTTACGACAGGTTTAAGTGGGGTCAAGGAGCTCCTTTAACACAGGTAAACCTTCGTCCTCCATCCACCCATCTCTAAAAATAAGCCTCCTTTCTTCCTGCGAAATAAAATCACTAGAAATGAAAATAAGCAAATATAATATTAAACAAAATAAAAAAAACACGACTGCGTTACAAAAAAAGTAAACCTCCACTTATAATTATTAGTTCTATTACAGTTTTTAAGCTATTGCATAGCTTTTATCGCGGGCCTAGGCCAGCGCAGCGACCGAATGAAGAAATTTTAAACTGATTTTAGATTTTAAACTGATAATTACGTCTAAACGAGTACTGCTTACGAGTCGAAAAAAATATATGTTAAACAAGAACATTTTCCTAATATTCCTAGCTTTGAATATTTTAGATTTTGTTTATATTACATAGTGTTTTAATTTGTGAAATTAGGTCTAACCGAACGCAAAAACGACTACTACGCAAATTCTATCTGGCGTATTGTTATGAAACCTGCACCATTTTAAAGATAATTTAATTATCTTTTTTTTTATCTACGTTTTTTACGAATAATCCGGTTTTTTGCTTTATCGAATAAAAAATTCGTGCGCGGCGCTCTATCGGAAGACGTTTAAATTATTCCGAATCATTTGCTTCCGCAGCCGCAAATGATTCGGAATAATTTTAACGTTTTCCGATAGAGCGCAGTTATCTGATATCAGAAAAAAAAAATATATAAATAAATAATTATAATTGCATAAGTTGTTAAAAATGCTATGCAATAGCTTTACCGCGGCAGTCCCCGAGTGCCACACGTATTTTTTTTATATTTGTGGTTTATGTATTTATCCATATAGATAAATATACATTTTTGAAATATACTCAATCAGACCTTTTGTTTGATACTAAACACGACATATTTATGTTAATATATTGACATTTGGAGATTTGGACGTTTAGACAACTCTTTACTTGATATTTGGACAGTTAAGGTACTCTATGACACTCGCGATGACATAACGATTTTAACAATACCACACACTTCTAAATTGGTTTTAGTGTTTAAAAGTTATGGTAGGATAAAAATCGGAAAACATACAAAAACGAACCCTGAACACATTACACTTCTTTTTTGTTAATAATGATAATTATGATAAAGCGGATTTAATGTAAATCGACGAATGCCGTTTCCTAAATAAAGTCATTGATTATATAGATTGCTCAATGCCATAGTACGTTTTTGCAACCCTTTTTGCGGTGGCGACATGCAGGTGGAACTGATAGCATGTCCAGCGAAACTAATAACAGTTTTTGGCCATCTATAATAACATTGATAATTATCATTTTTTATAATGGGCTGATTATTTATAAAAACCCAATAATTTAACCTATGACAATAATAAAAACAATCAATTATTATTACATCACAGGCTGGTAACATCACAACATTAGAAATTAAAATGGTATTTATTACTCTATTTGTATATTAAAACGCGTAAATATGTTGTATTTAAATTTAAATAGCAAATAAAAATCGACGTCTTTGTGTAAAAAAAAATTATTAAAATATTAAGAGCTATATTTTTACATTAAGAGTTTAAGAGCTATATTTACTTTTACTCTACACGTTAATAATTATTATGAAAGTAATAGAATTTCTACAAATTTTAATGGTTTTAATTTTATTTATTTTTTATTTTTTATATAATAATTAGGTATTTAGTAATTTGATTAGATACATCTAAACAATATTTTATAAAGTCTGCCTTAGAACAGGCCCTGGCCTAGTTAGGCGACTTTTATTCATTACTCTATCTCCTCGAGAATCAGTTTTTTGCTAACGTCTCATATATATATACAACATGATATGGTAAACTGTACAAACGAACTTGTGTAATACTATAGATAAATTAAAAATAATTAAATAAATAAATAAAATATGATTTAAAAGTTCGTTTGATTCTATATTTTTATTTTATTTAGATATAGGATACCGCATAGGCGTCAGTGTTGCGGGAGAAAAATTTAGTCGACTAACCATTGACGACTAACGATTGAATACGTTAATCGTGATTATAAACTAACGATTGATTACTTTAATCGTCCATCGCGACTAACGATTGATTAGTTCAATCACAATCATGACTTTATTGCGATTGAAATTCTCGACAACGGTCAACTTCAAGTTGTGCAAGTTTTGACCGGTCGACGGAGTGACCAATCGGCCGACCGACATCTAAGTACGATCAGTCAATAGATATAATAGAAAGAATTGTCATCTAAAGAGCAAGTTAGTCATGATTGACGATTGGCATTTGGCGATTAACGAATAATTGATTTAGTCATGATTATTTCAATCATAATTAAATTTAATCACGTGTTAATGAGTCGTGACTAATTCAATCATGATTTTGATTTTCGATTGTAAGTAACTAATTGTAACTAATTGCCGATTTTAATTCAAGAGAAACGCAATTGATCCCATTATCTACATATTTCCTGTATAGACTTTTCATTCATCGTATTTGTGTTTTTGGTTGCAAACTCGTTTACACATACAAATGTACAAATTGTGAATATAGCGCAAAACGCCTGCTTTTCGCACTTTTAACAAACGGAAATAACCCCAAATGTCTGCCTATGGACGGATATACAACATGCTAGGAAACACTGCGCCCTCCCGTCGTATAAATCAATGTCTGTCGTCGATAGTTTTCAACAGAGTTGAACACCGCAGGCGTCCCGCTGGGCGCCACCGCGCTATCGCAGTTTCATTGTGGATTTTCTACCCGCAAACAGCCAACTGGCACGCTCCGTTCGAGTGGAGTGCCTCAAGGGTCGATGCTGTAGCCACACTCACTGAGGATTGATTGAAACACGGAAGTTTAAATCGACATAGGTAGAAATAGCAATAGAGAGATAGAAAGAGAAACATGCTGCTTGTAATGTGAGAATATGAGTTGTGTCGGCTGCTCTTACTACACCACTTGACCCATACGAGATGATAAATATTGTATGTTGTATTAATAACAATAATATAATGTAGTAGTTTTGTTGTAGTAGGTATGTTGTATTAATAACAATAATATAATGTATATGATAGTAGTTTTTACAAGATAAATTAGCCCTTCGAGTAGCAGTATAATTTCATGGCAGACCGCGGCAATTTATTGGAATTTCTCTGATGTTGTTATTCGTTACTGAAACAAAACATCATATTCCTAGTTTTATCGTCGGTAACCGAAGCGAAAATCACAAAACGATGGACATTATTCTCAAACTAGCTTTTCATGTATAATATTAGAATAGGTTAGCCCGCTGGGTGTATTTCCCATTATCACCCAGTAAAGATTTGGACTCTTACGGGCTGCTGGCCTAGCTTATCTGTGGATCGTGTTGTCCATTTCATGGCAGACCGCGGCAATTTATTGGAATTTCTTGCAATATCGCCGCGCTCGACAAAAAGTACTATAACTATGGAACTAATATAGCAATCATAAAAAAATAACTGTACAATGGTTGCATTGAAATTTCGTATATGTATAGATCATTGAAATTTCATTTTGTAAAAAAATTAGATAATTATGAATAAATATGAGAAAATCGAAAAAGTGAAAAAAACTCGACTGTACTTGCCTTACGGAAAAATACGGAACCCTATTTAGAAATTGTAAATACTATCGTGATCTTTATTAGATTCTCTATCAAAGGTAATATTTCGTTTTGCTTATTTACATACAAAAATATTTCATATTTATTCATATTATTTCATATTTATTCATAAATATTTCATATTATTATTTACATACAGATATTCGCTCATAAAAACCAATAAAATTTTGATGATTTCTCTAAAAAAAAAATTATGATGTTTGACAATGAAATTTTACCAGAAATATCCTCGAAATGACGCGCGAAATTATTCTAGCTACCGTCTATGTATCTATGGTAATAATGAGATATTTGGCATGGATTTTAGGATGCGTTCGAATTAGAAAATAATATTACTGTGCGGTCCTGGAGCAAGCTGCCAACATTGGTCGTTAAGTAGGCAACGGTGTTCTGATGTGCAGCCAAATTTGGTCGTTACGTAGCCGAAGGTAAAGTTAAAAAAAAATCGAAACGTCTGAATAAACTATTTATGTATATAAAATAAATGCTCCGCGACGCTCTACTCTACAGTCTTCGTAGAGCAGTCTCGACTTCGAGCACACCGTTGCGATCTTATAAGGGGTTGGATCAGCAACACGCCTTGTCCTGTCCACAGTTTTGTTGCAAAATGGTCACTAGGTTACGTCTTATCCTCCTCTGACTATCACCTCGCGCTATTCCCGACGCAATAAAACGACTATTTGATCGAAGCGTTTTTTAATCTTCTCAAGACCAACGTGATCTGAGCCGCGCGTGACTAACGGACGCGTCCAATAAATAAATATGTTCGCCCCTTAAGAGGCCGTGTACGAAATCGATGTGGGCCGTGATACCTCTATAATCATGGTATAATATAACTATAGATAGGTAGGATTTTCGGAGCCAAAGAGATACGTCCACCCTTTGGAAGCGCTCGGCGGGGACTAGCTGACTTGAGGCGTGAATCCTATCATAGGCGAGTATCATAACGCGAGAATTAGATTGTTTTAAAAGACTTTATTGCCAATTTTAATTAACGTTTTGCATTTTTTTTGAGGAAATGGATTGACATTGAACTAAAGTTTATTTCTGTTGTTTTTATTTTATGAACGAGAGCTCTAAAAGGCCAAAATCAAAAGCAATTCTTCGCCGATTTTCTAAAAAAATTGACAAAGTGAAATAATTTTTTAACAACAATTTTATATGAAAGTAGTAAAAAGTGATTCACTTATTATATAGAGTACTTTCACAACATTACATTGTATTTTTTTCATACCGTTTAGATGTCAAAACGATTCGTAAATACGAGTATGTTATATTCTAAACCTCTTACAGCAAAAAATCACAAACAGTCGCCGGTTTAAGGTCAATTAATCAAAATTCTATAATAATTTTCAAAAAAGTACCTCACTCATTAGACAATAATATAAATGATCTTTTATGTTGTGCAATAAAACTTATAGAAATACAGTATTTTAACCTTAAATTCACGTCTGCAAAATTTCGTAAATTCACGAAATACGCAAAATTTCGTGTACGGCCTCATAATTAGGGATGACGGCTCTACAATATTCTCGCATCGTACGATAAACCTATTTTATTATTCTATTTTTAAGTCGCTGAGGGCGTATCTTAAATGTACACAATGGGCCCGATTGCGTTTCTGTGTGAACTAAAACTAGCCCAAGCGAACGACACAGAGCAATACGTTAGAGCGGAATATGAAACGAACGATCGTCGATAAATACTACCTGTCGAACTTATACTCATCCGAATAAATTAGAGCATATTTCGTGCGGCGTAAGATTCAGATGCTTTGACCTTAGCGGGCAGTTTTAATGCGAAAAAGTGACAACCGGTTATTTCACATTCCGCTCTAGCGTATTGCCCTATCTCGTTCGCACGGACTAATTTCAGATTTCAGTTCACGAAGAAACGCAATCGAGCCCAATATAATACTTGCTTAGTTGACGTAAGGTCCATATTAACTTACCATTAAGCTATTCTTAGATAATCTTATAACTAGAGCTGTCGACTACAACGGGCGAACCCGTCACCTCAGGAAGTTTCAATTAAATTTGATCGTTCTGTATCGTGAGGTGACCGCAGAAGACTTAGGACAAAACAGACCACCGTCAAGCTCCGCCACATGCCCGTAAGAGGCCAACGCATTAACCGCGAGATAACTAGGTGTGTTACCCAGCGGGTTTACACTCACGCCCTTGCTAGCAGTTGCAACTAGATTACTCCGGTCTCCCGACTGGTTACGAGTTCGAGGTCGCTCGCGCGGTCCTCTCTTAAGTAGCGGTAAACGATGTCTACCGAATCTATCGCGGACCACGGCATCCTTTGCCAGGCTGTTCACCCGGAATCGGGTAGCCGATGAATGTTTTCTAGAGCAGTCGCCGTGAGGTGAACAAATACCCCCGCTCTACAGGAAACAACAACAAGGGTTGTCGACTACAACGGGCGAGCCCGTCACCACAGGAAGTTTCAACGATTATTCGTTCTATCTCCCTGGAGTGAGCGTAGAAGACTTGAGGACAAAAACAGTCCACTATCTAGCTACGTCGTTTTAGGGAGCTAACGGGCCCATGATGAGTTGGCCACGATGACCCATGTGTTCAGGGTCGGTCACACTCACGGGTCAACACCCATCCGACGGCCTCCACGCACGGGGTGCGAACCTGGGTAGGACTCTAGCCAGCGAACCAGTTTCCCCTAGGAATCAAACCTCTGGCGCTCCTGGACGGTCTGCGCACCGTGCGGCGCAAGGCAATCGATTGTGCACTCCGACTAAAAGTCGGGGGAGTCTGGAAACTGTATTGTTTCCTATAGAGCGGGGGTGGTTGCGTACCTTACGGCGACTGCTCTTGAAATGACCATTGGCCATCCGATCCCGGTTCAGAGTCTGGCAAAGGACACCTTGGTCCGCGACAGATTCGGTATACACCGTTTCACCGCTTCGTAAGGGAGAGGACCGCGCAAACGACCTCGAACTCGGAACCAATCGAGAGACCGGAGAAATCTGGTCACAATTGGAAGTAAGGGCGCGAGTGTCTCGAGCCGCCGGGTATTATTCCTGGCTATCTCGCGGTAAGGAGTTGGTCTCTTACGGGTTGTGGCGTAGCTAGACGTCGGATTGTTTTGTCCGAAGTTTTCTACGCTCACTGCAGGTCGATAGAATGACTAATCTTTAAAACGTCCTGTGGTGACGGGCTCGCCCGTTGTAGTCGACACCTCAAGATGTTAGTCAGAGTGGTAGTTAACCTTTCAGCCGCCGGCCCTCCAGAAAGCAATTATACGCCCCGCGCCAGCCTGTTTTGAAAAGAAGGGCGAGCGCCGCGCTGTGTTTATACTAAGTATTTTCCATATTACCATCATATCGATCAAAATTACTAAATATCTATCAATGAATTGCCTAACTTATTTACTTGTTAACCTATTTATCAAAATTTCACAGTGATAGCCAAGGTCGTTTGATCAGAATCATGATTTATTCAAACGAGTGTCATCTTCTCCCGAACGTAAATAAAACACCCACAATGAATTGTTTGAGCATATTTTTTCACTTTTTTTTGAATTATCAGAAAGCTAAATAAATTCTCTTTAGAATAAAAATAAAATCGTATAACATTATAGTACTAATAAGTAGTGTAATATTAATTTCAATTTGTCAATATTTTTGGTTTTACTTTTTCCGGCGGAGTTTACGTGACTCAAAACATAGGGTGTTTGTAAACGATCGATATATTATTTTAGTTAGACTCTCTGTAATGTCTCTGAAATCTTGAAACTAAACATAACGGCTACCAAGACAAAGTTTTACTAGGTAATCTACCTAGTAAAATCCCTTTTTATCCCCAACTATATACCCATTTATTTCGTATTTTTAATACCAATTTCGTTGAATAGCTAGGTAGCTACAAAACACTACCCAGAAACAGTTTTCTCAAAGTAATTAGTAAGGGTGTGTTATGATTATCCATAAAAATATAATTTTCGAAAAATTTCATCAATATCATTATAGCTATTTTTGAAAAAAAAATACCTAGGTATTTTCCAATAAAATTAAAGTATAGTAAAAATATAAGTGTAATTATTATTAATAATATTAATAAGGGAATATAGTATAAAATATATAAATAATTAAAAAAATTGTACCTAGGTACTTCCTGGGTAGGTACTTTTTTACTTGTAGATTGCAACTATCCCACATTTTGTGTAAAACCATCATTCGTAAATAAATAAAACAGGTGTAAAAGAATCACACCGTTCATATTTTAGCGCCTAATTTATTAGTAGCCATGCTTCTAGTAACTGACTATAATATACCTGCAAAAGGCGATTCAAAAGGCCACTCCTTTTTTTAGGTTACTCAAGTCGAATCGTAATGTCTAACATCTGTTTGTCACTTCCCACGCGACCGACCGATACAATGACGAAGCCCTATGAAGGTCGAAGCATCGATATCCCTGCGTTGGGTCCAAGGGTCTGTACTCTGTTTCCAAAACTTTAATCTGCAACAACTCTTACTTCGTCAATCATTTCTTTTAAATTTGTCCTTTTTAGATATTATATTTAAAGCGACCTGATTGTAGACGAAAATAGACAATACCTTCTAACGAATAGAATACATTCGTAACCAAAATTCTTTTATACCCTTCCGAGACTCATTGACATGGTTATCCAGGCGACTATTTTGACTATGGTTATCTAGGCGACTTGATTGCGTTGGGCGTGATATTTTACTAAACAAACTAAATCATTATGGAGTTAGAGAGGACTGCTTAAAATGGTTTGATTCATATTTGAAAAATAGAACTTTAGTCGTGGAAATTACACATTGTCAAAATCTAAACATTACGAAACACTGTTCGATTGCTTTAATTAATAAATTTGGTGTCCCGCAGGGTTCAATTTTGGGCCCTATTCTATTTTTAGTTTATGAAATTTACCAATGTATTTCAAAGATATATTTCTAGCACAGCCAGATACAGACCTTATAGGTCTAGTTGGTTGTGCGACTTCGCCTCATTTCGGATATGCTAGCACATTTATATGCATAAAGCTATGTTTTTTCCTCTATACTAATGTTTATTTTTAAAGATTCTGCATATAAGATAGTATGTATGTCCATGTCTCTTTTTTTGTACATTACTTTAACAGTTTGGAAACGCGTGGTCTGGTGGTTAACGCTGGCGATACCGTTACATGTCAAAATCATAAATACGGACTTTACGAATTGCCGCAGTTCCTTGCTCGCCGAAATTGCCTATACAATACTGTACCTCTAATCTCTCTTTCGAATTCTCAAATCAAAAATCTATGACATCAAGGAATTTTAAGACTCAAAAATGAAGATACAAGTTTATTATTTATTGGAGAGTAAAAGACGTAAGCTTGATTCTATACATAAAACTATAGTTAAAAACTTTAAAAAATGTATACTAATTTTTTTAAATATTTTATCAAATACTTTTTGTTTATGTATTTAAAAAACTGTTAAAAATCGTGTGCAGGTTATTTTTCGTAGACTTTTGTTACATAGAAAAGGAAATAATAAAAAAAATATATATCCTCGGAAATTGAATATCCTGGGAAACAAAGTCTGAATTAAAAAAAAATATAGCGATATAAACTCACTTTTTTATGTTAAAAAATCCTTCGTTAAAAAAATAAATAATAAAAAACTTTCTTGTAATCATTATGTAACAAATATAAAACATCCTCTATAGTCGCGATGTGTTTGGGCGTTGCTACAGTAAGTTAAAGTTTTCCAGGAAATTACTTGTGAAACGTCAGATTAATTTAAGTATATGTAATCTAGACTAAATTTCTAATAACATGATATATAATTTATTATAAATTATTTGAAAAAATACAAGATTTTACTCAATAAACGGCTTGCTCGTGTTAACTGTTCCAAGGAACCGGCATTGAATCGCGAATAATACCTATTGTTACTTCCTATTTCGGAGAATTGAAGGTTTATATATGATAATAATATATTTAAATAATATTAAAACTACATCTACTTACATTATTTCTGGTAGCCACAACACAAATCACTTATACAGATACTCTAGGAACGTCTTTAAACGTTGCCGTCCGAAGAAATTATGTTGTACGCATTTCAGGGTCGGTTTAGGCATCTCAAAAACGATATTTTGTAAACTGCGATATTTCTTTCGGTTGCTAGTTTTATTGGCAAGCGCCTGTACTTAAATTTATTACGCTGTTAGTAAACCATTAGCTAGAAAAAAATAAAAATCAGCGCCGCATCTGCTGTCACAGACGGTGTGACGCCGGCGCCGAGGGACAAAAATCGTCTGGCACAGCGTATGTGACGGCGGCGCTCTAAGAGTTAATGGGCCCATGCTGGGTTGGCCACGAAGACCCATTCTGTTCAGGGTCGGTCACACTCACGGGTCAACACCCATCCAACAGCCTCCACGTATGAGGTGCGAACCTGGGTAGAACTCTGGCCTTGGTCAATTTCCCCTGGGAATCAAACCTCTGGCGCTCCTGGATGGTCTGCGCACCGTGCGGCGCAAGCCAATCGATTGTGCACTCTGACTAACATATTGAGATGTCAACCACAACGGGCGAACCCGTCACCGCAGGACGTTTTAACGATTCATCGTTCTATCGACCGTGCAGTGAGCGTAGAAAACTTTGGTCATTACAAATCCTACGTCTAGCTACGCCACAACCCGCAAGAGACCAACGCCTTTACCGCGAGATAGCCAGTAATGTTACCTGGCGGGCCGACACTCGCGCCCTTGCTTCCAATTGTGACCAGATTTCTCCGGTCTCTCGATTGGTTCCGAGTTCGAGGTCGCTTGCGCGGTCCTCTCCCTTACGAAGCGGTGAAACGGTGTGCACCGAATCTATCGCGGACCAAGGCGTCCTTTGCCCGACTCTGAACCGGGATCGGATGGCCAATGGTCATTTCAAGAGCAGTCGCCGTAAGGTAGGCAAACCACCCCCGCTCTATAGGAAACAATACAGTTCCCAGACTCCCCCGACTGTTAGTCGGAGAGCACAATCGATTGGCTTGCGCCGCTCGGTGCGCAGACCGTCCAGGAGCGCCAGAGGTTTGATTCCCAGGGGAGACTGGTTGACCCAGTGTCCTACCCAGGTTCGCACCCCATGCGTGGAGGCCATCGGATGGGTGTTGACCCGTGAGTGTGACCTGACCGACCCTGAACACATGGGTCATCGTGGCCACCTCATCATGGGCCCGTTAGCTCCCAAAGGAGACAGTACTATTTTCAGACTCCCCCGACTGTTGGTCAGAATGCACAATCGATTGGCTGCGCCGCACGGTACGCAAACCGTCCAGGAGCGCCAGAAGATTGACTCCTGGGCGAAACTAGCACTTAGGCTAGAGTCTTGCCCAGGCTCGCACTTCATGCGTGAGTGTGACCGACCCCGAACAAATGGGTCTTCTTCATTTGCTAGATAATCTTATAGGTTTTTTTATCTTACGATAATTATTTACTTGCTAAAAATATGTACGGTTTGTCGATCTTTGCCTTAACTCACTCTTCCGCAGCCCCGTCAACCGTTTACGTAATATGAAACCCCCTCGTTTGCAAGGGATTGTCGCGAGGGTTTTCGTCGTAGAAAGAAACTCGCGATCGATATTCAAATTGCAGTAGTTTATTCCAAAAGTCGTGTACAAAGTGAATAATAATGCTTAAACATTATCGCCTAAATATACTAGTCGCCGGGCGGCGATCGCCCCGTCTCCCTCTTGTCTCGCACTGCCTCCTTCACTCCGGCCGGCCGGCCGATATACACACCTGTGCGGGGCGCCGTACTCCAGTCGTCCGTCGTTGGCCCCCGCGAGCTGACGTCCCGTGGGCGGCGCTTGAGCTGCACTTGTGTCGTGTTTCGCACATTAGATTTCGCACGTTTATCGCTTCTGGACGCCACCGGCGATCCCTCCCCCGACCTACTTTGCATTAAGGATGATTCATGCTACACCGGGCCGGGGCCGGGCCGGGCCCCGGCCGAGTCGTTTCCAACGTGCTCCGGCCGGGCCAGTCATTCATGCTACACCGGGCGTGACCGGGCTGTTTCCGAGTTTATTTATCCCACGGCCGTGTCCGCGATAACTAGTGTCGTGTCCATCTATTTTGGCGATAATAATATTTTTTAATTTCTATTTTCGCTTGATTGATAAGTGTGTTATTAATGCAATTTTCACAACTTGAGTTGGCAGCTATTGCAATTGCCATTGAAGACGAAGTATTGAAAACACGAACTGAATCTAATAAAAGAAGATGGAGTGTACATCCAGCCTGGAGAAAACGACAATCGGAGGGAGAATTCGCCACGCTCTACAAGGAATTAATAGATGATGAGAGCAAATTTTTCGGTTATTTTAGGATGTCTAAAGAATGCTTTAGTATATATCTTGGAAAAATAAAACGTGATTTAACCAAACAAAATTCAAGATTTGTGAAGCCTATCTCTCCCATTGAACGATTAGCAGACCGGAGCCGGGAAAACAATATCCACCGCCATTTCGACGCCGTGCTCCGGTCGTGGCAAGGCCGGTCACGGCCGGAGCACGGCCAAGCATGAATTGCTTCATACAAAAGTATACTATAGATATCTGACCGTGTCCCGGCCGGGGCCCGGCCCGGCCCCGGCCCGGTGTAGCATGAATCATCCTTTAAGTAGCCACCGGAAGTAAGGCTCCCGGCCGGAAAGTCGCTGGAAGCGGTCGTGTGAGCGCGCTAGTTTTTCGTGTTTTGAGTTTATACTGCGTCGCGGCGCCCTCAGTTGAAACATTCCCCTTCACCACCAGTCTTCGGACTGCCGTGGCACAAGATGAAAAGCTCTCTGCTGAGAAGTCGCTGCGATGTGGTTTTCGTTGTTTGTGGTGACGTTTTGCGTGCGAAACACGGGCGGTTAGATTCGCGACGGTTTGTACTTTCTCTCTCATTTATCTCGATGTTTGTTTTTAGCTTCTCGTTGACGGCTTGATTGTGATGATTAAAATAAACGCCTCGTTGGAGGCACTTAAGACGTGTGTTGATTATTGGGCGTTCGGGGTAGGTAATCCTAGTGATGGCATTGCACATCGCCATCTCCTTAATTCCGGTGTCGCCATTGCACCTCGGTGACACCACCTTCCTGCCGCTTTCGGGTGGAGTCTTCTTCCAGTCCTTTCCTTTTATGACATTTTGAGTAGGTGGGTTCTGTGTGTATTGTTGCTCCGCGACAGGATGACCTTAATTCTCCTAATTGGTACATTTTCATTCTTCCCCAACTTGCTTAGGTGATTATTTGGTCCGCACAAATATGGAAAATCAAATAGATTGTTTTATTTAATTTTTTTATTTATTTATTTATTTATTAATTTATTTGTCCCTAGTACTACATGATTAAATTTCCTATATTATATTTTACATGATTTAGTCGTACATACAAAATGTAGAACCCTGGAAATTTACTAAAGGTGCGGCTTCGGCGGGATTTTATCACGTCACTAGGCAGAGCCTGTATTGAGGTGATATTTAGTACTGCGTTCATCTGTTGGGTGTACAGGTAATTTATGTAATCTTGGGAAATCCTACAAGTGTATATTGTATAACTATTATAGTATATATATTACACAAAAAATATATATTTATTAAATTAAATGAGATATAATATATATGGGAGACATATGAATACAGTTATGAGCCTAATGAGATAATAATAACAATAATAAGTAATATTAGTCATTTGTGCACCTATTTAATAACGTTAGTTACTAACGACTCACAGTGCTCCCTCGTCGAGTGTAGAAACCATAATGTTATCAGTCTTTTGTTGTGAGCGTCATTTTGAATGATTGTAGCTTGGCCTAATTGCGTGGTAAATATGTTATGGAGTTTTTTCGCTTGGTAAATATAGTGTCTTTGTCCAAAGGTCGTTCTCATTTTTGGTTGTACATGTCTGTCTTTACGTCTTGTGTCGTGTCTACGGGCGTTACTGGTCGGCTTGCCGTTGTCCCGTTGGAGTTCTTTCCTGTAGTATATCAAGACCTGCCGTACGTATAGCTGTCTTGCATCCAACACCATAAAATCCCTGTAGAGCTGGTCACTTGAGCAGCGGTATGGCTTCCTGGCTATAACCCTAATCAAGACCTTTTGGGCCTTTATCATATTACAAATCTTATATTTCAACTATGATAACACAAGGAAAATATAATAATTTATTCATTAAAATAAAGCGACAAATTAATTCTTACAATCCCATGCAACATGTAACTAGGCTTACGCCTGTACCTAGATGTGCGATTTACGATTTATTATAAACTAGCTGACCCGTGCCCACTTCGTTGGGCGGTAAAACTTTTTACCTGTTGATGCGGCGCGGGTAATTGTTATAAAGCGGAAAAGAATTAAGCAGAATATAATTATAATATTATGAATTTTTGAAAGTGGACTGTTTTCATAGGATATATCTACAACTGGTCTGAAGGGAAGGAAAACCAAGGAAACACGCACTTACTTGGATACTGTGCCGGCGTGTCAGCGACTATTCTTCAGGCCTGGTTGCCGATCTTGAGGTTGTTCTATTGTCCGAATCACACACTTAAAACATTAATTGTTCACATTAATTTCACATAATTCACATTAATTGTTCACATATACGATTTTCTGGGTCGATTTTACCGCGCGTTCATCGGTCATGACATTTGCCAGCGCCATCCAAAACGTAATTGACGGTATGCCATTCTTTGCGATATTAAATGCGTGTTGGGATCGGACCGGATAGGTAAAATGTTGCCAATGTTGCAGTATAATTAATTAATATAAAAAAATATAAAAATAAAAAAAAGGAAATTATTAAACTGGCGTTAACACTCCCCCCCCTTAAAGGATCACCTTTAAGTAGAAAACACTATACAAAATGCGGGACATATAATGTTATGCAAGATAAATTAAAGTAAGTTTTTTAAATAATATACGTAGATAGCATAAATTACTAAATATGATTACTTAAAAATACATAAATTACTATATATGTGTAATATAGAGTAAATTACTGTGTTGGTAAGGGGCACAAGCGTGTCACTGGTCGAACGAGTGTGCCTTTTGCGGTTTTTAAAGTGACAACCCGTACAACATCGTCCTTTGAAGGATGAACTCTTTCGATTATACCTAAAGGCCATGAAAGTGTTGGAGAATTATCACTATTTATTATAACGACTGTTCCGACCTCAATTGGAACAGAAGGTTTATTCCATTTTTGCCTCACCTGCAACTGATGTAAATATTCAGCCCTCCAGCGCCGCCAAAAGGATTGAACTAACTTATCTAACAAATCGTGTCTTTGTAGCAGATGGTCTGCGGTTGTTTCTACATAAGGTGCGGGCAGAGAGCAGAGCGGTAAAGTATTTAGAAAATGAGCTGGAGTTAAGGCTGAAGGCTCGGAAGGGTCAGAGCTTAGTACAGTAAGAGGACGCGAGTTTAACAGGCACTCTACCTGTGCCAAAACTGTTGTTAACTCCTCATAACAGAGGATTTGTTGTCCAATAACCTTAAACAGGTGATTTTTAACTGATTTGACAGCACTCTCCCAACAGCCGCCAAAATTCGGAGCCGCGGGAGGTATAAATTTGAACTCTATGTAATTATCAGTGAGTTCTTTCTCGAAAGAAGTGCGGTATTCCTTTGAAAGAAAGTCATATAATTCCCGTAAATAATTACGTGTACCTAAAAAGTTCGTTGCATTGTCGGAATATATATATTTTACTGGGCCGCGACGTGATAGAAAACGTTTTAAAGCGGAGAGAAAGCTTACAGTGCTAAGATCAGTAGCGATTTCTATGTGAAGAGCGCGCGTAGTTAGGCAAGTAAATATACACATATAGGCCTTTCGACTCTTGATACCACGAGCGCGTATGGGCGTGTAACTTATGGGTCCTGCGTAGTCGCAACCTGTGTGAATAAAAGCCTTTTCGGATTGAGTTACACGTTGCACCGGAAGATCCGACATTAACGGGAACTGCGAACGCGGTTTTGCCTTAAAACATGTATTGCATCTGTTTATTCTTGCGCGAATAATACGTCTAGCGGCTAATATCCAGAACTTCTGCCTTAATATTGACATAAGAAGCTCAGGCCCAGCATGCAAGTGTTTTTTATGGTGATAATCTATTAATGTTTCGACAATTGCATCGTGGCGCGGAAGAATAATGGGGTGTTTATGTTCGTACTTCTCGGCTGAGTTACATAAACGACCACCTACGCGAATGATGCCATCACTTAAAAACGCTTTAAGTTTCAAAAATGCGGGAGAGCTAATTTTATTAGCTTGTAAAAGTTTAATTTCTTTCAAGAAATGTCTATTTTGTATGTCGCGGATTATAATTTTCTCAGCTGACTCGAGATCAGTTGCAGTAATTGACAGTGACTCTGTGCGCGGTAACTTCTTAATGAATCTGCCTACATACACTACTACACGCAGAAGCTTACTCCAAGAGGAGATGCGGGACGCGAGGTCCTGAACAACTGATTTTACTTCAGGATTTGACGTTACTGGATAAGCGATTATCTTCTCTTCAGGTAAGTGTTCTACTTCAATGCTATTAATTTTATTTACAGGCCACAGCGAAGGATCTAGTGCAAACCAAGGTGGACCCTGAGACCAGAGCGGATGGTGAAGTAGCTTTCCCGGTGATAGACCACGTGATAAGCAGTCTGCTGGATTGTCAATTCCGGCGACATGAAAAAAATGTTTAGCGGGAAAATTATCTAGCGTCTTAATGACGCGATTGGCAACAAATGTTTGCCAGCGGTGCGGTGAGGAATTGAGCCAGCATAAAGTCACTTTAGAATCCGTAAACGCATATACTTCAAAAATAGAATAGCGGCAATTATAGGTGTCATATACTCGTCTTAGTAGTTTGGCTAGCAGTTCAACAGCACAGAGTTCAAGCCGCGCAATAGATAATGACTTGACTGGAGCAACTTTCGATTTAGCACAAACAAGCTGAATGCTTACTGGCTGATTAGTGTTACTAGTATGTGAGTACACAACTGCCCCGTAAGCGCTCTCTGACGCGTCTGAAAAGCCTACTAGACGGAGAATGCTACCTTCAAATACGCCTAGATGGCGAGGTATTTTTATTTCGTTAAGTTGTGAGAGCTCTGAGCAGAACTTATCCCACGTTTTTATGATATGACCGGGAGGTTCGTCATCCCAATCTAGCTTTAATAACCACAATTCCTTTATTAATAGTTTCGCGAATAGAACGACAGGCGCTACGAAACCCATTACGTCCCATATTCTTGCCACAGTAGCTAATATAAAGCGTTTAGAGCATTTTCTGTTAGGAGCGGTAATTTTAAATTCAAAATTATCATTACTCTGTGACCAACTTAAGCCCAAAATCTTTTGTTGTGCTGTTTTATCAAACTCTATAGGTTCGTTAGCTCGATGCGTTGCGGGGATGCGATGTAAAACCTTTTCACAGTTGCTAATCCACTTAACTAAATCAAACTGCCCGCATTTGAACAGCTCTATCAGCTGATTAGACGCCGATATTCCTTGTTCTTCTGTCATTATGCTAAATACTACATCATCCATATAAATAGAATCCTTAGTTATTTCTTTTACGAGAGGAAACGAGTCGCCCTCATCATCGACTAGTTGCCGTATGACACGAAGCGCATGGAATGGACTGGACTTAAGTCCAAAACAAACCGTATTATACTGATAAATAGTAAGCGGATCCTGTGGATTAAAGCGGTAAATAATTCGTTGAAATCGACGATCTCGAGCTTTCATTGCGATCTGCAAAAACATCTGTTTACAATCCGCGGAAAGTGCTATATGGAATAGCCGAAAATTTAAAAGAATAGTAAACAGATCGCCCTGTAAATTCGGGCCACGGTGAAGGACATCATTTAGTGATATTCCAGAACTGGTCTTACAGCTCGCGTCGAGAACCTTGCGGAGTTTGGTCGTAGACTTATCTTCACGTACTACGGCGTGGTGAGGTATAATATAAGCGGGATAAATATTGTCATCATCAGCGGGTGCGGGGGATAAGTATCCTTTCTCTAGATATTCATTAATCACTGCATCATATGCAGAGCGAAGCGCGGTAGATCCTTCGAGTTTTCTTTCTAAGCTCAAGAAACGCTTCTTGGCGGTTTCAAAAGAATCTCCGAGAGAGAAAACGTCCGAGCGGAAAGGTAACGCAACTGTGTATCTTCCGTCGGTATTTCGTTCAGTAGTATCGCGAAAGAAGTGTTCACACTCAATCTCTTCCGGAGACTCAGTTGGCAGTATAGCGATAGGCATTTCATCAATATGCCAAAAGCGTTTTATTAATGTATTTATTTCTGATTCAGTCTCATCCCGTAATGTGCTACAGCAGGCTACGGTTAGTTTCTCACGGTTGGATAAAGCAGGAGCAGTTCCCATGATAACATAACCAAGCATGGTTTGTATAGCTCGTGGAACTGCAGCAGAATGACTTCTTACTACATCTGGTAACAGAAGTTGTGAAAATAAAGAAGCACCGATTAAAACATCGATCTGTGCTGGAGCGTAGAAATCCTCGTCTGCGAGCGGAAGTCCATGAAGGAAAGGTAAATCAGTGACGTCTACGGGTATAGAAGGCAAGTTATCTGTTATTTTTTCTACCACAAGCGATGAAATATTATATTTTACGTCTTTGTTGTACTTTGAAGCAAATTGAAAATTAACAAACCCCTTCGTATATTTTTCAGAACCACCGATACCTCTTACCGCTATATTATTCGGACTTATATTTAAATTAAGCTTATTACAACAATCTGAAGTCACAAAATTGCTCTGAGAAGCAGAATCTAATAAACATCGTATATTGTGTTCTATGCCACAAGCATCATAAACAATTACGACTGCCGTAGCAAGTAACACCGTAGTATGCATATTACATTGCGTGGTAAGCACGCGATCATTATTAGATACGCTTGCTTCAGTGTGGGGCGAATCGACAGTAGACGTTGAACATAGCGCGAGTGCAGAGTTATGTACAGCGTTTGAGGTATAGGTGACGGATGCTGATGGCTGCTGCTGGTCTGATGGGGTCGCGCCCGGATTTGCTTTTGTAGATGACGTCACAGTATTAGAATTTTTAAAATTAAAATGTAATAAGCTGTGATGTTTGCCATTACAAGTCCTACACTTAGAACTTGAATTGCACTTCCCTGCTCTGTGCTTGCCACTCAGGCAGTTAACACAGCCATTACGCTCCTTTATTAATTTAAACCGATTGCTTGGAGTCATAATATTAAACTCTGGGCACTTATAAAAGTTGTCATGTACAATATCCTTACATAAACACTTATATGCATCGGATACAGCGACATATGTCTGCGGTTGTGGGATTTTGACACTTCCTTTATTATGATTGTTCGATCTCTTCGTATTATTATTATTATTACCATTTAATTTTGCACATAAGGTCGAACTCGATTGCCGATTTAAAATGTTCGCTTGTTGTTTTACAAATTCAATTAAACTTATTAAGGAAGGAATATTTTCCTGCCGCGAATGCAATTCAAATGCGCGCACTGTTTCTGGATCCAACTTATTTAATGAAATATGTAAGAATATAAAATCGGTTAAATCCGGAATTTTTAAATTCTTTAACGCATTTATGGCGGTGGCGTAATTATCTAGAAATATTTCTAAATTCTGCGCTGATGCCGTAGAATATGATTTTCCATCTAATATTTGGTTTAGGTAAGTACTCGCTAGCAAGCGTTTATCATCATATTTGTCTTTAAGCGATTTTATAATAATTTCATAATTATCTGAACAAGGAGTAATCCCGGAAAAAGCTGATTGCGCTTTATTTGATATTTTTCCAAGTAAATAGTATAACCTATCCGCATCAGACAGAGTTGGATTGTCATGCACGATGGACTTAAAACTATCATAAAATCTTGGCCATGTCCGAATGTCACCATCGAATGCCATTAATTCTATTGGTGGCAACGTCGGTCTGCTTCTATATAGCAATGCGGGTTTTGGTACATCATTATTGATATTAGATTTAATTCGATATAACACAGATTTTATGTGCCAATACATATCTTCAAATGAAGTCCATGCCTGATAATCAACCTCTGATCCCATATTTATTTTCATATATAATAAATTATACTCGTTTAATGCTTTCTCAAACTCATTGCGCAAATTATCAATGCATATTGAAGCGTCGAGTAGAATGTCATTATCGTTCTCGTTCCGTATATTTTTTGATCTGTCATAAATTGTTTGTAAGCGTGAAAATATAGCATTCCGTTTTGCTAATGCTATATTTAATAACATGACTTTCTCATCGTTTACATCAGGAATGTCCTCACCGCGGTCTATTTCCGGTTTTTTAGGCATATCGAAAGGTTAAACCCAAAAAAAAAATAATTAGACAAAAAACGGAGGAAACCAAAATAACCACTCGACGACGCAGTGAGCAGGCAAAAGGCAAAGTACGCAAAATATATTGTGCAACTAAGTAATTATATATATATAAATATTTCTATATGAGGTTTATAAAACTTTATGTATGCGGTTTATTTTAAATATATTTATGCGGTTTATAAATATATATATAAAAATAAATATGTATGCGGAATTGTATCGGATTTGAATGTAAATACTACTGCGTAAATACCATTGAACTAATAATATATATGTGGCAACGCTATTCCGTGGCAGTATATTATGTATAATTAATTATAAGTTTTTTTTTTATTTTATTTTTTTGTATTTTATATTTTATTAGAATATGAGCGGTGAAATATATACCTAGTTTGCGGTGCGGAAAATAAATGTAATATATATGATATGAATTATAAATTACTAGAAGTATATATGTATGTAGGTTATGTTTTATGGGACGAGCGATTTTAATTTTGTGAATTTTAATGTTAAGTATGTGTGATTAAAACAATATATTTAAAATGAAATATAAATGTAGGTACATAGATACAAAATCCAGGTTCGTACGGACCAAATGATGCGGCGCGGGTAATTGTTATAAAGCGGAAAAGAATTAAGCAGAATATAATTATAATATTATGAATTTTTGAAAGTGGACTGTTTTCATAGGATATATCTACAACTGGTCTGAAGGGAAGGAAAACCAAGGAAACACGCACTTACTTGGATACTGTGCCGGCGTGTCAGCGACTATTCTTCAGGCCTGGTTGCCGATCTTGAGGTTGTTCTATTGTCCGAATCACACACTTAAAACATTAATTGTTCACATTAATTTCACATAATTCACATTAATTGTTCACATATACGATTTTCTGGCTCGATTTTACCGCGCGTTCATCGGTCATGACATTTGCCAGCGCCATCCAAAACGTAATTGACGGTATGCCATTCTTTGCGATATTAAATGCGTGTTGGGATCGGACCGGATAGGTAAAATGTTGCCAATGTTGCAGTATAATTAATTAATATAAAAAAATATAAAAATAAAAAAAAGGAAATTATTAAACTGGCGTTAACACCTGTGTTGAAATTATAAGTGTGGTTCGGTTAGTACTGAGTGCTATAATTTATTTACTGACTGCCAAAAGAAGGGTTATATTTTTACTGCATATGTATGTATGCATTTGCATGCCAATTGGACTATAATACCATTATTTGTAAGTGTCTTCTTGTAAGTGTCTTATTTGTGAGCGTATTATCTCTTTAACTATTTATGCAGCAAAAGGGAAATTATATGCAGTAATAGAGAAAAGTCTTCTGTTTTAAACACTTGAGACGATAAATTTACTTATTTTGATAAGAATTTATAATTGTTGATAATATGACCAATAAACATGACCCAACGATTTAAATAATTTTTTAATATAAAATACTACTTTTTGTGACTTAAATATAAAAGTTAGACATATGCTGTCGCTGACTTTTTTGTAGGCATTATTAAGCTCTACAACTTTTCTCTGAATTTAATCATATATCTCTCATCGTTAAGGCAGCGTTAGTTGGAAACTTTTTCGTTCGACCGCTTATTCTCCGACTTACTTTGCAGATCCGACTACCACGATAAAGTCTTTTCATTTTTCGGATTAATGTATAGCCTATGACACTCACCAATAACGTGGCTTTCTATTGGTAAAAGAATTTTCAAAATCGGTTCAGTAGATCCAGAGATTACTTCCTACAACGTCACAAACTTTACCTCTTTATAATATTAGTATGGATTGCGAGCTGATATAGTAAAATAAGGTTATTGGTAGAGATTAGTTACTAAGTAATATTGATTTTGAAAAATCGCTTGTGTCACCCCAAGACTTTACCGGCAAGCAGACAACTCCCACCGGAGAAATCATTCTAGACGCGACGGAAATTCCCCGGCAGAGACATCACAGGCACTGTGCACGCGTTAAAAAATGTACTTAGGATACGTTCCAAAATCAAATCTACAATCGATAGTACTTCGCGCCCTGAGTGCTAGGAGATTTATTGGTCTTTTTTTTTTCAAACAGGTGAATTCCGACCGCCGAGGCACGTAGCCCGCCCCCCCCCCCCCCTCACCCCAACAAGATCCAGGGGTGGGTGAGAGTCCATGTTTCAGAACATTAAATTAAGACTGGTCTGATGACCGTAAGACTGGTCTGCTGAAGTAAGAAAGACTGGGTGATGTCTTGCAGAGGGTTAACTTAGTCTTCTAGTATAGTAGACGGGAATTCACGCGAGGACTGGATCCTGAGGTTATTAAATTATTAGTTAGAAATTATGTTTAATAAATTAGCAGTTTAATAAATTAGCTCTATTATGTTTAATAAATTAGCTATATTATGTTTAATAAATTAACTCGTGTTGTTTTTGCTGGTTATTAATGAACCGAGGTTAGTAAATTCAACAATAAAACCAATTAAACTATTCACACTATGGTAATATAATTTTATATTACCATGCCTGCCACAAAGCATCCACGTACTTGTGTACTAATTCACCACTCATAAAATACCGTAAAATATAAAGTAAGCACTCCAAGGCAGTAAAACGATACTTTTAGATTTAGGTTGCCTTAGCCTTTCAGGCGCTTGAATGACAATGGTTTAGACGGCAAAGACATTCGAATAATTATTATAACTTTTATGGGAACCAAAAGGCAACAGTCAGAGTGTAAAAGTAATGCACGGAGGAGGTCGACATTTGCCGCGGGGTACGTCAGGGCCAATTCAATGTGTACTCTGCGGCGATTATGACCGAGGCCCTGGAGAATCCTGATGTGGGGATGAAAATGAACGGAAAACGCATCAATAATTTGCGCTACGCCGATGATACAGTTCTTATTGCCTCTACTCAGAAAGACCTCCAAAGGTTGGTTGACAAAGTTAATGAGCGCAGTGAAAAAGCTAGCTTGTCAATTAATATTTCAAAGATCAAAGTCATGGTTATTACCAGGGATCCTGATTTACAAGCCTGGATGTTGATTTACAAGCCTGATTTACAAGCCTGGACAACTCTACAAGCCTGGATGTTGATCTCAATGCTCTAAATTCCCACTTTGCCATCCAACCGTCAAGCATTGATCCATTGATTAAATCAACATCTATTCATAACATTAGACGAGTGAGACCACCTATCACACAATTTAATTTCACAGCCACCACGCCATACGAACTACGACGCATCATTAAAGAAATACAAACTAACGCGACTGGGTGCGACAATTTAAATATTGCACTTATCAGCCCAATTATTGAGCCAATTCTTTCAGTTGTCACTCACATCATTAACTTCTCTTTCACAAATCGTAGCTTCCCTACTCTTTGGAAACGGGCCTTTATCATCGCCTTACCTAAAACATCTTCACCTCTGCTGCCCAAAGACTATAGGCCAATTTCTATATTGCCTATTTTTTCGAAGGTTATAGAACGCGTCGCATACATCCAACTAAACCACTTTCTTGTCTCTCGTGGACTACTTAACTCTCTCCAATCCGGTTTTCGCCCTGGTCACAGCACCACCTCAGCACTGGTCAAAGTCACCGATGACATTAGATGCGCTATGGACAATAGAAAACTCACAATTCTCACACTCTTAGATTTCAGTAGCGCATTTAATACGGTCGATTTTGATCTATTGCTGGAGCGGTTGCACTCTCTCAAAATCTCAGATGATGCAGTAATGTGGTTTGACTCTTATCTGAAGGGGCGCCGACAGTGTGTTAAATCAGCCGACACTTCCACCGATCTGATCGACATTACTGCCGGCGTACCCCAGGGAGGAGTCCTTTCCCCTCTTCTCTTCTCTATATTTATCAGCCCCATAACCGAGAACCTTACCACCTCGTATCACCTTTACGCTGATGATCTACAAGTTTATATCCACACAAAACCGGACGATATTGACTCTGCCATACTTGATATGAACTCGGCTCTTGCCCATATATCTTCTTGGGCTAAAAGTCATGGCATTGTCTTAAATCCTACTAAGACCCAATCAATTATAATTGGCAGTCAACAATTACTGTCTCCTATTTCTCTATCATCTTTACGTCAAGTAGAAATCGAGGGCAACGTCATTGGGTATTCTAAAGTCGTAAAGAATTTAGGCATACTCGTGGACGAGACATTTTCTTGGCAAGCACAAGTCAACGAAGTAAGCAGGCGAATATATAATGGCTTTCATAGCCTTCGGAGGTTGCAGAGATTCCTCCCTGTAAGCACTAAGCAAACCATAATTCAAAGTCTGCTTCTGCCGTTACTAGACTATGCCGATGTCGCATATTTCGATCTCACCGAAAACAGACTGGATAAACTTGAGCGCCTACAGAACGTTTGCATAAGGTACATATTCAATCTGAGGAAGTATGACCATGTTTCCGAGTACCGATCAAAATTGCAATGGCTTCGTATACGGGACCGGAGAAATTTGCATATCCTTTCACTTCTATATAATGTCCTACACAACCCTACATCTCCCTCCTACCGCAACGAGGCTTTTACCGGATTAGGAAGTCATGGTCTCCCACTTCGTTCAAGTCAGAATAATATCCTACGTATCCCAAAACACAATACCACTTTTTTTTTCCTACTCCTTCTCCGTACATGCAGCTCGACTGTGGAATCAGCTTCCTTTAACTATTCGAGGCGCTAGCTCGCTGTTCACTTGAAAAAGCACTTCCTTTCACAATAAATATTAATCATAAATTCTAACCTTTCCGTTATCCCCTCCCTTTCCTTACCTTATTTTGGCAGTTTATTTATTTACTTATTTATTTATTCATTTATTTGTTAATATATCAAAATATGTATGTATATACATATACATACATATAATATGTCCAACTCAAAAATTTATTTATATTTTTACTTTTTACTTTAGATACACACACAATGTATATTATATGCTATAATTTCAAATTTAATTTTATGCTATAATTTTGTTGCCTACTCTTCTTTTCACACCAGCATGTTGGTTGACTGGAAGATATTGCTGTAGTGTAGCAACAAGTCCGCCATTGTACCTTATTTTTATTATGCAATAAAGAGATTTTCATTCATTCATTCATTCATTTGAACCTACTATATCGGTGGCAGGTAAAGTTCTTGAGCGCGTCCGGCAGTACAAATATCTCGGTGCATGGGTGAATGAAATATGGGACTCCGATCAAGAAATTAAGACCCGGATAGAAATCTCCCATGCATCATTCAATAAAATGAGAAAAGTCTTGTGTTTCCGGAAAATATATCTAAGACTTAGAACTCGGATCCTGCATTACTACAGCTGGCCAGTGGTTATGTACGGCAGCGAAGCGTGGACCATAAAAGAAGACACCAGACGGCGGCTAGAAGCGTTTGAGATGTGGTGCTACCGTCGAATGCTCCGTATAAGCTGGACCCATAAAAATAGCAACGAAAAAGTGCTTCAGCGGGCTGGCACGACCCGAAAATTGTTACACATCATCAAAAATCGCAACATTAAATATCTGGGGCACGTGCTGCGGCATGACAGATATCAGCTGCTTCAACTGATATTGATGGGGAAAATTGAGGGTAAACGACGCCGTGGAAGGTGGAAAAATTCGTGGTTGTGCAATGTCAGAGAGTGGACCGGGATGACCAGTACGGAACAGCTTTTCCGGATGGCGCAAGACCGACAAAAATATTCAGAGCTAACGGCCAACCTCCAGTAATGGAGAAGCACTTCGAGAAGAAGAAGCCTTTCAGTATAACTGAAAGGAATTTATGTGAGACTGAAGCCAGAAGTCATTATTTCTACTATTTGCACCATTATTTCAACTATTTGCACAAAATGTCTCCTCTTCTCTCGCGTTGTCTCTGGTAATTAATGAACCGAGGTAGGTAAGTAAATTCAACAAAAAACTAATTTAACTATTTACACTATGGTCCTACAATTTTATATTACCATGCCTGCCACAAAGCATCCACTTAAGTGTGTACTAATTCACCCCTCATAAAATACTGTAAAATATAAAGTAAGCACTTGAAGGCAGTAAAACGATACAATTCCGGGCGTAGCGTAGCGAATTGTCGTTTGTATTGTAGGGTAGTTCCTCCCTGTCGCAATAATTTACCGTGGCGGTAGGAAAATAATGTTTCGAGTGCCTGGCCGTCATAAAAGAACTTCCTCTCCCTCCGCCGAGCTATGGCTCCATTTCCTGGTATTATTATATTGCCCTCACTCAATTTATACAGAATTTATAAAAGTAGTTCATAAAATAGCTTATCGCGGTTCGACACTACCCGGATGAATGACTCGTATGTGGAATTGGAAACGCGTTTCAAGAGCATCTCTAAAAATGGTCTCTAGCTATCAACATCTGATGATCTAATATTTTTCCGAGCCTGGGCACAAACGTCAGAGGCCAAAAGCCTTACGGCGAGGCACCGGGAAAGGTACCCAGCGGGCAGCCCTGCCCCCCCGACTACCAGTTATGGGAGGATATCTCCGTCTGGAATTAACCATCAGGATACCTCCAACCTCCCGACTGGTTGCAGGTTCGAAGTCGTTTGCGCGATCCTTTTCCTAGTTTAGCGGTGATCAGTGTATACCGAATTCATCGCGGACCACGGTATCCTTTGGTCGTTACAAGAGCGGCTGCCATTAGGTAAACAGCCGCCTCTATACGAAACAATACTGTTTCCAGACTCTCCCGGCTGTCAGCCGGAATGCACGATCGATTCGCTGACGCCGCATGGCGCGCAAACCGCCCAGGAGCACCCGAAGGTTGTTTCTTAGGGGAGTCCTATCCGGGCTCGCACTTCTGCGTGGAGGCGTGGAGAGGATGCTTCTTGACCCGTAAGGTTAGCCGACCCGGCATAATTGGATGGGGTGGTTGTGGTAAAACCCTGCTAAAGCCATTGCAAGTTGCGCAGAAATTTATACTCAAAATTATTCTCCACAGACCATATCGCCATCCCAGCAATGAACTTAATGTGAAAGCTAAAGTCCTTGATTGTAGGCAACTTTTTTTTAAAACTTCCCTCTTAAAGCTATTTTTGGACAATAATTCAAATTTAGGAATAATTCAGAACCGAACACCAACAAGACAAGTTTTAAAAAATAGCCTAATAATACCCAGAATGAACACATCATTTGGACAAAGACATTACTCTTTCATTACGCCGAGATTTTACAATCTGATCAATATGGAAATAAAAATGAATTTGACATTTAGGGTATTTAAAAATAAAATAAAGGAATGGTTCTCGAGTCATGACAGACTAACCATACATTAAATGTTAGAAATTATAGTTTAATAAAACATAGGTGCACAAATTATTAATATATTTTTAAATAGTATATATGTATGTTGATTATATTTTAACATTCAACTAATTACCAATTCATTTTGTTGTTATATATTGTATTGACAATGAATTTTACTTTATTTTATATTAATTTTTATATTTCTTAACAATATCAAATATTACTTATTGACTTTTTTTTATTTTTTTTTAATTTATCTTACTCTTTACTTTAGTTTTATCTAAATTCTCTGATTGTCTCGCTCTATTTGATTGTTTTTTTTTTGATGATCATATTTTAAGGCAATTTAGTTTTATGAGCATTTTAATAAAACTTTTACATAATTTATTGTGAAATTAGAATCCTGTCCATCCTAGAACGGGCTAGTCCCAGTTGGGTGACAGAATCAAATAAGCAAAAGGTTAAGAGGCCGTACACGAAATTTTGCGCATTTCGTGAATTTACGTAATTTTGCAGACGTGAATTTAAGATTAAAATACTGTATTTCTATAAGTTTTATTGCACAACATAAAAGATCATTTATATTATTGTCTAATGAGTGAGCTACTTTTTTGAAAATTATTATAGAATTTTGATTAATTGACCTTAAACCGGCGACTGTTTGTGAATTTTTGCTGTAAGAGGTTTAGAATACAACATATTTACGAATCGTTTTGACATCTAAACGGTATAAAAAAATACAATTTATTGTTGTGAAAGTCCTCTATATAATAAGTGAATCACTTTTTACTACTTTCATATAAAATTGTTGATAAAAAAAAATTAACTTTGTCAATTTTTTTAGAAAATGGGCGAAGAAATGCTTTTGATTTTGGCCTTTTCGAACTCTCGTTCATAAAATAAAAACAACAGAAATAAACTTTAGTTCAATATCAATCCATTTCCTCAAAGAAAAATGCAAAACATTAATTAAAATTGGCAATAAAGTCTTTTAAAACAATCTAATTCTAGCGTTATGTTACTTGCCTATGATACGATTCACGCCTCAAGTCAGCTAGTCCCCGCCGGTTCCAAAGGGTGGACGTATCTCTTTGGCTCCGAAAATCCTACCTACCTATAGTTATATTATACCATTGATTATAGAGGTATCACGGCCCACATCGATTTCGTACGCGGCCTCTTAAGGTGCCATTCGGTTCCTGTTATTTTTATAACCTAAAACAATGTTTTATAGTAAATAATTCTTAAATAAATAAAATAAATAAATAAAATTTACTACGTCTACTTTATGCGTAAGTCAACATTGATTGCCGCTGTGCAAGCGCGGGCTTTTTGAATCTGAACCATACGTCTTATTGTGGCGCACTCTCTACAGTAGACAACTCTCAATCCTATTTTGCCTTTTAAGAGTTGATATGCAATTCAGCATTTTCTTGTGCAATGCCTAGTAATTCGGATTAATGAATAATATTTCGCAGTGGCGGCTCGCCTCTCTCCGCCGTATTTCACAGACGAGGCTCGTTGATAAATTCAGAATGTTTGAGGCGTTTCAAGTTTCCTTCGTGGCTCTCTGTTGCGGATTTACCGCAAACTATTTCCGCAGAGCCTCTCCCTCTCGCTCCTATCATCCGCAAAGTTATTATATCGCTCGGGGATAAACTGCTCAAGTCGTACCTACGAATCGCAAACGACCTACTTGAGAAACTTGAAATATTTCAGCCTTTACCTTCAGCAAGTAACAGACGACTGAGCGAGAACTCGCCTTATTTGAATAAACTTCCAAGTATTTTGTATTCGGACGTTTTTCTCTTCTTTCGGAATTGTCTAGAAGTCTAAAAAGTTATTCGACCACTATCCCTAGGGTCTTAATGCTGGTTTGTTATAATAAAAAAAATCGGTTGTGTCACCCCAAGACTCTCCCGGCAAGTAGCCAGGGTGCTATTTCATTTGAATATTAATTTGATAAATAAAGTCGATGAGCAGTTGGTGAACATTTCTTTATTGCACTATTAAAATGGGTACAATGATGGACCTAACAATATCTTCCAGTCAACCAACATGCTGATGTAATAGCATAATATTTGATACAGATAATTTAAAATTTCTTATTTTACTTTAATTTTCGCTTATCCTTCTTTTTAACGCGCTTTTATTAGGTCGACCTGTATGTAACTATGTAATGGAATCTAAGGTAACTAATTTAACCATCTTCCAAGGATCGTAGCATCATGAAAATTGGCAGCTGTATATAGCTCTGATGACAATACAATTATATGGTACCTACTGTCGAACTGATCTGATGATGGAGTCTGAAGATATGAACTGGAACTTTATGATGGAACATCGTATCATAGCTGTGTTTGGACCTTGTTAGAAAAGTCTTGTAATGAACTTTGACCACGATTAAGTTTCAAGGTCTGATGATGAAGACGGAAGGTAGGCACTGGCAATCCATAATGGAATATCGTATCATAGTCGTGTTTGCACTTGTGAGGAAAGGTCACGTAATGGACTTTGAACCCGATCAGGTTTCAAGGTTATAACTGTGAGAGTGGCCACCCTTCACTAGACTCCAATTGATTGTGAGCGAAGGGTGGTTCTCATCATGAAGTTTTCTCCGTGAATGAAAGTCGTGGATGTCGAAGTAGAAGTGTTTAATCAGAAGGTTGAAGTGAGTTGAGTTGAAGGTCGCCAGTTCTTAACGCCTTGATTGTTAATTCGCCGTTGTGTAGTAGTGTGGGCGCGAGGTGAAGCCGTGGCAGTGTGTCTGAAGTGTGTGGTCGAGGAGCGAGGCTTGACGATTGGTATCGCGGATAATGCAGGTACTGCTTGATAATGAAGTGTAGCGCGATAACTATAGCCGTGTACTTGTCCACCAAGGGAATGATGCCAGAGGTGTAGCAGGATACTTTGTTCACCAAGGGAATGATATCGATCGATTGAAATGTACTACGTTTTATACAGTGAGCGATGTTGTAATAGCTGCGAGTGGGATGTGACATGTGTCGCTTGGCTATGCAATAATGCGAATTTAGTTGGAAATTAACTGCAGCTGACTCGTGTAGGTTTGAGCGAGTTTGCGGTTTCGTTCCG
>OX155978.1:7913175-8229546 GCA_944548615.1 Micropterix aruncella
GATGGCCGATGGTCGTTTCAAGGGCAGTCGCCGTAAGGTCCGCAACCACCCCCGCTCTATAGGAAACAGTACTGCTTCCAGACTCCCCCGACTGTCCCAGACTCCCCCCGACACCAAACCTATGTAGAATTTTTCTACATAGGTTTTACGTGGACTTTTTAATGAACAAATCCCGGTATTTATTCGACAGTTTCATATCAAGAACATGTCAATGTTTTTCTTTGTTTTGTTTCTAACTCTCTCTTTTCTTATTGTATGCCTGTGGATTCGCCCTAGTTTATAAAATATTTATTAATATCCCCCCCCCCCCCCCCCGTTTCCGTTTCGACTCGCCATCTCGCCCCACTTTGTATTAATAACGATTCCGGCGTCTAATTTCGCCCAGTGAGCGCAATGGATTTAATCTTTCTGCAGAAGGGTGAATTCCTCCTCCGGGCGCGGCAAAGGCGACAATAAGGGCCTTGTCTCAGGAATGGCCTCATTAAAAGTGCTGAGGAGGATGTTTTCACAACATTTAAAATGAAATTGGCGCCCAGCGTTTTGGGCCTCCGCCGCCTCATCGCGAAACATCGAAACTTTCCTATTGAATTACATTGAAAAGCAATTAGCATTAATTTGTCGTCTGTGTTCGTGATGCTAATTAAAAAAGGGACTAGATATTATTTATTTATTAAGTCTTTGAATTGAAAAATTAGTTTTTTTTGTGATATTGGACATTTATTTCGAAGTAAATTGAAAAGTGCATTACATTAAATGTAAATCCATCTCTAGCTATGACGCTCTCCCATCTTTCTGGCAAGAGATAGATTCCCCGGTGGAAGAAGTCTTCGTCCTTGGAGGCTATCCACGAATCCAGCCATTTTTCAATATCCTCGAAAGATTGGAAGCGCTGCTCGGAAAGGCCGTGAGCCATTGACCGGAACAAATAGTAGTCGGATGGCTCAACATCTGGGGAGTACGGCGGGTGAGGTAGGATGTCCCAGCGAAGCGTTTCCATCGCGAAGTTCTTGACCTGCATCGCGACGTGTGGTCGAGCACGGTCATGCTGGAAAATTACCTTGTCGTGCCTTTTAGCGTATTCCGGTCGTTTATCTTAACAGCATCGCTCAAATTTTTGAGCTGAGCTCGATAGCGATCGCCCGTGATGGTTTCTCCCGGTTTCAGCAGCTCATAATAGATGACACCCTTTTGGTCCCAACAAATGCAAAGCATTACCTTGGATCCGTGGATGTCTCTCTTCGGCGTGGCTGTTGAGGTCGATGGAAGTAATTCACCGGGGTACAAGCGATATTTTTTGCGTTTGGGGTTATCGTAAAAGATCCACTTTTCGACGCCGGTGATTATTCGGTGGAGAAAACCTTTAATTTGAGACGGCGAAGGAGCATTTCACTAGTCATTAAACGTCTTTCGATGTCTCTTGGCTTCAACTCGTGAGGAACCCAATGCCCTTCCTTTTAAATGACTCCCATAGATTTTAAACGTCTCGAAACGGTTGAGGGATGAACATTAAGCACTTCACTTATTTTTTCCAGCGTCAGACTTAAATCTTCATAGAGTATGGACTCCAATTCGGCTTCTTTAAATTTTTGTTCCTGTCCTGGGCGCTATTTGTCTTGCACGTCGAAATCACCACTTTTGAATCGGAGAAACCAATTCTCAATAGTCCTTTCTGTCGGAGTGAATTTCCCGTAAGCTTTCAGAAGCAATATATGACACTCTGCGGTAGTTTTCTTAAGATGACAGCAGAAAAGCATTGCTTCCCGCGAATAACGTTTTGTCGGCTCAAATTTCGACATCTTCGAAGCTAACAAAATTACCGTTGTTGACACTTCAACGAAATGACAGAGACTGATAATTGAAGCCTAATGATGACTTTTTGACATGAAGTATTTCGTAATTTGGTAAATGACTAGAAATATAAGTTACGGTATTTCTTAGGAAATCGAAGTTTTCAATGCAAGGTCCTCATAACCAAAAAGGAGTGTAATGTATTCAGGCTCATCTATGTATGTTTCCGTTTCTTTATTCCACCATAACTTCCAAATGCTTAAACCGATTTAGAAGTGTGTGGTATTTTTAGAATATTACATCATTTCAGGTGGCATTCCAGGTCAAAAAATATCATTAAGTAGTTGTCTAAATGTCTAAACGTGCAAATGTCAATAAATTAACATACATATATATACCCATCGTGTTTTGTGTCAAATTAAAGGTCTGATTAAATTAATTCCGGAAATATACACTGTATATATATATATATATATATATATATATATATATATATATATATATATATATATATATATATATATATATATATATATATATATATATATATATATATATATATATATATATATATATATATATATATATATATATATATATATATATATATATATATATATATATATATATATATATATATATATATATATATATATATATATATATATATATATATATATATATATATATATATATATATATATATATATATATATATATATATATATATATATATATATATATATATATATATATATATATATATATATATATATATATATATATATATATATATATATATATATATATATATATATATATATATATATATATATATATATATATATATATATATATATATATATATATATATATATATATATATATATATATATATATATATATATATATATATATATATATATATATATATATATATATATATATATATGTATATATATATATATATATATATATATATATATATATATATATATATATATATATATATATATATATATATATATATATATATATATATATATATATATATATATATATATATATATATATATATATATATATATATATATATATATATATATATATATATATATATATATATATATATATATGTATATATATATATATATATATATATATATATATATATATATATATATATATATATATATATATATATATATATATATATATATATATATATATATATATATGTATATATATATATATATATATATATATATATATATATATATATATATATATATATATATATATATATATATATATATATATATATATATATATATATATATATATATATATATATATATATATATATATATATATATATATATATATATATATATATATATATATATATATATATATATATATATATATATATATATATATATATATATATATATATATATATATATATATATATATATATATATATATATATATATATATATATATATATATATATATATATATATATATATATATATATATATATGAATAAATACATGAACCACAGATATTTCCATAAATAAACAGTTATGAAAATAATTATAAACACAATAGTTCACTTTCTGTAGCGGCAGTCGTTTTTTAATCTTTTAAATATATTTACTTGTTTACAATATCAATTATTTGTTAACCCTTCGGCTACGTAACGACTAAATTTAGTTGCATATCAGAACACTGTTGACTAATTAACGACCAATATTGGCGGCTTTCTAAAATCCATAAGAAATGTCTCATTATTACCATAGGTACATAGACGGTCCCTATAATAATTTCACGCGTCATTTCGCGGATATTTCTGGTAAAATTCTATTGTCAAACATCATATTTTTTTTTTTCGAGAAATCATCAAACCTTTTATTGGTTGTTATAAGCTAATATCTAAATATTTTTGTATGTAAATAAGCAAAACGAAATATTACTTATAACAGAGAATCTAATAAAGATCACAATTTCAAGATCAGTATTTACAATTTCTAAATAGGGTTCCGTATTTTTTCATAAGACAAGTACAAGTTAGAAATGCCGAGTTTTTTTCACTTTTTTGAGTTTTTTATATTTATTCATAATTATCTAATTGTTTTACAAAATGAAATTTAAATATTTTATATACGAAATTTCAATTCAATCATTGTAAAGTTAGTCTTTGCCGCTACTTTCTATATAACATTTTCTGTTAATTAATGTAATATAATAAATACTATTATCATAAAGGAGAATGACCAAACGTGGTTGAAATGTCCACCACTCATGAGAACTATGGTGACGAATAGTCCACTAAATATACAGTAACTTTCACTAGGACACGAAAAAAAAATGTTAGTGAAAATTTATGACCAATTTACGACCAACGAGACAAGTTGTAGAAAATAGCTTAATAATACCCAGAAGGAAAACATCATTTGGTCAAAGACATTACTCTTTCATTGCGCCGAGATTTTACAATCTGATCAATATGGAAATAAAAATGAATTTGACATTTAGGGAATTCAAAAATAAATTAAAGAAATGGATATCGAATCATGACAGACTAACCATACATCAAATGTTAGAAATAATAGTATAATAAAACTTAGGTGCACAAATTATTACCATATTTTTAAACTTATATGTTAAGTATTTTTTAATATTGAACTAACTACCGAAAAATATTTGACTTTGACAATGAATTATACTTTTAGACTAGGTATTTTTATATTAAATCTTATATTACTAAAAACATAATATTAAATAATAATGACTGTTTCTTTCTTTTCTCACATATAACTTTATTTATATTATTTAATCGAATTTTATATTATATTTATTGCCGATTTAATAATGGAATTGCATTTTATTTATTATATATTTTTAATATTTTTTTATTATTATTTTTTTTAATTTTATTCTGAAGACCACATTTTAGGGCAATTTAGTGTCATTAGCTTTTTACTAAAACTTGTACATTTGTAGGCAACCAAGCAATCAAGCAAACTTGATTGTAATATTGGAGTCCTGTCCACCCTAGAACGGGCTAGTCCCAGTTGGGTGACAGAAACAAATAAGCAAAAGGTTAAGGTTTTGCCATTCGGTTCCTGTTGTTTTTGTAAGCTAATCAATGTTTTATAGTAATTAATTCTTAAATAAAATAAAATAATAAATTGAAAAATAATACATAATTTTTTTGCTCATTAGTCTCCTATTTATTTCCATCCATTTTTAATGTATGCAATTAGCTTCACATAATGTATTGCTAATAAAACTCATCGCTAGCGCCACGCGAAACGATTAGTGAGATATAACACGGTTGTTGTCTCTTTTACACTGGCTAGGTCAGGTAAAAACCGCGGGCAAGACACCTACCTCCAATTAGGCTCCCATTTGCAGATCTAGACAATATCATTTTAGATGTAGATATATAAGGGATTTCCTTAAGTTATATTATTTTTATACAGCACTGTAAATAATGACCTTGTAAATCAATAGGTTTATTTTTCCCCGTCCTTTATTTATATAACAAGAGAGCAAAATCCACTCAGCGGAAAGCTAATACGAGGCAGGAAGCAACACGACACATATACACCCTCTCACACACACACACAATCACATATACACGCAGTTTAGTTCAAAATGAGCGTTTGGTAGTATGATTTTGATCATTTTTCGCAAAAGAAGTAACAAAAACATGATTATTCTATTTAGTAATAACTTGTTACTGACAGTATATTTTTGACTGCGGTCGGGTCCAAATAAATCAGTATTTAGTGGACTATTTTCGTTACATAGTCTTATTAGTGGTGGATATTTGAACCAAGCCCCATACATTTTTGGTCATTATCATTTATGCAACATAAGTAAAATTATTATTGCATAAGGATCTGTGTGACACTCGACTCTAAACTGCTATTTGATGCCCGCATCGACAGTATTGTTGCGAAAGCGTTCAAAGCCCTAGGATTTATTATACGATCCAGCGAACATTTCAATAACATAAAAACCATAAAAATTCTCTATTGTGCTTACTTCCGCAGTCATCTTGAATATGCATCCCAGTTATGGAACCCTTGTTACGAGGTGAGAATAGAGGCCATCCAAAGAAAATTTCTGCACTACATAGAATATAAATGTCGTATACGTGATCGAGACTACTATTCTCGTTGTATCCGCCATCATTTGCTGCCATTGGCTTTGCGAAGAAACATAGCTGACATCTCTATTTTACTGCGAATTTTAAATGGCTCGTTTGTTGTCCTGAACTACTATCTAAAATATATCTCCGCACTCCTAGCCGGGCACTTAGAAATAGGGCACTCCTTCTACCTGGCTTTAAAACCAAATACAGGCGTAATTCTTATTTTATAAAGGTATGCGAAACTTTCAACACCCTGAATGCTGACATTGATATTGACCCCTTTTTCGCGAATATAGATACTGTAAGGAAGCTGGTTGTAGGGCGATTTTGTGATGACCAGGCTTAGAATTTTCTTCTTTTATTACAGTTGTCAACATGTTTTCTACTGTACAATTTAGTGTCTTCTTGTTTAATATCTTCTTTATGCTTAATATAAAGGCGTCAGGCAAGGCGATCCACTTTCTCCAAAACTTTTTACGGCAGTGTTAGAAAACATATTCAGAAATATAAACTGGGAAGATTTTGGAATAAACATTAACGGATTAAACATAAATCACCTAAGATTCGCCGATGACATTGTGATATTCGTTGAGAGACCAGACATATTACAAACTATGTTACAATAACTAGATTACGAAAGCAGAAAAGCAGGTCTATCCATGAATCCAACGAAGAACAAAGTAATGACGAATGCAACAAAGGAAGACATAGAAATAGGACAAGAAATTATCGAATATGTAGATGAATATATATATTTAGGACAGATAATATCTATAAAAGACCAATACTCAAAAGAAATCGATAGAAGAATAAGCAACACTTGGAAACGGTACTGGTCACTAAAAGAGATAGTTAAAAATGAAACGATACCAATGTCAATAAAAAGTAAACTTTATAATACATGCATTCTCCCATGTCTTACTTACGGGTGTCAAACTTGGCCTGCCACGAACAAAAACAACCATAAACTTATAGTATGCCAACGAAACTTGGAGCGAAGCATGCTAAACATAAAGCTACAGGACAGGTGGACGACCTCAAAAATAAGGAAAACAACAAAGGTGAACGATGTTTTAAACAAAATTAGAAAACTATAATGGAACTGGACTGGTCACATCATGAGAACCAACAAAGAAAAATGGACGAAGGACGTAATGGAATGGTATCCTAGAAATGGGAAAAGACAAAAAGGACGTCAAATTAAAAGATGGGAAGATGACTTACCGAAAGGATGGAGAAGATTGGCTTGGGACAGAGATGAATGGAAGAAAATGGGGGAGGCCTATGTCGAAGGACAACCTGTCCAAAACACTGGCTGCTGAAGAATAATATTATGATACCTTATTTAAAAATTAGATTTAAAAAAAATAATAAAATATATTGTTTTACCACATAAGGCAAAATTGTATAATACGGTCAGCGAATAAAGGCTTTTATTATTATTATTAAATTATTATGCTTAATATCAGTTCTAAATTCACGTTATTATTATTGTCATTATCAGTGGTAACTTGTAAATGGCTCTAAGCTTCCTATTTTTGTTCACTACAAAATTATTGGGTGTAAGTTATCCTTAAGAAAATAAATTAAAAATTGATTTGAGTAAGCAGTAAATATGCATATTATTTCGGAAAATAGGATATATCTGATTTTGGTATTCAAATTTGGATCTGACGGATTTTGGTATAAAGGTTCTGACTGCTTTTATTAATAACTACACAAGAAATCTAATAGATTCGTAATTAATCGCCATGACTTTTATCGATGATTTCTTTGCTACGATACAAACGCATACGATACAAACGCATACGATGCATACGATACAAACATGGGTGCATTTGAAACCGTTTGTCATGGATATGTAGTGACTTATTTGTTTGTTTGAAAAGCTTTATTGCACACACAAAAGAATACAATGTGGTGGGCCTATTGCCAAGTGGCAATATCTACCGACCATACCGCCAGGGTTATTGTGACTGAAGGTTTATGTGGGCAAATTAATTTACAAGTAATAAATAAATACACTTACAAAAAAGTCATCATAGTATAAAATATAATTCAGTGATTAGTAACGTATGCCAACTCGATATTGAAGGGAGGAGTGAAATATAAGGACAAGCAAAGGAGACGGGAGGGGAGGGGGGAATTCATAAGTTGAGTAAATGTCTCTTTAAAGAATTTTTAAACCCGCTCAGGTTTTCAAGTTGTCTTATCGGTAAAGGCACGGAATTCCAGAGACGGGCCGCTTGCACTGCTAAAGACCTAGACATGAAAGTATGTGAAATTCCCACTACTTTTCTTTAAACACATTTGTTAGTTTTGCGCCGTTGAAAAACTATTTGACGGATCGAGTTGTTTTAAAAAAAATGCAAAGATTGATAAATCCTCTTCTATATTTTTTTTACTAGTGGAAACACACAATTTTGGGCAAAAATCGATTTTACATTTTTAAATCCTCGAAACACTATTAAAATGATAGATTTTGATATTTTTTTTTGAAGTTTATCTACATATATTATTATATAAAATCGAAGACTATCGCGGTTGTTTGACATTATAAATAGGATAGAAGACGAATTTACCGCGTGAATTCGATATGAATCGTACAGATTCGATATAAAAACGATCTTCAAACCGACCCAAAATATAGCTATATTTTTGAGGCCTGTAAAGGATGTAATACCACTGCAAAACCTCGGGTGTGTATAAAGTCGAATGCAGTTGCGGTCTAGCCTACTTTGGACAAACGAAACGGCCCATAGCCACGCGACTGACAGAACACATCAAAGCTGTTAAAAACGTTCAGCGAGAAAAATCGGCGATCTGCGAAAATATATTGGATAGCGGAAGTAACCACTGGATGCAGTTTCAAAATCCCATTGTGCTATCCAAAGAACAATTCTACTTTCCTCGCATGATCCGGGAAGCCATTGAAATAAGAAGAACTCCGAACTTTAACAGAGACGACGGTTACAAACTCTCTTCTGCGTGGAACTCTCTTAAAATGTTCCCGCCGCCGAACGCCGAACGCAAAGACGTAAAACAGGATACAGTGAGTGTTGTGTGCAAGACGGATTTTAAAAATTCCCGCGGTCCGAGCCCGGCCCCCCACCACCGTTATAATCTACGCCGTGGCGGAAGCGGTATGCGGCCTACCCGCAAAACAACGGATTGACAGCTCTTCAGTCTACCCTGGACAAGAGCGGCTGCAACGTCACCGAAACGTCGGGTGCTACAAATTTCACCCGGTAAATTCGCTTTCTATCCTATTTATAATATATTATTATGTAAATATTAATATCTTAGTTTATTTTTGTTTTGTTTCAGCCCTAATTACGCTCGCTATTACAGGAGCAAGCAGATACCGTCTTTGCGGTAGGTATCTCAAATGAGGTAGAAACATTTGCAATCACTTTCAGCTTACGGGGAAATCCCAGCCAGGTTCTCAACCAAACACTTGCCATTCATACCGACAAATGCTTGGATAAGAATAGATGTGTATGTACTAAATTAAGCAAATCTGCAACAGTCTCCTACTTAGGCATAATGGTAGATGAGAAGCTATGTTGGGAAAATCAGATTGCAAATTTGAGTTCGAGAATTAGAAAGCTGGTTTATGTATTTCTTCGGCTGCGCAACATTCTGTCCAAAACAACCATAAGAATGGTATACATGGCCTTGTGTCAGAGTATTTTGTCCTACGGAGTCGCGGCATGGGGCGCTACTACTAATGATAATCTGGATAGATTGACAAAAGCGCAGAAATTATTATTGAGAGTAATTCACAGAAAAAACCGACGTCATCCATCTGCCTTGTTATTTTCCCAATCCCATGTGCTATCAGCTAAACAGTTATTCATTAAGCAAGCGCTTCTTGCATTCTACAAATCTAGAGATGACCACGCCCGAACTCAAAACAATCTGAACACAAGAATGTCCGCGAGTATCAATTATATAATTCCGTCAGTCAGGACAACATTTGCCCAGAGACATATATTCTACATAGCCCCAAAATTATATAATTCCCTTAGTGAAGACATGAAAAATTATCCTAACATAAAAATATTTAAAGCAAACCTTAATAGATGGCTACTTAACAAGGGATATGTAAAATCTGATCAACTTCTTTGCAACGCACGACAATTTATTTAGTATCACTTATCTATTTTTCTTAATTAAATTTTATTAAATTACAACTATAAATGTATATATTTATTACATAGCTATATTTTTTATAAAATTGGTATATTTATGTATATATACAAGTGGTGGGTCCAAATAATTTATTAAAAAAAAAAACACTTCATTTTTTAAACTTGCATAAAAATATGCACATCTAGAGACGGGCCAAATTATCGCCTAGTTAGATGTGCTATTGGCAGTAAAGGTCATGTAAGATGTGTTAAACCTCCCTATATTAATTATTAAATAATTTATATAATTATTATAAGATTACATGACCTATGAATGAACTGTATACCTAATCCTATGTACCTAAATAAATAAATAAAATAAATAAAATCTTAAAAAGTGTTTGAGGTAGAAACTTTACAAAAAATGTTGTTCTGCTTTTAAATATTAATCAAACTGATATAAAAGATTCATTACCAGATTTCTACTTAAGGTTTAAAAAAATCATAAAAACATGTTTTCTTTGGCTGTCTAAACCACGTTCGGCGCGCTTACACGGGCAATCATTAACCATTAAGGCGCGCTTACACGGGCAATTTTTGTGCAATAATTGCCTCCTACCTACGTCAAGAATCGCAGGAGATAGTGGAGCAATTAATAGGGCACTTTCGAGGTGTCATCTACGACGGACGAACCCGTCATCTCAGATGGTTTTAACGATATGTGATCGTTTTTTCAACCTGGAGTGAAAGTAGAGACCGCGAGTTACGTTGTTGCTTTTATTATTTTCAAACGGTTTTATGTTACGTTTCGTGATGTTCGAATATGAAATTCACATGAACTAAAACGTTACATATTAAATTACGATACATCCGGAATTGCTCAATCATATAGATTAAAATCAATGCGGATAAAACCAAAGTGCTTACTATGGACGGTTCGAAGGCCAGCGTTTACCTCGATGGAACCCAAATCGAACAGGTACCACAATTCAAGTATTTAGGATCGTTGGTTACGGAAAAGAAAGTGGCATCGACGGCCGATGTCCATAGCCGGATCGGTCAGGCAACAGCAACAATCGCCTCGCTCAAGTGGTGCATATGGAAGCGAACGAATATTACCATCAAAACCAAATTACGACTATACCGAACGTTGGTTCTTCCCATTCTTCTTTATGGATCGGAAACGTGGACGTTACTACAATCGGACCTCAAAAAGTTCGAAGTCCTCCAAATGCGATACTTGAGGCAGATTCTCAGTGTCTCACTCCGCGACCGAATTCGAAACGAGACCATTTGAGAAAGATGCGATCTACTAACAACGATCGAAGAAGAATTACAAAACCGTCGACTACGATGGTTCGGTCATGTTTGCCGAATGAACGATAATCGCTTGCCATGTAAACTTCTTTGGCGAGACCGTCCGACAGAATGGAGAATTCAGCGATCGCCACCGAAGAAAATCTCGCAAAATAACATCAAAGATGACCTTAAGAATCAACAATTATCGGCTATCGATGCTTGAGACGTGGCAAAAAATCGTCAAGAATGGAAGCGAATGGTGAATGGAGTACGAGATCCAGCGGCACCGACAGCAGCGTATTGGCTGCGAGGGCGACCCCTTCCCCAATCGGGGGCTACGGAATAAATAATAATAATAATAAATGGTTACATATATGGCGAGAAAGTGGCCCAACCATATTGCTTGTCATGGTTTTCCTTTGTATCCGAGGAATAATTATTTATTAATCCTCTCAAGTTACAACCCACTAGACTATCCATCTTATTCCTATCGCATATATGTATAGAGTAGCTGAAATAATATCCCCAAAGTGAGTTAGCCACTAATGGGGTCGATATTGAACGGCGGAGGTCCCACACACCCCGAGCAATTTAGATAATGCAGTGGCGTCTTAATCACGCCCGTCGCAGGGTTAACTCGAATTTAACGCGTTCAAATTCATCGTTATAATATCATTAACTGTACTAACGGCGGACTATCTTAACTTTATGACCCGTAAGTGGACATGATGGGCGCTCGTGATACAAGCGATATCGTATTTTAAGGAAATATTAATGAATTTTATGAGTTTACAATGTATATATATATATATATATATATATATATATATATATATATATATATATATATATATATATATATATATATATATATATATATATATATATATATATATATATATATATATATATATATATATATATATATATATATATATATATATAAAACAAAGTCGGGTTTGTTCTAACAGTAATAACTCGAGAACGGCTGGACCGATGTTCATGGTTTTTTATTTTTTGTATTTGTCTCCGTCCCGAATAGCAGAATAACTATTAAGAATATTGGAAAATTAACTAAAAAATAAAATAAAAGAAAAAACATTTTCCCATACAAAATGTTCATGGGTTTCGTAACTGTCAAATATTTAATGTTCATCCTGTCGATACGGTAAACTCTCCCCTCAAATTAAAGAAAGTATTTAAATAAAGTAGGTAGGCATTCCTAAACTTGGATGCGTCATTGCGTCTAACATTCTTAGTGATTAAGGAAAATTAACTATCATGATAGTGGTGACTATAAAAAAAATACGTGTGGCACTCGGGGACTGCCGCGGTAAAGCTATTGCATAGCATTTTTTAACAATCTATGCAATTATAATTATTTATTTATTTTATTTATTTATTTTTTTCTGATATCAGATATCTGTTGTCTATCGGAAAACGTTGAAATTATTCCGAATCATTTGCGGCTGCGGAAGCAAATGATTCGGAATAATTTAAAAGTCTTCCGATAGAGCGCCGCGCACGAATTTTTTATTCGATAAAGCAAAAAAACCGGATATTATTCGAAAAAACTACTATTCGAAAAAAATCGTCGATAAAAAGATAGATAATTAAATTATCTTTTAAATGGTGCAGGTTTCATAATAATACGCCAGATAGTATTTGCGTAGTTGTCGTTTTTGTGTTCGGTTAGACATAATTTCACAAATTAATTACACTATGTAATATAAAGAAAATCTGAAATATTCAAAGCTAAGAATATTAGGAAAATGTTCTTGTTAAACATATATTTTTTTCGAATCGTAAGCAGTACTCGTTTTCGACGTAATTATCAGTTTAAAATCATTAATATTCTTTAAGAAATTTCTTCATTCGGTCGCCGCTCTGGCCTAGCCCGCGATAAAAGCTATGCAATAGCTTAAAAATAATTTAAGTATTTTACATTTAGTTTGATATATTCCTGTTAAATAGAAGAAATGTAGTAATTAAAATTTATGGGTAAATAAAGATCACAATGCCTTTAACCATAATTATCAAAGTGATAATGTGATAGTCATAAAAATATATAATCGTATAGTAAATATTATAAAATTCAAATTAATTGTCAAAACTGCAATATAGCCTTCGTTGATAAAAATAAATATTACGCTCTTTAGCAAATATCAACTATTAGGAATTTTCCTTTATTTTATTTGGTGATACTCTTGGAATATGGATTTAGCATTATCCAAATCTCTTAAGTCGTATACATGATTCTTGACTAAGCTGTTAAGTAGATTTTTTTAAATTGGTTCTCTCCGAGTCTTTTGATATGCGCTGGGACCTTATTGTAATAACAGAGGATTTGGTGTAGCGCACCTTGCTAAGCCGGTGCCGATTATGATGTAAGTCATTTTTTTTATGGTATTGTATTAATGGATATCACTATTCGCCGGGACCTCCGATATTTGTTTTTATAGAAATAGAAATATATTTATTGTCCGAAATTGTGGTGGTACATTTATGGTGATAATGCGTAAAACTATCTCTCTCACAATTACATGTTACAAATTGACAAATTTACTTATCTGCTAACTATAATATCTTTATTTCACTGGTTTGCCTATGGTATCTATATGAAATCAAGAATAATTCGTAATGTTCATTAAATGGCATAAAATAACATTTAAAAGAGAAATATGCATGAAAAAATCTAAACCGCCGTTGTCCGTTGTCCAGGGTAGACTGACAACGGACCCGAAACGTCACCGATACGTCGGGTGCTACAAATTTCACGCGGTAAATTCGTTTTCTATCCTATTTATAATGTCAAACAACCGCGATAGTCTTCGATTTTATACTATATTCATTAACTGTTAGGCGGTACGAAGTTCGCCGGGTCAGCTAGTTTAATATGAAGCTTTTTTTGAGGTCGGTTAAAAATAAGGATTTACAGTAAAATTATCGATTTCTGATATCTGCTGGGATACTACATATATTCATACATAATACGGACCGAGATTTTTCGCAATCAAGGCAATTGCAGACAAGCTTGAACTCCTTTTCCTTTTCACTGTTTTCCCGCTGATCCTCTGATTACAAGTCGTATACGACGGCGTGTTCTTCAAAAGCGTCCCCTTCCCCCCGTTTCTCCATTCCCCCATTACCCCATCCCCCCGTCACCCCATTCTCAAACCCCTCTTCCTATTGTTATATTTCGTGGTGTGTATGAAATTGAAAGAGCCAACGCCGATTGCAATTGTGACGCGCTTGCACCGACGCGGCAACTTCTCTCACTTGGCACTTCTATCTGTACTTTTACTCTATGTTCCGTGTATCATACCGGCTGTGACGTCTGGCCTTGGATCGTCAACAGTTATGAAGGAAGTTAACGTTCTAAAACAATATCGTCGGCACAATGCCAAAAGCAAGCATAATAATAATATTTTTTTTTTTATAAAATAAAATAAACCAGTCGGTAGGTATCCCTACTCTTGGCATAGTCAAATTCTTTATACAAGATAATATGTTATACCTTATGTGGTATAATTATCTTTTATACAGATTGACTATTTTTTTAAATGGAAAAAACTATTATTAAATAAATTTACCATAAAAATAGGTGGTCCTTTAAAAAACTATTTGATGTGCTAAAATATCTAAGTAGGTATAGATGAAAAATACAAATAGTCAAAATATAAAACGAATAGTCAGTTATATCATAGTCAATTCAGAAATACCACAATTATAAGATTACAAATAGAAATGTCTCAATAGAAATAGTCAATACAAATTTTATTAATATAATCCATCTCCGATTATCAAAATGATTGGATATATAGTCAAAAAAAAAATAGATGTATTGTATTATAATAAAAGTAATCATGAAAGATTAGGAAATTCAATATTGTCAAAGTCCCTAATAGAATAAATTGGGTTCTTGATAAGAATGTCCTGGACCTTTTTCTTAAAATGAACGTCTCCAAGACCCCTGACGCACAATGGAATCTTATTATAAAAAAGGTTGGACTGGTACAGGAAACTATTTCTAACCTTACTCAGTCGTACTTTGTAAGGACGCAAGTCTTGTTTGTTCCGAGTGTTATGTGAATGAATATCCGTTTTTTTTAGAGTAGTATTGATGTTTTTTCTTGCATACATGATACCCTGGTATACATAAGCGGCATACACTGTCATGATTCCAGATTCAATGAAATACGGCCTGCAAGATAATAGCGATGATATTGTAAATAAATTGCGAATTGCTCTTTTTTGAAGTCGAAATATTCTAACTGAATTTGAATAATAATTTTATTCATTCAAAAATTTTAATTCACATTGTATTAATTGCAGACTCTGCCTAACTAGGCCATAGCACGTACCAAGGAAGACTATGTATGGCAATGATGTATTCATATGCATATAGTATTAAAATGAAATATACAAAATGTGATAAAATATAAAACAGATAAGTTATAATTATATTTAATAATATATATAGCATGATCATTGAAATAAAAATTTAATATAAAATGTCGTAATATGAAGTTTATAGAAATAATAAATAAATAATATATAAAATATAAAATGTATTACAATGTATGACAATAATAATAATGCAGACCTTCTAAAACGTGCTGATTGGTCACCCGAAAGAGAAGCAGAGCTGTTACGCTTCGCGAAGTAGGATTGACATGCGAAGATATCGCAAAAAGATTGGGTGGAAGAGCTATCAAGTCTGGAGTAGGAAAGGTTTGCAAACGTTTCGAGACGAACAGAACAACAAGAACTGCTCGAAAATCTAGCCAAAAGCGATAGGTGACCGCCGCCAAACATCCAAAGACATTAACAAGGTCCTTAAATTTCTGGACTTGATATTACTGACAGAACAGTTAGGAAGAAATTATGAAAGAATGGATTATGAGCAAGAATACCTCGAAAAAGCTATACCTTAACATAAAACAGAGCCAAAAACATCTGGGCTGGGCAGCAATTTATAAGGAGAGGACGTCAGAAGACTGGAAAAAAGTCATTTGCAGTGATGAGACAAAAATTTCCATTTTTGGAAGTGATGGAATCAGGTATGTTCGTCGGCGACAAGGTGAAGACATGCTACCAGAATGCATCACTGCGACTATGAAACATCCAGATAGTGGTGTTGTATGACAAGAGATGGTGTTGGACGACTTGAAGTGGTAGAAGGTACAATTAGAGCTAAAAAGTACCAATTTATGATTCTGGAGCCAAAATTATTGTCCAACATCGATGATTTGTTCGAGGGAGACCGTAGTCGATGCATCTTCCAGCAGGATGTAGCCCCATGCCACACAACCAAAACGATCATGAAATGGTTACAGGACCACCACATTAATGTTCTGCCTTAGCCAGGATTAAAATCAAATTGAAAATCTCTGGTCAAGGCTGAAAATACTGGTTTCTCGTCGCAGACCAAGTAATGAAAGAGAAATAATTGAAGCAATTATTCAAGCATGGTTCCATGTCATCACACCTGAAGATTTACGACGTTTGGTGGACTCTATGTCACGAAGGATTGATTAAGTTATTAAACTAAAAGGATTTCCAATAAAATATTAAAATTAAATGTAAATTTTACATATTTAATATAATCAATAAATAATACGTGTTTTGTTAAAAAAAAAATGGGTGTCATTGTTTTATTCGGCATTTTTACTGTTTATTCTAAAAAAAGATGTCTATAAATACAAAATATAACAGTATAAATGTTGTTACTTTAATTAGCTAAAAAAAATACAGTTAAACATTAAAATTATTTTTTAATGGATGAATGAATATCGGATACAAGCAATTTTTAAAAGGGTCCACACTGATTTCCACTACTGTATATGTTAAATTAAAAACCCGGTTGCGTCATCCCGCTGTTGGCGTATTCATCGTTTTAAAACGTGAGAAGGGTGATGTGCAGTATGAATGCAGCATGCAGTTGTATGGAGATTCGCCTAATAGCCAGAGACGCCTCTGATTTAGCAGCGCCACGGGAGGCGGCATTGTCTGTTCCGACGTTGGCAAGAGGAGCGAGGAGCGAGGAGAGAGGAGCGAGACCCCCTCCCTGGCGCATTCCGAAAAGTAGAGGCGCTTAAAAATATTATTCCGTGATAAATTGACAACGGGGGACTCATAAGACAGAGTGCTCCACTCGCACCTTATTACGCGGAAACGTGCATAGGAATATTAAACAAGGCGACAAAAAGCAGTAAGAATTTTTTTCAAATCGTATACTTTTAATACAACTTGCCTTAACCGGCCTGTTAGTATTACTATTCCTTCGCAGAGTGTATTGTGAACGCCGTATTGTGAACGCGCAAAAACAAAACGAGATGAATACGGAAATATCCATTTAGGCCTTCTTAGACGATTAAGACCATTTCCACATGTGAGTCTGTGTGTGTGTGTGTGTACTGTGTGTCTATTTGTGCCTGTGTGTGTGTGTGTGTGTGTGTGTGTATCCCTCTACGATAGCGCCCAAACGCTTGATCCGATAGACATGGCATGGAGGCATCATTTGGTCATGGCAAGAGTTGGAAAGTTGTGGTTGAAATCGGTATACCAGGGGGCGCGCTAGTCATACTTAAATTTCGAAATATTGGTCTTAGAGACTCGACATTCGGTACACGGGTGCGTTGTAGGGGCAAAACCACATTGTGAAATTCGAAACCACATATGGTATGAATATCTCTTATACCTAAAAGCGACACAATTTTATTTTTAATTTCGCCTTATTTGAGAAAATTCTGGAAAGAGCCATTGGAATACCACCGAAATTATCACTAGAGGGCAGAGGGGGTAGAGTTGGCGGGGAGTGGGGAAGAGATTATCCGGATGGTTTCCGGGGGGAAGCGGGGGGGGGGGGGGGGGGGGTTAATTGGCGGGGGAAAGGGGGAAGTTAGCAGGGCATACCCATTTGAGTTAGAATAGAATAAAATAGAATAGAATAACTTTATTGTGCTATAAAAACATAACTTAATGAATATTACACTGGTTTTATAAAGAAGACAATTCATGCACAAATGGCGGACTTATCGCTATAGCGATATCTTACAGTCAACCATTTGATTAAATAATTCCTAATTTTCACAGTACAATACACAAAAAAGTAGTAAAGTTACATTTAAATTAAACTTATACATATATATGCCAGTAACTTATGCTAAAGTTGCTCAGGGAAGGATAAAGGAGAGGACAAGGTGAGGTATTTGGTTAGTTGCTGTGTAAAAATAAATGTTTCTTCAACAACTTTTTGAAAGTATGCAACGAAGGTGCATGCCTGATAGAGCGAGGGAGCTGATTCCATAAACGAGCAGAATGGACTGTAAAAGAAAGCGTGTAAGTAGAAGAAGGATGTATAGAAGAATGAGTTATCGACTAGTTTAATAAATAAGCTTTTATGTTGCTTTGTAAAACTATTTAAACTTAAATAACTTTTAGGTAGGTTTTAAATAAGTGACTATTTTAATTATTATTATTGTATTTTTCTTACATACTATTTTTTGAAAATCTAATATTTTATTACTTGACTACCAGAGTAGTAACGAGACTTACTACCTGACACAAATATTTTGACATGTCCAAAAGCGGTTTTAAACGATTATTTATCTTTTGCAATAAACAGCTGCTGCAGTGGCGATGTCGACTACAAAGGACGAACGCATCACCCCAGTATGGAATAACTGTATGTGATCGTTCATTCAGCCGTGGGAAGAGCGTAGAAAACTTAGAGACAATACAAATCTACTGTCTAGCTATACCTACATGCCCGTCAGAGACCAACGCCAAAAGGCGAGGCACTGGGAAAGGTACCCAGCGGGCAGCCTCGCCCCCTGACTACCAGTTTGAAAGGATATCTCCGCCTGGATTTAACCGTCAGGATACCTCTTTCCTTCAGACTGTTGAAGACCGCTTGCGCGGTCCTCTCCCTTACGTACTAGTGATACGGTGTCTACCGAATCTATCGCGGACCACGGCATCCTTTGCCCGGCTCTTCACCCGGTATATGGTAGCGGAATGGTCGTTTCAAGAGCAGTTGCCGTAAGGTTAACAACTACCCCCGCTCTAAAGGAAACAATAGTGTCTACCTCCGCTCTATATGAAAAAGGCTGTCAGTCGAAATGCACAATCGATTGACTGACGTGGCACGGTGCGCAAGCCGTCCAGGAGCGCCCAAAGGTTGACTCCTATGGGAAACTGGCCCGCAGGTTAGAGTCCTACCCTGGTTCGTACTTCTAGGCGGAGGCTGCCGGATGGGTGTTGACCCGTGCATTTGACTGACCAGATCATACAACTGGGTGGCCAAACTGCAACAGATCCCATTAGCTCCTTAAAAGCTCTCTAAAGCTCGGGTCAGTACTAGAGTAATAGTATAGTCGTAATGATTACGGAGCTCTGTAGAAAGAAGACCCCCTCCGATCCTCCCCGCAACTGTTAACCCCTATCGAAAAACCCCTGTTAACCGCTAACGAGCGGTACGCAGTTTATATAGAGTCTCTCCAAGAAGTTCTTGTAAGCCACTGTTCGTAAAATCAATAATCCTGACTCTATTTTCTTCCTACATCTACCAAAATATTATGTACGCTCGTAGACACCTAGCAGAAGTTCCGGTGAATAGTGGTTTTCATCATCACGATACGAGGAATAAATCCAATCTCCACATAAACCGACAGCGACTTAGCAAAGTGCGATACAGCTTTATTCACCAAAATTCGTCCTTTTATAATAAGATTCCAGAGCAAATGAAAAGCCTTGGAGAGGTCCAATATAAAAAGATAATTATAAATAATTTGGTAAGAAACCCAATTTATGGTATAAGGGAGTTTGAAAATTCCGAGTTTATTTTCCATGTTGATAATTAGTAAAATTTGTAAAAGTTTAAACATAACGGTATTATGATAGCTGACATTCTAATTCTCATATAATTTAATATACATCTACTTATGTTTAAAAATACGAAGGCATATTGCTGGATTGACAAAAAAAATATTTTACGTTGATTATTCTACATAGATTTTGCATTTTTATTTTAATATATTATTCTCTCTTACTATTTAATGACATTAGTATATTTCTATTATTTGTTGTAAAAATATCTTCTCTTTCAAAATAAAAATCCCTCTTCTCGTTTAAAAGATACATTTTATATACCTTTTCACACGAACTATGCGAAAAATACCTTTTCCAGACGGTCATGTTTACATTATAATAAAGCTTCGATTGACCTCGACATATTTTCCGACACGTTGGTTAGTTTTAGGAAAAAAATAGGCGATTTCTTGTTGCATTAGCTTATAGACTAATTTGTTTTTAAGTAAACTTTGTTTTTTTGGTTGCATTAGCTGGTTTGGTTCCTTGGTGTAATTTTGATTGTCATTTCCCCTTTGCTACTATTTATAATGTTTAGTCTTAATTAATGGTAATTATAGGTCTCTTTGTATTATGTATTATTTTCACACAAACGTATATGACTGTTTTTACCTAAATAAAAAAATATATATAAAAAGACGATTCACGTATTTTATTAATGACATAATAAAAAACGTTTAGTACATCTGTCCGATTCACTGTATTCGCAATAAGTCAAATTATTTAGTAAAATTTTATTATAAAGAATAATTAGGTATGTAGGTATTAACATTTCAGTATTTATATATTACACAAAACTTAAAAGATTTGTTACTTTCGCCGCGTTTGCGAAATTGGTTATTATATGTGGTATCGGTAAATTAGATTTTCAAAATAGCTATGTTAGGCGGCCGACAGGTATATTAACTTACTTTTGCATTATTACTCCTCGAATTCCGGCGGCAAAAAAATACTATTATTCGAAAAATGCTGGGCTACTATAAATCCATCTAATTTAGGTAGATTATCCGATTGCCCTTTTTCAAATCCTTCGTCCATTGTACTGCACTTAATTAATTGACTACAACGGGCGAGCCCGTCACCACAGGACGTTTTAACGATTAGTCGTTCTATCGACCTGCAGTGAGCGTAGAGACTTCGGACAAAACAATCCGACGTCTAGCTACGCCACAACCCGTAAGAGACGAACTCCTTACCGCGAGATAGCCAGGAATAATACCCGGCGGCTCGAGACACTCGCGCCCTTACTTCCAATTGTGACCAGATTTTCTCCGGTCTCTCGATTGGTTCCGAGTTCGAGGTCGCTTGCGCGGTCCTCTCCCTTACGAAGCGGTGAAACGGTGAATACCGAATCTATCGCGGACCAAGGCGTCCTTTGCCCGACTCTGAACCGGGATCGGATGGCCAATGGTCATTTCAAGAGCAGTCGCCGTAAGGTACGGAACCACCCCCGCTCTATAGGAAACAATACAGTTTCCAGACTCCCCCGACTGTCAGTCGGAGTGATCGCGGCAGGGATCGCGGTGAGTTCGTCTCTCCCGCCTCCCCTGTTCCTGGATCGGCTCTCCAGTGAGCACCTCGCCTGCGCGTCCATAGTTATCAACGATGTGGACTGCTACTTCATCAGCGTCTACTTCCAGTTTGGCGAGGCTGTGGACGCCTACATTGCTGAACTCGCCGCGGCCCTTGACGCTCTTCGGGGTCGGCCGGTAGTGGTAGCGGGGCGATTTTAATGCCCGCTCCCCGTCCTGGCACGACGACGGCAACCTGGACCGGCTGGACAGGGTCGCGAAGGGAAGAGCCGAGGCTGTCGAGGAGCTGATAGCGACCTATGGGTTGCATATTGTCAACTCCCCCGGGCAGCCCCGGACCTTCTGTGGCCCCGGCGGTCCAGCAATGTGGATTTGACGCTGTGCTCCCCTGGATTCGCCCGGGAGATGATGAACTGGACCGTCCACGAATCGTCGTCTTCCTCAGACCATAGACTAGTGACCTTCGACATTGGCCGCCGTGTGAATCCCCCGTCCCCCTCGGAATGGGCGTACCGCACCTCGGATGTGGACTGGGACCGTTTTGGGGAGTCCCTCTGTGAGAGGCTCTCCCGGTTCCCGTCCCCTCACTCCAATTCGGCCGAGGCACTTAGTGTTGCACTTCATGAGGCAGTTGCCTCGGCCTGCGAGTCGGTCCTCGGTCGGAGGAGCCCTTCGGCGGCTTTACGGCCCCGTGGTGGTCTCCGGAAATATCCGACCTCCGCAGGTGCTTCCGGCAAGCGTACCGCCGCATGGGGGAAGCCCGCAGGGGTTCTCTTCCCCCTGAGCGTGTTGAGGTACTTCGGGAGTCCCTGAGATCGGCTCGGAGCGTCTACCACGCCGCTATTAGGCGTGCCAAGACTGATTCCTGGCGTACATGGGTTAGCGAAGTTGGGAATGCAAACCCATGGGACATGAAGAACGTCATCGACAAAGGTGCCAAGCGGGGTGGGAACTACCTCTCTAGCATTGTCGAGGGTACTTCCGCCCCGCTTGACACCGAAGGCACTCTTTCAGTTCTCCTCGGTTCTTTGTGTCCATCGGATCGGAATGACAATGACGATCCCCACCACGCGCAGTTGCGGCGGCTTAGTGCCGTAGACTCGCGCGTACCTGATCTGTCAGAGGTAACAGCGGACGAGGTCGGCACCGTCATCGGGTCGCTATCGCGCAGAAAGGCACCGGGGATAGACAACTTTACGTCTGATATAGTGAAGCGGGTGTGGGAATTCGCAAGATGGGAGGTGACTGTCCTGATGCAGAAATGCATTAGGGACGGTCATTTCCCATTATGCTGGAAGGCTGGCCTCCTGCGGGTGATTCCCAAAGGTAACGACAAGCCGCGCTCGGATCCGAAAGCGTACAGGCCCATCACGCTCCTTCCCATAATGGGTAAGGTGCTCGAAGTGCTTGTGCGCGAACGGCTGGAGAGGACTCTGTCTCCCCAGAACGAGCGTCAGTTTGGCTTTACCCGAGGGAAAAGCACGGAGGACGCCATCCTGTTTGCGAAAAACTGGGTCCGCAACTACGACGGCCGCTACGTGGTAGGCGTATTTTTGGATATCTCCGGTGCATTCGACAACGCGTGGTGGCCGATGCTTATATGCAAGCTTCGCGCCCGCCTGTGCCCGAACAATTTGTTGAAAGTAGTGAGGAGCTACTTTTCAGACAGATCTGTCACTCTGAGGTACGGCCCGACCAGCGTCACCAAAACCCCGACCATGGGCTGTCCACAGGGGTCAGTGTTGGGTCCTAGCCTTTGGAACATTCTCTTTGATGATTTCCTCGGTCTACCTTACCCGGAGGGGTGCACCGTCAGCGCTTATGCAGACGACGCTCTTCTCCTGGTGGGCGGCAGGAGTCGCGCAGAGGTCGAGAGAAGGGTGGCTGACTCGCTGGACCTGATCCTCGGATGGGGTCAGCGAAACAGACTCACCTTCTCTCCGACGAAAACTCAGGCGCTTCTCCTGAAGGGACATCTTAAGCGGAACCCTGTCATCAGGATGAACGGTCGCCCGGTATCCTTCCCGGCCACCGTTCGATACCTGGGGGTGACGCTTACGGCTTCCCTTTCCTTTCTTTCGCACGCAAAGATTACAGCCGAAAAATCCCGGGATCTATTCTTTGCGCTCCGCGGAGTGAGTCGGGCCGACTGGGGAATTCGTTTCCCGGCGGTCATGACTATCTATAAGGGCGTCTTCGTCCCGCGTGCGACTTATGCCGCACGCGCTTGGACGGAGTCTGCTGTTCCTGAGGCGACGCGTGTCGCGCTGCTGCGCGGACAGCGCATCCCTCTCGTGGCCCTGACCGGGGCGTACAGAACGACGTCCACTCTTGCGTTACCCGTCATCGCTGGCGTTCTGCCGATTGACCTGGAGATTCTGGAGCGTGCGGCGTTGTCGCGGTACCGACGGGGCGAGCCGGTAGTCCTTCATGGCCTGTCGATCGACCCGGTGGCGCACCGAGCTGGGGAGTTTGCCCGCCTGATTCGGGTGGAGTCCTTGCGTGTCTGGCAGGCTAGATGGGACGCCGGGGGTACGGGCCGCCTCACCCATTGCTTTTTTCCGTCCGTCGCAGTGCGGATGGCAAATTCGTTTCTGCGGTTCGACCACCATACCACGCAGCTGGTTGGGGGCCACGGAGAGTTCAGAGCCAAACTATTTGACTTTGGACTTGCCGATGACCCCCGTAGCGCCTGTGGGTATGGTCGCCAAACTGCGGAACACGTAATTTGGTCTTGCCCAATTCTAGCGGCTGCACGGGAGAAATTGATGGATGCAGTGGGCGCGTGCGTTGGGCGCTCTCCGATTTGGTACCCGGATCTGGTCAGTTGTAGGAGCTGCTTCCAGTCGTTTGGCGAGCTTGTGGAGCACTGGGTGGCTTCTTGGGAAAGCATGAGGCCTCGGGATACCCCCCATGGGGTACCCTCTTCCTTGGTGGCGTGATTCGGCGGCTACTTCCAGCCCGAAGTGCCCGTCTTTGTGTCCGTCTCTTTACCGCCCCGAAGGGCGTTTCGTTCTTTGCAGGATCCAGGGATTCCTCCCCCCCGTGGCTGCTCCGAGACCTGCCCACGGACCGTGCGCCTCCACCATCATCGTTTCTGGAGCGTCCTCTACCCCACTTACCGGCCCTAAATTTGTTATTTGTTTTATTTTTTTTTTTATTTTGTGAATATGTTAAATTTAGTATTATTTTTGTAAATTTTTACTTTGTAAATTCTTTTATTATATAAATAAATGGGTTCTCGGGGCGGTACGGGGGGGGTGGTTTACCCTATTTCACCCCCTGCGCGTTCTACCCTTCTGGTACGCGCAGGGTTGTCGTAGCACGACATCCCGGGCAGACAAGACGACCCTCGTCGTTATAACTGCCCGGGCGGTGGGCGGGGTTTGCTGCCCTCACCTATCGCCTTGAAACTCTAAACTGTCAGTCGGAGTGCACAATCGATTGGCTTGCGCCGCACGGTGCGCAGACCGTCCAGGAGCGCCAGAGGTTTGATTCCCAGGGGAAACTGGTTCGCTGGCTAGAGTCCTAGCCAGGTTCGCACCCCGTGCGTGAAGGCCGTCGGATGGGTGTTGACCCGTGAGTGTGACCGACCCTGAACACATGGGTCATCGTGGCCAACTCATCATAGCCCCGTTAGCCCCCCATAGCCCAGTTATATGAACGTAACAGTATAATGCTCGGACGAAACAAAACAAAATAAAATCCATTGACGAGTAGATTTCGTTAATTCAGAGCAAAATACTTACTCCAACCGCTGACAACCGGCAGTACTCTAATAACGAGAGCGCGCGAGCGATCGGAGTGTTGGAAAATGACGTCACACAGTAGCCGGCCGCCCGAGCGCCGGATTCGATATTTACGGGAGTTTTAAATGTGTGCAAAACAAAAACTACTTGGTATTTTTGAATGAAACAAAAACTAATGTATTTGTATACATATAAGCTCTAATATGACGAAGTTTCAAGCGAATTTGCAGACCTAGTAACATTCTCCATTGCGACGAGATTACTCCGGTCTCTCGATTGGTTACGAGTTTGAGGTGGCTTCCAATAAATTCCCACGGTCTGCCATGAAATTATGCCGCTTGTCGAAGGGTTAATCAGACCTGTCATTTGATACTAAACACGATATATTTATGTTAATTTATTGACATTTGGACATTTAGACAGTAATTTTTGACATTTGGAGAGTTTAGGTACCCTATGATACTCAGGGTGACATAACGATTCTAACAATATTACACACTTCTAAATCGGTTCAAGTGTTAAAGAGTTATGGTGGAACAAAAAATCTGGGTTTTTATCCATAATATTTACCCGATTTTCTCGAGTACAATTGGGTAGTTTTATAATTATCCAAAATGTTCGATTGATATAAATTCGTAAGAAAAGCGGTTATTTAGAAATCAGTAATATTACACTTTTGCTAAATTAATATTCTAAATATTTTTCTTCGCTACTAGGCCTACAGTATCTATTCCTGTGGGCCGCGAAGAGAAAGAACAAAAAAAAAAAAACTGTCAAATGATGAATGTCTACACGCACTGCGTGCACGGCGATTTATATTAACGATGGCGCACTTCCTCTAACACAAGGGGCAAGAGGTTCTCACTTAGCCAGGGCGAAATCCCTTCGAAGCCATGGTACCACCACCAGCCATTTAGTCGGAAAGAGATTTCGATAATCTGCCGCATGAGGATCGGACATTGCTCCACCCCATCGCACCTCCACCGTATTAATGTTCTCGCGTCTCCGCAATGCGATTGTGGACACGAAGATTGCACGCTGGACCATCTATTTTTTAACTGTCCCATCCTCAATAATTATCCGAGTTTTATCCCAGACCTTGTAAAGTATAACATCCAACTCCCTCTATGTGTTCTCCACTTGTTATCCCTCAAATCTCCCCAAATTTATAAAGTAATATGTAAATTTATTTCCCTTAATAATATTTCTGTATTGTGTAATAGCTTATTTCACACCCTTTCCTTGTTTGTATCATCCCCAATAACCATGTTTTATTCTATATGTACCTACATTTCTATAAATTAGTATCCCTTGTTTCAGTATTGTGCCGTCTTATACGTGTAACTGTGCATGTAACAAACTAACTTAGATGCCCTCCGAAAACGACTTGGATTTATATTAAAGACGCTGCTTTCTCCTTACAGCCTGAGGTGTCGGGTTCGCCCGTTGCAGATGACAGCTCCAAAGTGCATGATGTGGTAAAATTTTCTGAGTATTTATCCAATGCAGAAATTTTGTAGGCGCTCACCGTTGCTGTTAAGTTCTCTGTGAGGTCAAGAAACGCGACATCTATATAATCTTCAGAAGATAGATGAGAACAGACTGAGAAATCGTAATCTTGCTCTACTACTGGAGAATATTCTTTAGCCTATTCAGCGAATGACTATTTCCAGGACTTAGTCATTACCAATAACCAATCAGGTTGATATTTCTCGAGAATGTGGTATGTCATCGTGCTGTATCCACAGTAAGATTACGCTTCTCACAAAAACGTGAAGTGATTTAGATATTCCTGAATTATTAGACAGCCGCCACCGTAAAATTAACAATGCCTTGATACATTTCAAGACTTTTGTTCTCTCAGCGCCAGTGGCGGCGCTAGGCGTCGGCGACGTCGGCGACCGCCGACGGCCTCGCACCTGAGGGACCTCGCAAAAGTTTTACAAATTATTTAAATTTTATTTGTGGAGAAAAGTACTTTCGAAATTCAGTGTCAATTTAAAGAAAAAAGAACAGCCAGAAAAAAACGAATGTAGAACGATTATGAACATATTGATGAACCTATTCAATCTTTTTAAATGCACTACAGCGTTAACTTTTTTAACACAATGGATAGATGCTATTATAGTCGACACCGAATGTCGATTTAAAGCGCTCATTGAATATTTTGAACAATTTGGTTTTATTTATGATATCAGTTATTTGAAATCGATATCAAAAGAGGACCTTCTCAAGCATTGTAATGATTTAGGTACAATACTGCGGGAAGGCGACGGCGAAAACAGTGACATACAGCCTTTCGAGCTATATGAAGAGCTACAGCTTTTAAAAGCGAATTCACTTGACTCTGTCAATGACGCGAAACAACTCATTCAGTACATTTTAGAAAATAATTTGGAAGAATTATATCCAAATGTTTACATAGCAATTAGAATCATGCTCACAGTTCCCGTCAGTACAGCTTCCGCTGAGAGACGCTTCTCAAAGTTAAAATTGATTAAGACCTACTTGAGAAGCATGATGACCCAAGTGAGACTATCTGCGTTATCAATTCTATCAATGGAAGCTGAAATAGCGGCTAGTATTAGCTATGACATAATCCTGAAAAAGTTCAGTGAGGCCAAAAGCCGAAAAATTCATCTATTTTAATTTCTATTTGTGTAATTTTTAACATCATTTGATTAGCAATAAAACTCGTTTACTCATACATTAGTTTCACTATAATTCGGCTCATGTAATCTAACATTTTCTTTTGGACTGGAAAATAAAAAAGGCCTCGCGAATCTAATTTCGCCGACGTCCAAGTGTGGTCTAGCGCCGCCACTGCTCAGCGCCTATATGCGGTTTTTTGTCGCCGGTGGCTATTTCCATATATCTTTAAGCATCGCCTCATTAGTCAAAAGGATCTTAACTTCAAAGATATCGCTTACTTCAGATAAATTTAATTCTGTTGACTAGATACAGCGACAAAGGAGTCCTTTCTTTAAGAAAATGGCACTCAAACTGTATGTATTTTAAAAGCAACGAAAATAATCTTGGGAAAGCTTATAAATCAGTAGCTGTTGACCACCTGAACAAGGATCTGACTAGCTTATTGATCGTTACTAGTGAATGAATGAATGAATGAACGAAAATCTCTTTATTGCATAATATAAATAAGGTACAATGGTGGACTTATTGGTACATTACAATATATAAAATCGAAGACTATCGCGGTTGTTTGACATTATAAATAGGATAGGCCGCGTACCGCTTCCGCCACTGCGTAGGTTATAACGGTGGTGGGGGACCGGGCTCGGAGCGCGGGAATTTTGAAAATCCGTCCTGCACACAACACTCACTGTATCCTGTTTTACGTCTTTGCGTTCGGCGTTCGGCGGCGGGAACATTTTAAGAAGAGGGTTCCACGTAGAAGAGAGTTTGTAACCGTCGTCTCTGTTAAAGTTCGGGGTTCTTCTTATTTCAATGGCTTCCCGGATCATGCGAGGAAAGTAGAATTGTTCTTTGGATAGCACAATGGGATTTTGAAACTGCATCCAGTGGTTACTTCCGATATCCAATATATGTTCGCAGATCGCCGATTTTTCTCGCTGAACGTTTTTAACAGCTTTGATGTGTTCTGGCAGTCGCGTGGCTATATGGGCCGTTTCGTTTGTCCAACGTAGGCTAGACCGCAACTGCATTCGACTTTATACACACCCGGGGTTTGCAGTGGTATTACATCCTTTACAGGCCTCAAAAATCGAGCTATATTTTTTTTTTGGACAGCGGCGGCTGCAACGTCACCGAAACGTCGGATGCTACAAATTTCACGCGGTAAATTCGTTTTCTATCCTATTTATAATGTCAAACAACCGCTATAGTCTTCGATTTTATATATATTATGCATTTTATGTGTCAAAAGTAAAAAGTAAATAAATTAATTAATTTTCGAGTAGAACATAATACATATAATAATATATTAACAACTAAATAAATAAATAAATAACTAAATAAACTGCCAAAATAAGGTAAGGAAAGGGAGGGGATAACGGAAAGGTTAGAATATATGGCTCATATTTATTGTGAAAGATAGTGCTTTTTCAATGATTGCTTAGTATTTGTGGTAACTTCCATTAATTCTTATATAAGTACCTTAGCTATCAGCGAAAACTAAGTTAGACATAGCGATAGTGATAATTTAGTTTATTTGGTGTGGCAAATTCTGTGACCAAAAATCTATTTAAATAAAAATGTAATGCTGTTCGTTAGTAATCGCATATTAGGTTCAACGGCTTAACGAATTTACCAATTTTTTGTTAGTCTAATGTTCTTTATAGTCCAAATAAGGTCCCAGCGGAACGAAAAATTAAAAAAAAATACGTGTGGCACTCGGGGACTGCCGCGGTAAAGCTATTGCATAGCATTTTTAACAACTTATGCAATTATAATTATTTATTAAGCTATTGCATAGCTTTTATCGCGGGCCTAGGCCAGCGCGGCGACCGAATGAAGAAATTTCTTAACGAAAATTAATGATTTTAAACTGATAATTACGTCTAAACGAGTACTGCTTACGATTCGAAAAAAATATATGTTAAACAAGAACATTTTCCTAATATTCTTAGCTTTGAATATTTTAGATTTTGTTTATATTACACAGTGTAATTAATTTGTGAAATTAGGTCTAACCGAACACAAAAACGACTACTACGCAAATACTATCTGGCGTATTATTATGAAACCTGCACCATTTTAAAGATAATTTAATTATCTATCTTTTTATCTACGATTTTTTTCGAATAATTCGTTTTTTTTGCTTTATTGAATAAAAAATTCGTGTGCGGCGCTCTATCGAAAGACGTTTAAATTATTCCGAATCATTTGTTTCGGAATAATTTCAACGTTTTCCGATAGATCGCAGTTATCTGATATCAGAAAAAATAAAATAAATAAATAATTATAATTGCATGAGTTGTTAAAAATGCTATGCAATAGCTTTACCGTGGCAGTCCCCGAGTGCCACACGTATTTTTTTATTTTATTTTTTCTGATATCAGATAACTGCGCTTTATCGGAAAATATTGAAATTATTCCGAATCATTTGCGGCTGCGGAAGCAAATGATTCGGAATAATTTAAACCTCTTCCGATAGAGCGCCGCGCACGAATTTTTTATTCGATAAAGCAAAAAAAAAAGAAATATTCGGAAAAATTCGTAGATGAAAAGATAGATAATTAAATTATCTTTAAAATGGTGCAGGTTTCATAATAATACGCCAGATAGTATTTGCGTAGTAGTCGTTTTTGTGTTCGGTTAGACCTAATTTCACAAATTAATTACACTATGTAATATAAACAGAATCTAAAATATTCAAAGCTACGAATATTAGGAAAATGTTCTTGTTTAACATATATTTTTTTCGAATCGTAAGCAGCACTCGTTTAGACGTAATTATCAGTTTAATATCATAAATTTTCGTTAAGAAATTTCTTCATTCGGTCGCCGCGCTGGCCTAAGGCCCGCGATAAAAGCTATGCAATAGCTTAAAAATGCCTGGAAAATAGAAATATTCGGGAAAAACTGACAGTGGTTTTTTTCTACTCACGATTCGAACGATGTATAGCGGTAATACTTTGAATAGAAGCGATATATTAGGTTGATTCTTTTTTTGTTTTGATCGTTATGCTCTCGGAATGGAAATATTATGTTTAATTGAATAAAAATCTGGAAGATCTTAAGAAAAATACGGAAAAAGGCTGGCTTTCCAGCCTAAATTGAAAATATTTTTTTTTAATTTTGAGTTGTTTTGCGATATGTCCAACAAATGTAGTTTTTTATTTGTATTCCAATTTATTTATTTCGGTATTGATTTGTATTTTGAAATGTGCTGGAATGATGACTTCGCCCAAACGCTTCTTTACTCCGAAATGCCAAGATATTGTAACGATCCTTAAGTATCGTTACATGCAGTCAACAAATGCATTGATTTCCAGTGAAATGCACTGACACAAATTCAGCCATTGTTCTACCTCGTGCAGCGATGAATCAGCACGATGAAACAACACTTTTACTCGGAATATTTTGGATTGCATCATTTTTCGGCCTATATAAAGAGGCGAAAATACGACCAACGTATCATTCGTCCGGCTTCTTGGGTACCTTCTTCCTTCCTTTTCCCTTATCGAGGCGAGACGCATCAGTCTATACTCCCACAGACTCGAGCCGTGCCCAGTACGAGATACTCGGAGCACAAGTACGATCCTCATCCACACACCCTCGCAACTTCACGCAGATAGCAACTACATTCGCGTCAATATATGTATATTCTATTCGGATAGCGTTACAAACTGGCAATATCGAACTCTCAATAAATACCTTCTGATACGCTTTAAATTGACTTTTAATACGGAGATAACCCGCAAGTTCACACCACCACCTCACGCCGAATAAGTTGGAGTCTAATGAGGGGTGGTCCCTCACAATAAAATGAAAAAAATGGGAGTTTGGAAGGTAGGTGGAGGGGGGGGGGGAGTTGAGGGGTGGAGGTTGGGAGGGGGGTTGGAGAGGAGTTAGCCGTTATCTGTAAACCTAACTAAAACCAACCAGTATAAACAATTCTCACAGTAATCTAACCGTAAAATAATTATTGAGAAAACAAGAAAGAGTCAGATTATGAAAGTTTGAATATCTCTGCTTTCGTGTCAGAGAAATGCGACCTTTAGTTTTATAAGAATATCTATCTGCGTACAGTTTCAGAGAAACGGCAGAAACTGCTCATCCGAATGATCCCTTTAAGATTGGATGGAGCGGTCAAAGCAGAATTGTTGCCCCGAAAATGTGCCGATTGCTGTTCTCGCTTTGCTGGGGTCAATGCACAGATACTTTCTTTGATGGTCAGAGTTGCGCCGTAAATATTAATATCTAGATGGTTCTAACATTGATTAAATACGATACTAGTGGTATTAATAACTCGGCGTTGCCCGTGTTATATCTGTTCTCAAATACCTGTTCTCAAATTTCCATGGCGATCGGTTATACGGTATATAAGTTGTTGTGCTGCAGCAGCACGTAGTGGCGAGTTATAATAAATTTAATATCGCAAAAATATTATGCGTTCTCAAATGTCTATGTATACCAATTTTCATGGCGATCGATTGAGCGGTATAGAGTTGATGTGCTGCAGCGCTATCTTAAATCTTTGAATACGCTCGACCATCTGATTGTATTTGTTTTCCCGTGTACCAGATGACCGATTTATATTCAAGTATGCTACGGTTATAGTAGAAACATTACATGAATATTTTAAAAGTATTTGCATATGCGAATAACAAAACCGGCCATTTTGCTAGCACGATTGCAAATATTTATAATGTGCGCACGGTAATTCAACTGCGTATCTCCTTATGGTCCTTAAGCCGGCGAGGATGTGGAGGGGTCAATTCGACCCTGCTCATTTTGTTTTGGGTACAGTATTTTATCCAGCGGTCGTACGCTAGCGAACGATCAGTAGCTGGAGCTATTGAATTTTCCTTCCCGCTGCGAGCTACACTCAGTCGGCTGCTGCCTGCGGATGGAGATAGAAGAGCGAAGACGCAAAAAGGTATTTTATGACTCTTTCACAACCACACAGCGTAACAATTTTGTGTTATTTTTCAAGGCATTATTTTTCAAAAAAATGCCCAATGGCATATGCAAATGCAAACGCATATTTGCTGGATTGCATAGTCTTCGGCGGTTGCAAAGATGTTTACCAGTGGAGGTTAAGAAGACCATAGCTCAATCACTGCTATTGCCTATACTAGACTATGCTGATGTCTCCTACCTTGACGTCACTGAAGCCATCCTTGACAAATTAGAGCGGTTGCAAAATGTATGCATTAGGTATATCTTCAATGCGAAAAAAATTGATCACCTTTCTGAGTATAGAAGCAGACTTCATTGGCTTCGAATACGTGACGGTAGAAACATGCATATTCTTTCCCTTCTTTATAACATCCTCAACAATCCTACCGCTCCCTTCTACCTAATCTAAAAACTTAATCACTTAGGAAGTCATAGTCTTTCACTCCGTTCCAGTCAGGATAACTTGAGTTGTCGACTACAATGGGCGAGCCCGTCACCACAGGGAGTTTTAACGATTAGTCGTTCTATTAGTCAATCTCCCTGGATTGAGCGTAGAAGACTTTGGACAAAAACAATCCGACGTCAAGCTACGCCACAACCCGTAAGAGACCAACGCCTTACCGCGAGATAGCCAGTAATGATTACCTGGCGGGCCCGACCCTCGCGCCCTTACTACCAATTGTGAGCAGATTTCTCCGGTCTCTCGATTGGTTCCGAGTTCGAGGTCGCTTGCGCGGTCCTCTCCCTTACGAAGCGGTGAAACGGTGAATACCGAATCTATCGCGGACCATGGCGTCCTTTGCCCGCCTCTTACCCGGGATCGGATGGCCAATGGTCAATTCAAGAGCAGTCGCCGTAAGGTACGCAACCACCCCCGCTCTATAGGAAACAATACAGCTTCCAGACTCCCCCGACTGTTAGTCAGACTAATGGGGGCTAATGGGAGCTAATGGGCCCTCGCTGAGTTGGCCACGAAGACCCATTCTGTTTCAGGGTCGGTCACAATCACGGGTCAACACCCATCCTCCACGCATGGGGTGCGAGCCTGGGTAGGACACTGGGTCAACCAGTCTCCCCCGGGAACAATCCTCTGGCGCTCCTGGACGGTCTGCGCATCGAGCGGCGCAAGCCAATCGATTGTGCTCTCTGACTAACAATCGGGGGAGTCTGGGAACTGTATTGTTTCCTATAGAGCGGGGGCAGTTGTCTACCTTACGGCGACTGCTCTTGAAATGACCATTGGCCATCCGATCCCGGTTCAGAGTCGTGCAAAGGACGCCTTGGTCCGCGACAGATTCGGTGCACTCCGTTTCACCGCTTTGTAAGGGAGAGGACCGCGCAAGCGACCTCGAACTCGGAACCAATCGAGAGACCGGAGAAATATGGTCACAATTGGTAGTTAGGGCGCGAGTGCCGCCCGCCAGGTAACATACCTGGCTACTCGCGGTAAGGCGTTGGACTCTAACGGGTTGTGGCGTAGCTAGACGTCGGATTTGTTATGTCCAAAGTCTTCTACGCTCACTGCACGGTCGATAGAACGATGAATCGTTAAAACGTCCTGCGGTGACGGGTTCGCCTGTTGTGGTTGACATCTCAATATGTTAGTCAGAGTGCACAATCGATTGGCTTGCGCCGCACAGTGCGCAGACCGTCCAGGAGCGCCAGAGGTTTGATTCCCAGGGGGAAACTGACCACGGCCAGAGTCCTACCCAGGTTCACGCCCCGTGCGTGGAGGCCGTCGGATGGGTGTTGACCCGTGAGTGTGACCGACCCTGAACACATGGGTGTTCGTGGCCAACCCAGCATGGGCCCATTAGCTCCAGTCAGGATAGTAAAATTGCGATTCCAACTCATAATACTTCTTTTTTTACTTATTCCTTCACCGTTCATGCAGCTAGACTATGGAACCAGCTCCCGCCAGACATCAGAAACGCAATAACGGTTTCTACCTTTCAAGTGTCTGAAAAAGCATTTCATGTCCCTAAATTCCTAGTTATCCTAGGTCTCATCCCATCCTCTCCTATCCTTCGCTCCTTGCAAATTATTCCAAATCCTAATTTTATTTAAAAAAAATGGAATTTTTGTTACTTGATAAATTTTTGATATGTAATAAGTTTTTCTTCTTTTATTTTTGTTAATTTTTAATTTATCTCTTGGCACCTAAATTTTTACACTTCCACGAAGGTTGGCTGTAAGAGATTGTATTTTAGGCAAAAAGTCCGCCTTTTGTATGTTTTTGTTTAATGTGCAATAAAGAATCTCTATATCTATCTATCTATCTAGCCTCTGACAGCGTTCTGTGCAATGCTAAATATGTATGTTTATGATGAATATATATGAATGTTTGCGAAAGGTATCATTCGTACATTTGTCAAGAACACGTTGTTGCGTTCTGTCAACCGTGTAAATAGTAATTTTGTGATGAGAAATGGTTGATCTCTTATACAGTGTCTTAAAAAAAATGAGTTTTATTAAATAGCTTGTTTTTGTTGATTTTTTAAAATATGTAATGGAGAGTCCTGCTTAAGTTGATTATTTTTTAGACTTTTTATATTGTTAAAAATAATAAAACATGTCTACGCACAATGTATTCTTAAGTTTCATTACCGTCGTTTTATAATACATGCCAATAAATACCTAAAAGTGTATATGAAATACAGGGTTATCATGACCCTCTACATTCCTAACCCTTCGAGTAGCGGCATAATTTCATGGCAGACCGCGGCAATTTATTGGAATTTCTCGCAATATCGCCGCGCTCGACAAAAGTACTATAATTATGGAACTACTATAGCAATCATAAAAAGGATAACTGTGCAATAATCGCATTGAAATTTCGCATAGAGAATATTGAAATCGCATATTATAAAACAATAATAATTAGATAAGTAGGAATAAATATGAGAGAATCGAAAAAGTGAAAAAAAATCGGCATTTCTAACTTGTACTTATCTTACGTAAAAATACGGAACTGTCCACCATTATTGGAAGAGAGCCATAGTTGGCAATTTTAGTCCTGCCCTGTTTCGATCCAATAACCATAAAACATGACTTCGAAGGTTTGATTTGTAAGCCATGTTTATTGGACCAAGCGGATAACCTTCCAAGATCGGCATTGATTAGGCTGACTGTTGAATTCATCAGTTGAGTGTCGGCATATAGATGATAGCGACAGTTTTCAAAATTTGCAGCTATGTCAGAAGTATATAGTGTAAATAAGACCGGGCCCAGTATCGATATCTGTGGTACTTGTACTTATCTTACGTAAAAATACGGAACTCTATTTGAAAATTGTAAATACAATCGTGGTTTTTATTAGATTCTCTATCAAATGTAATATTTCGTTTTGCTTTTTACATACAAAAATATTTAGATATTAGCTCATAAAACCAATAAAAATTTTGATTATTTCTCGGAAAAAAAAATGATGATGTTTGACAATGGAATTTTACCAGAAATAACCGCGAAATAAAGCGCGAAATTATTCTAGCGGCCGTCTATGTATCTATGGTACTAATGAGGTATTTGGTATATATTTCACGTTGCGTTCGAATTAGAAAATAATATTATTGTGCGCTTCGGGAGCAAGCCGCCAATATTGGTTGTTACTTATTGGAACAGGTCTCACAATTCAAGTATTTAGGATCGTTGGTTACGGAAAAGAAAGTGGCATCGACGGCCGATGTCCATAGCCGGATCGGTCAGGCAACAGCAACATTCGCCTCGCTCAAGTGGTGCATATGGAAGTGAACGAAATTACTATCAAAACCAAAGTACGACTATACCGAACGTTGGTTCTTCCCATTCTTCTTTATGGATCGGAAACGTGGACGTTACTACAATCGGACCTCAAAAAGTTCGAAGTCTTCCGAATGCGATGCTTGAGGCAGATTCTCGGTGTCTCACTCCGCGACCGAATTACCACTAGGGATGCTCGAGACGTGGCAAAAAATCGTCAAGAATGGAAGCGAATCGTGAATGGAGTACGAGATCCAGCGGCACCGACAGCAGCATATTGGCTGCGAGGGCGACCCCCCCCCCCCCGCAATCGCCGGCTACGGAATAAATAATAATAAAAATTGGTTGTTACTTAGTCAACGGTGTTCTGAAGTGCAACCAAATTTGGTCGTTACGTAACCGAAGGGCTATAGCGTACCCTTTTTGTACCACATCCTCGCCGGGTTAAAGGGTTAAGATGTAGGTGTACATGCGTCCGATTGAAGTAATCGTTTAGTTTGGTTATTCAGGTATCGGCGTGGAAGCCATTAACGCGGCTGATTGCATTTTAACGAGACGTCGAAGGCGTTTAAGTTTTAAACCTGTCGTCAGGTAGCAAGTTAACGATACCGGCAACTTACTAAATCGACGCCAGCACGGAATTCGCACAAAGCGGCGAGTAAAATAACGCTGTTCGACAAATTACAACTGGTAAACAAACGCAAATGACAGACAATAACTCATCTATATGTAATAAAATAATACATAAAATTTTAACACAAAAAAAACCGACTGATTTTTTAAAATAAGTGCAGCAGCTATGTCGTGGTGATACTTAGAACGGGCTATCATAATTGAATGCGTATACAAAAGTTTATGTCTGTGATGTTGACCGTTGAGGAGTTCCCTCGTTGGAAGCCAACCCTGGGTGCCGCAGTCCTGTCTTGGTGAAACTCAGGCCTTTCAATTGGCACTAAATACGATATCTTAATTTTTTGACATTTGGCGATTTGGTTATTAAGACAACTACTTACTTGATATTTTGTGAGTTAAGCTACTCTATGATACTTGGGATGGCATTCCAAATCTAACAATACTACACACTTCTAAATCGGTTCAAGCGTTTATTTATTTATTTATTATTTATTTTTTTATTTTTTTATTTTTTATTTTGTACCCAAACAGAATATTGACAACGCATACAGTGACATATATATACTATAGTTACATGACTACATCAATATCCTTTTTATATGAGTACACAATTAGCACAATGCATGAACAATGGTTGAATTTAAAAAAAATATGATTAAAAAAAGGAAAAAAAAAAAACCAGAATTACAGTATTTTAAAGAGGGTCGCTTTGAAGGAGCATAAACTATCATGAAATTGCTAAAGGTGTTTTTTGCTAAAGGTGTTTTAAATAAGTCTGGGTATCGAAGACTTCTTTTAGTAATGTTAAATTGTATTTTTTCTATACAAGAGGTATCGATTTTATTATTTAAAATTTTGTACAGGAACACTAAATCTGCAACCTGCTGGCGTTTTTCTAATGTGACAAATTTAAAAGCAGTCAGTCTTTCCTCGTAGCCAGTCAGATGATTCTTAAGGCCGCATTTAAATGATAGCATTCTCAGAAATTTCCTTTGAATGGATTCGACTCTATCGGAGTACGTTTTAAAATATGGGTTCCATATCGAGGACCCAAATTCAAGATGAGAGCGCACTAGTGAGTTATAAAGCAGGATCATGCTGTTGTGATTTTTGAAATTCTTAGTGATCAGCATGATCAACCCCAGCATCCTATTTGCTTTCTCGACTATGTTCTCAATGTGTATCTTGAAATTTAGGTTTGAGTCAAATGTTATTCCTAGGTCACGGATGCTAGATACATTGCTTAGGTTGTGACCATTTATAGAATAGTCGTATTTAACGTGACCCCTGTTCCTACAAAAGGACATCGAGTGACATTTACCTATGTTGAGAGCCATTTTGTTTTCAGAATACCAAGTGAATCGCGAATCAAGGGCGTTTTGTATTTTATGGCAGTCAGATATGTTCATAATTTGATTATAAATTTTAACATCGTCCGCATACATTAAGAAATTACATTTTATTCTATTGGCAAGATCATTTATGAAAATTAAAAATAAGAGGGGTCCTAAGTTGGAACCTTGTGGGACACCCGATGTTACGTCGAATACCGAAGACTCGAATCCCTTATTGACAACTATCTGTTTAGAAGTTATGGTGGAATAAAAAACGGAAAACTTACACAGATGAATCATAAACACATTACACTCCTTTTTTGTTGGGCAGTCGTGTAAAAATCGAGATTTAATATGCCGAAATAAAATACACATCCTGTTTAACATCCTGAGAATAGTTTTGGCAAATGGTCTATTGTTTACAATCACCATGGACATTGTAGTTTTTGCGATATTTTAATGTAATAATTATTTATTTATTTATTTATTTTCAGGAAAACCAGCAGCTAATTATAATTTAACAAAGCCGGAGTAACATAACAGAGAGCCAATTAAAGGTTTTCACGTTTAAATAACGTTGTAGAAACATATGTGATCTTTCAATTAAAGCTATCGATTAAAAATGCATCAAAAATTATTCAACAATTAATGCTAAAAAATTCACTTTTCAACCGCTGCCTAGCTGAGTTAACACTCGTACAGAATAGATCAAAGTCAAAGCGTTTAATCATGTCATTGAAATTGTCACTTGTTCGCCACAGAAATGCATTTTGCCTATAGTTGGTACCAGCATGAGAAACATGAAGAGCAGGGTTAAATCTATTGAGTTTGGAAGGAACACGGAGATTAATTTTATTTAGTAAGTCAGGACTGTTAATATTATTGGAGGTAATTTTTAGCAAAAAGGTTAAGTCCGCGGTTTCACGCCGCTTAATCAAGGGAAGGATATGAAATTTCTTGCATAAATTGAAATAGTTAGATGAGCTGTATGGGATTTTCAGACGGAAGCAGAGATATTTCACGAACTTCATTTGAATGCGCTCGATTCTATTTATATATTTGTCATAACAAGGGTTCCATACCTGAGATGCATATTCCAAGATGCTTCTGACAAATTATTTCAATAATTTATTATTTTTCAGTCATTACTAAACTCACCTCCAAGCTCGTGGAATAAAATACTGGCCATTTTATCCTTTCTACTGCAGTTCAGCACGCAAAATTTAAAGTATTTTTGGATCCATTGTTCATTTGGTTATTCAATGTATGGGTTGCAGCATGAAAAACGCGAGTGAGGCTGACTGGTCGCATTCTTTAAAGAAACATAGATAGGTTGATGGGTTCGAATCTAAAAAAAATACCTTTCGGAATAAATCAACTGCCCTGGATCAATCGTATTTTTGGCCAGAGTTTCAAAAAATATCGCTCACCGTAGCTCTTTTGAACGTTAGATCACAAAACCTATATTTGTACTTTTAAGGCTTAAATGTAAGATTTAGTTTCATTTTAATTATTTAACACTCTTTTTTGTTTTAGTTTGATTATTTAAGAGGCCGTACACGAAATTTTGCGCATTTCGTGAATTTAGGTAATTTTGCAGACTTGAATTTAAGGTCTACTGTATTTCGAATTTAAGGTCTACTGGAATTTAAAAATACTGTATTTCTATAAGTTTTATTGCACAACATAAAAGATCATTTATAGTATTGTCTAATGAGTGAGCTACTTTTTTGAAAATTATTATAGAATTTTGATTAATTGACCTTAAACCGGCGACTGTTTGTAAATTTTTGCTGTCAGAGGTTTAGAATATAACATATTTATGAATCGTTTTGATATCTAAACGGTATAACTTTTTACTCCTTTTATATAAAATTGTTGATAAAAAATATATTAACTTTTAGCCTTTTAGAACTCTCGTTCATAAAATAAAAACAACAGAAATAAACTTTAGTTCAATATCAATCCATTTCCTCAAAAAAAAAATGCAAAACATTAATTAAAATTGGCAATAAAGTCTTTTAAAACAATCTAATTCTCGCGTTATGATACTCGCCTATGATACGATTCACGCCTCAAGTCAGCTAGTCCCCGCCGAGCGCTTCCAAAGGGTGGACGTACCTCTTTGGCTCCGAAAATTCTACCTACCTATAGTTATATTATACCATTGATTATAGAGGTATCACGGCCCACATCGATTTCGTACACGGCCTCTTAACACTTATTATTTTGTAGCCCTTAGAATTACTACAACCACAATCGACTAAAGTGCGGCGCGGCGGCTGTGCAGCGGCGCGCAATCGTTTCAAGATACCTGCCAAATTTATTCTTTTACACAAACATTTTTTTCAAAAATTATTTTTAATATGTTAAACGACGGAAACTGGACTATTTTGTCCAGGTTATGAGATGCAGTAAATAGTACATTCTTCAACTTTTTTCCTGAGTAAATTGTAAGTACGAAGAGGCCAAATAAGATGCCTAATATCTTGGCACAATTTCCATCTTCCATGTGTCAGAATTTAAATTTGAGATAGCGATGATGGCAGCTTATCTCCGAAGAAGGGAAAGCGCCTGAAAAAGAAGAAAGACGTTTGATGGATTGTCTATCAAGCTAAGCTAACCTAACCGCAAAAAAATATATTAAGTTTGATACTATTCTCATCTTGTTTTTTCCTCGCATAGTGACTGGACGCTTCAGTCGTTAAACCAATTTCGCTGTCTAGGCTTGGCGAGTCCGGTGCGATTTATCTGTGCGTGGAAATTCGTAATTAAACTTGACGCCCAAAAGTATCATCCTGTACATAGATAGAAAGGCGGGTCCGTCGTTCCGATAAACTATCCTAACCATTTGCTTTGATATAAAACTAGTAACAATGTACATTTATATTTTATTATTTTTGCTGATTTTTGTCCGAAGGTAGATAGATAGATAGATAGAGATCCTTTATTGCACATTTTAGGAATCAAAAACATACAAAATACGGACTTATTGGCCTAAAATACAATCTCTTACAGCCAAACTTCCTGAAAGTATAAAAATTTAGGTGCCAAGAGATAAAAAATAACAAAAAAAGAAGACAAACTTATTACATAATAAAAATTAATCTAGTAACAAAAATGTAATTTTTTAAATATAATTAGGATTTGGAATAATTCGCAAGGAGCGAAGGATAGGAGAGGATGGGATGAGACCTAGGATAACTAGGAATTTAGGGACGTGAAATGATTTTTCAGAGACACTTGAAAGGTAGAAACCGTTGGTGCGTTTCTGATATTTGACGGGAGCTGGTTCCATAGTCTAGCTGCATGAATGGTGAAGGAACAAGTAAAAAAAGAAGAATTACAAGTGGGAATCGCAATTTCAGTATCCTGACTAGAATGGAGTGGAAGTCATATTGAGAGAACGGCTAGGTGTACAGTTTTGGTTGAGGTGTCTAAAAAAGCTCTCGTTCTTTAGATATGTCATTAAAAAAGAAAATTAAGAAAATTCATTAAAATAGAAAAATACAAAATTATAGTGCCATCTACTGGATCTCCGGGCGATCATTTTGTACGACCGCACGGAGATCCAGTAGATAGCGCTTTAATTTTTCTTTACTTTTTTATTTTAATGACTTCTTTCATTTGCTTTTTTGATGACACGTCTTCAGACCGATAGCTTTTTTTAGACACCTCAGCTAAATTATTACACCCCGCCATCTGCTGGATTACAGCCTGACCTTTTTGTACTGTAAACAAGTGGCCCTCTAACGGACGATTGCTAAACTGCACTGATATTGTGTCAAAGTTGTGTAATTTTGGGCAATATTTAAAACTACCGGTGATTTTGAACTGTTGGACCTTTACCATCGATTTTAATGGCTCGAAATCCGAAAAAGCTAAAACCTCTCGAAAAAAGCCTTACTGGAAAAGGCAGTCAACGCCAAAATACAACTCTATCAAGGCTCGATAAAGAATACTCGCAACGAAAAAGGCAAAACAATTTAATTTACTACCAAACAAAGAGGCGCAGAACTCACGCTTACTAACTTGGAAATAACTGAATACGCTGAATTGGCGTGAAAGTTTTTGTTTTCATTCTTTCACCTGCCATGTCACGTCCGCGTCACTCTTCGGTTGTTACTGTCCTGTTTCTCCATAACCTTGGTGACATTCCTGATCGTAAATCAAATAGGCAAGGCACCGCAACGTAATCGAATTACGAGTAATCCAAAAGAAATATTATTTGTACATAAATAATAAGTATATAAATAGGATAGAAAACGAATTTACCGCGTGATTCACGCGGTAAATTCGTTTTCTATCCTATTTATAATGTCAAACAACCGCGATAGTCTTCGATTTTAATAATAAGTATGTTTCCGTTTATTTTTAAAACATTTCGGTCAATAAAGTGACCGTCGAATTCGACAGGTTTCAGCTAGTTGGGTATGATCTGGATTTTGTTCATGCTGGGCTCGCGCTGAATGAGAGATTCTTGATATTTAGGGATACAATTTTCATACTTTTGGACGTTTACTGGCTTGTTTTTAAATTTCTTCATTGAGAATTTCATTTTTCTCGGGGGTATCGGTAAAAATTCTGGTTTTACTTTTCACGTTTTAATCCCACGGATAATACCACAAATGCATTATTATTATTATTTATTCCGTAGCCGGCGATTGAGGAGGGGGTCGCCCTCGCAGCCAATACGCTGTTATCGGTGCCGCTGGATCTCGCACTCCATTCACAACTCACTTCCATTCCTGACGATTTTTTGCCACATCACGAGCATCCCTAGCCGATAACCGTTGATTTTTAAGGTCGTCTTTGATGTTATTTAGCCAGGTTTTCTTCGGTGCCGATCGCTGAATTCTCCATTCTGTCGGACAAATACATTACGAAACTACTATTAAAATACTACGAAAAATACAACAAAACCTTAGAAATAAATTCGAGGTTTAATCGAACACATTCACTATCGGGGCAATATTTGAAAATACCCTTTTAATACCACTGAAAATACTACAAAGGGTATTCGAAAATACTACAAAAATTTTAGAAATTCATTCGCGATTTTAATCGTACAAATCCATCATCAGGGAAGGTATAAGGTTTTGTTAGGGGTTGGCAGAAGTGGGGGTGAAGCGCTGGCGGGGGTTGGTTTAAGGGTTGGCTAGATCAGGGGGGGGGGGGGGGAAGATTTTTTAGCACAGGCATTACTTAAATATGGTAGTTTTTATCCCAATGCAATGATTTTTTTATAGTTTTTTCATATCAATATATTCAATCTTTTTTAAACATCGCAAAATAATTTTATATTCGTCTCTGCCTAACTATTGCGCTACTGAGAGGGAGTTTTTCGCATTAGCGCCGCAATGCCAGTGCCATTAGCGATCGTCTGAGTCACGCTATAGGGAAATTATCAGGTCGGGTGGGCAAGACTGCTCAGCGCCATCGAAGACCTGAATTATTCATCATTAACTCCGAGCGAGCGACCAGGACAAAGCTTAACCTCCCGGCACCGCCCACCGTAGTTTCGATCATTACGATACAAGCAGGTGTTGCTGAAACTCACGAGGAAATTCACGCATTCAATTGAATACAGCAATTCTTTGGATTTTTCTCACAATGGCTGCCTACGCCACGTCTGACCGTTTAACCCTTGGAGTATTTTCATGGATGCATCTGTCTCTTTTGCAGGATTTTCGGCGACATCGACTTAAAGTACTATAACTACGAAACTACTACACCAATCATAAAAAGAACAACTGCACAATGATTGCATTGAAATTTTGAATATAGAATATTGAAATATCATTTTGTAAAATAATTAGATAATTATGAATAAATATGAGAACGTCAAAGAAGTGAAAAAAACGCGCGACCAGATTTGGTCGACTCGTACTCAACGGATAATTGTTTCGCGACCAGATTTGGTTGACTCATACTCAACGGGTTAATGTGTCTTTTAAATGTTGTTTGTTGGTTTGTTTCTACTCTTTATTTCGAAATTTTACAATGGTCGGGTAGTCGAGTAGTGGCATGATTTCATGGCAGAGCGCAGCATTTTATTGGAATTTCATGCAATATCGCCGTGGTCGACAAAAAATACTATAACTATGGAACTACTATAGCAATCATAAAAAGAATAACTGTGCAATAATCACATTGAAATTTCGCATATATGATATTGAAATTTTATTTTGTAAAACAATTAGATAATTATGAATAAACATGAGAAAGTCGAAAAAGTGAAAAAAACTCGGCATTCTAACTTGTACTTATCTCACGGAAAAGTACGAAACCCTATTTAGAAATTGTAAATGCTATCGTGATCTTTATTAGATTCTCTATCAAAAATAATATTTCGTATTGCTTATTTACATACAAAAATATTTAAAAATTAAAAATATTTAAAATTACATAAAATCAATAAAAACTTTGATGATTTCTCGAAAAAAAAATGATGATGTTTGACAATGGAATTTTACCAGAAATTATTTTAGCGGCCGTCTATGTATCTATGGTATTAATGAGATATTTGGTATGGATTATGATGCGTTCGAATTAGAAAATAATATTACTGTGCGCTCCGGGAGCAAGCAGCCAATATTGGTCGTTACGTAGTCAACGGTGTTCTGATGTGCAACCAAATTTGGTCGTCACGTAGCCGAAGGGTCCTCTGTGCCACCGGGCGAGGCCCTGAATATCATGCTAAAGTTCGTCAATCTACCTACTCATATGATTTTTGGAGGTAACCCCTTAAAATCGATTTCATTTAAAGCCCCCGTTTAAATCTATTGTTAACAAAAATCATTACGATTGTTGTTGGTAAAGTTCGAAAATTAAAAAGAGTGCAACAATACCCAACAGGACTCAGGAGACCATAACTTCGATGAAATTTGCCAGCTTCCGAGCCAACCTATACTGACCATACATTGGTCGAATGATGAAATCGAAGACAGAAATCAAATCAGCGGATTGTAATCTGGGAGAATCACACGCCAGTCGCGCGTCGTAGATGACACGCATTTTTTTTTTAATTTACTAAAAATGCCTAATTTTGCGGTTTTATACCAGGGAGTCACGTTAATGACGTAATTGATTGATTGATGATTGATTGATTGAAGATTGGTTGTGAGATTTATTGATGAAGATGATTGATTAATGATGACTGATTGATGATGATTGATTGATGATGACTGATTGAAGATGATTGATTGAGGATGATTGATTGATTGATGATTGATTAATGATTGATTGATTAATGATTGAATAATGATTGATTGATGATGATTGGTAATTGATGCTTGATTAATGGTGACTGATTGATGGTAATTGTTTGATAATGATTGATGAGTATTGATTTAAGGTGATTGATTGATGATGTTTGATGATCTTTGATTGATGATGATTGATTTAGGATGATTGATTGATGGTGATTGAATGATGTTTGATTGATGATGATTGATTGACGATAATTGATTGATTGATGATTGAATATTTGCTGTTTGATGGTAAGTCATTGATGATGATTGATTGGTGATGATTGATAATGACTGATTGATGATGACTGATTAATGATAATTGATGGTTGATTGATAATGATCGATGTTAATTGATTGATGATGATTGATTGGTGATGATTGATTGGTAATGATTGATTGATGATGATTGATTAATGATGATTGATTGCTGATGATCGCTTGATGATGATTGATTTATCATGATTGATTGAGGATAATTTATTGATGATGATTCATTTTTGATGATTGATTAATTTATGGTTGATAATTGATGATTGATGAATAATTGATTGATCGATCGATCGATCAAACAATCAATCAATCAATCAGTTTACCCCCTATGCCTATTGTATATTCAATGACAATCGCACTTAAATAGTAGACTCCAGTAAAGAGTAAACTCCAGAACGGAGCTGATACGCACATTTTTTAAATTTTATATTTTTATGATAATTTTAATCAGGAAACATACAGAAATTATTCAGAAGAAATAAAGTATTGAGACCATTTTTCTTCTTAAATAATCCGACCCCAAAACTGGTTAACCTCACACCGCAAAAGGTCTTTTGCAGTGTGACACAACACTCGCAACCCGTCGAGTATTTGTACTGTTTTGCATTTCTAAGCGAAGCGTACTATCACCGTCGGTGTACACGACGATTGATCGCTCTGTTGACGCTTTGCGGTATTGGCATTGGCCACGCCCCTTTCGCAAGCCCTAAAGGTACTAAAGGTAAGTTACGTAGTACTAATACTTACTTAAATAAAATGATAAATGGAAAGAGGTGAGGAGTGGGAGGGGGAGAGGCCTTTTTTGTTTGCCGGGAAAGTCTTGGGGTGATACAGCCGGTTATACTTTCCCGGCAATAGGGAAATACTAGATCGGAGCGGCACAGAGCCCAGTGGGGTGGGGTGGTAGTGAGTTGTGTTGTTGTTGTTCATTGTATGAAAGGGCACATCTACTTTCATCGTAAACTATGTTAGATAGGTAGAGTAAATAGGTAGGTCGAGTGAGCCCATTCGGTGTTAGTCGCGCTAACGCGACTGAGTCGAGTCGAGAACGCGCTCATTTTCTTGTTCGACTTTTGCTTTTTACCCGCCTTCCCCTACGTGCCTCGCCACCTTCGATCTTTCGAAATAAATCGAAATCTTCTTCTTTCGAAATCGAGATCTTTCGTAAATAGGTAGGTCGAGTGAGCCCATTCAGTGTTAGTCGCGCTAACGCGACTGAGTCGAGTCGAGAACGCTCTCATTTTCTTGTTCGATTTTCAAAATTTTTCAAAATTTCTAAATTTCAAAAATGCCATTTCGTAGAGATTACCGAGGCCGTCGTTCTGTCCGAACACCGTAGCGCTATAGGTTTACTCTATCACGATCTTTTTCGAAAAATGTGATTTTTTCATAATAATTTCTATGTTTAAAATGAAAGTTTATATAAAATTTTTCAAAATTTCAAAATTTCAAAAATGCCATTTTGTAGAGATTACCGAGGCCGTCGTTCTGTCCGAACACCGTAGCGCTATAGGTTTACTCTATCACGATCTTTTCCGAAAAATGTGATTTTTTCATAATAATTTCTATGTTTAAAATGAAAGTTTATATAAAATTTTTCAAAATGTCAAAATTCCAAAAATGCCATTTTGTAGAGATTACCGAGGCTGTCGTTCTGTCCGAACACCGTAGCGCTATAGGTTTACTCTGTCTCGATTTATTTCGAAAAATGTGATTTTTTCATAACAATTTCCAAGTTCAAAATGAAACTTTATATAAAATTTTTCAAAATTTCAAAATTGCAAAAATGCCATTTTGTAGAGATTACCGAGGCCGTCGTTCTGTCCGAACACCGTAGCGCTATAGGTTTACTCTATCACGATCTTTTCCGAAAAATGTGATTTTTTCATAATAATTTCTATGTTTAAAATGAAAGTTTATATAAAATTTTTCAAAATGTCAAAATTCCAAAAATGCCATTTTGTAGAGATTACCGAGGCTGTCGTTCTGTCCGAACACCGTAGCGCTATAGGTTTACTCTGTCTCGATTTATTTCGAAAAATGTGATTTTTTCATAACAATTTCCAAGTTCAAAATGAAACTTTATATAAAATTTTTCAAAATTTCAAAATTGCAAAAATGCCATTTTGTAGAGATTACCGAGGCCGTCGTTCTGTCCAAACACAGTAGCGCTATAGGTTTACTCTATCACGATCTTTTTCGAAAAATGTGATTTTTTCATAATAATTTCTATGTTTAAAATGAAAGTTTATATAAAATTTTTCAAAATGTCAAAATTCCAAAAATGCCATTTTGTAGAGATTACCGAGGCTGTCGTTCTGTCCGAACACCGTAGCGCTATAGGTTAACTCTGTCTCGATTTATTTCGAAAAATGTGATTTTTTCATAACAATTTCCAAGTTCAAAATGAAACTTTATATAAAATTTTTCAAAATTTCAAAATTTCAAAAATGCCATTTTGTAGAGATTACCGAGGCCGTCGTTCTGTCCAAACACCGTAGCGCTATAGGTTTAGTCTGTCTCGATTTATTTAGAAAAATGTGATTTTTTCATAACAATTTCCAAGTTTAAAATGAAAGTTTATATAAAAAATTTCAAAATGTCAAAATTTCGAAAATGCCATTTCGTAGAGATTACCGAGGCCGTCGTTCTGTCCGAACACCGTATTGCGTTAGGTTTACTCTATCTCGATTTATTGCGAAAAATTTGATTTTTTCATAATAATTTCCAAGTTCAAAATGAAAGTTTATATAAAATTTTTCAAAATTTCAAAATTTTAAAAATGCCATTTCGTAGAGATTACCGAGGCCGTCGTTCTGTCCAAACACCGTAACGCGTTAGGTTTACTCTATCACGATTTATTTCGAAAAATGTGATTTTTTCATAATAATTTCCAAGTTCAAAATGAAAGTTTATATAAAATTTTTCAAAATTTCAAAATTTCAAAAATGCCATTTTGTAGAGATTACCGAGGCCGTCGTTTTGTCCAAACACCGTAGCGCTATAGGTTTAGTCTGTCTCGATTTATTTCGAAAAATGTGATTTTTTCATAACAATTTCCAAGTTTAAAATGAAAGTTTATATAAAAAATTTCAAAATGTCAAAATTTCGAAAATGCCATTTCGTAGAGATTACCGAGGCCGTCGTTCTGTCCGAACACCGTATTGCGTTAGGTTTACTCTATCTCGATTTATTGCGAAAAATTTGATTTTTTCATAATAATTTCCAAGTTCAAAATGAAAGTTTATATAAAATTTTTCAAAATTACAAAATTTTAAAAATGCCATTTCGTAGAGATTACCGAGGCCGTCGTTCTGTCCAAACACCGTAACGCTTTAGGTTTACTCTATCACGATTTATTTCGAAAAATGTGATTTTTTCATAATAATTTCCAAGTTCAAAATGAAAGTTTATATAAAAAATTTCAAAATTTCAAAATTTCAAAAATGCCATTTCGTAGACCTCACTCGGGGCGTCGATCTCGCCTAAGACCGCAACGCGGTAGGTTCGGTCTGTCTCGATCGATATCGGAAAATGTGATTTTTGTACTCGTTGGAAAAATTCAAAATCAAAATTTATATAAATTTTTTTAAAATTTCAAAATTCTGAAAATGCCACTTTGTAGTGCTGGTCGAGGCGCTACATCTCGCCGTAGAGCACAACTCGACAGGAGGTCGTCCTCTCTGCGCTAATCGGGTTTTTTCGTAGCCTCGTTTCAAAATCAAAGATGGCGGCCGCACGAAGAAAATTGAAGGAAATTTCAACTTTTAGGATTTTTCCCATAGAGTTGGGGGTATTCGGGTGGAAATGTCCATTGCAGAATTTCGGTCCCGCTGCTGCTTCCCAAAGCGTGGAGTCCGAAAAATTACGTTTTTTTTGTAAAAAAAATCCTTTAAAAATTGGGAAAATGGAAAATTTATATGAATTTTTGGAGAAATTCCAATTTTCTTTTTGGCAGTCTCGTAACGGATTTCTCGGACTTCGAGTTTCCACAGACGCGAATCCATTTAGACGTTTTGGATTCGAATTATCGAGGTTTTTGCTGTTTTTTCGTTGTATTTTCAAAATCCAATATGGCGGCGGCGCGAAGGAAATTTCAACTTTTTGGAGTTTTTCCATAGAGAGAAGGGTTTTCGGGTGGAGATGACAGTTGCGCAATTACGGTCCTGCGGCTATTTCCCAAAGCGTGGAATCCGAAAAATGAAACTTTTTTCGTTTCGAATGCGTTTTTTGGAAAAATTTCAAATTGAAAATTTATATGAATTTTTGGAGAAACTTGAAAATTTTTTTTGGCAATCTCGTAAAGGACGTCTAGGTCTTCGCCTTGCCGCAGAAGCGAATCCATTCGGACGTTCTTGAGTCGAATTATCGAGGTTTATGTGTTTTTTTGGTGGCATTTTCAAAATCCAATATGGCCGCCGCCCGAAGGAAATTTCAACTTTTTGGGATTTTCCCATAGAGAGACGATTCTCCGGTTGGAAAGAGGCGATGAAAAATTAACAAAAATCAAAAAATGAGAAAAATTATGGTAGCCGAAAAAAACACTTTTTTCGTTTTGAGGGCGTTTTTTTGACCAAATTTCAAAGTGAAAATTATTACTAATTTTTGGAGAAACTTAATATTTTTTTTCTGCAATATCGTAAAGGACGTGCAGTCCTTGGACTCGCCGTAGACGGCCGTCGATTTGGACGTTCTCGATTGCGTCGAATTATCGTGGAAAATGTGCGTTTTTTCGACGTTCTCTAGATGCATTTTCAAAATCCAATATGGCGGCCGGGCGAAGAAAATTTCTACTTTTTGGAGTTTTCCCATAGAGAGACGATTCTTCGGTTGGAAATAGGCGATGAAAAATTAACAAAAATCAAAAAATGAGAAAAATTAAGGGAGCCGAAAATGACACTTTTTTCGAAAAAAATATTTCCTATCGAAAGTGGAAAAATGGAAAATTTGTATGATTTTTTTGGGAATTTCAAAATTTCAAAAATGCCATTTCGCAGCTCTCGCCGAGCCCTTCGATCGCTCCTCGGACCGAACGCTCCGCTCCTATCCGTTCTCGAGTTATGTTGGTTTCCGCGTTTTCGTCGATGCGTTTTCGAACGCCATTTTGAATTTGAAAATCGAAAAAATTTCCACTTTTCGGAATTTTTCCATAGACGGAGGGTCGTCGAGATCGAGGAGGTCCGAAAAAAGACTGACCGAATTGAGGAATAAAAAATCGTACAAAGCCGAAAAAAAAAGAGCACTTTTTTAACTTTACGTGCGAAAAAAACGAATAAAACAAACGAATCGACGAAAATAAATTTTTCCACTCGACGCGCCGTCTAAGGCTCTGCGAGAGTTCCCGTACTTGCGCGCGCGTAACTCGACAGATAGCGGAGATGACGAACCCCGAAGGCCGAAAACGGGCGGTTACCAACTCCCTTTTAGGGTATATGACTAGATCGGAGTGGGGGAGAACCCAGTGGGGTGGTAGTAAGTTGTGTTTTTTAGTTTTTCAGTTTTTTTTTTTTGCTCATCTACTTTTATTGTTACTCATTGTATGAAAGGGCACATCTACTTTCGTTGTTGTTCATTGTATGAAAGGGCACATCTATTTTCATTGTGAACTATGTTAGATAGGTAGAGTAAATAGGTAGGTCGAGTGAGCCCATTCGGTGTTAGTCGCGCTAACGCGACTGAGTCGAGTCGAGAATGCGCTCATTTTCTTGTTCGACTTTTGCTTTTTACCCGCCTTCCCCTACGTGCCTCGCCGCCTTCGATCTTTCGAAATAAATCGAAATCTTCTTCTTTGGAAATCGAGATCTTTCGAAATAATTCGATAGGTAGAGTAAATAGGTAGGTCGAGTGAGCCCATTCAGTGTTAGTCGCGCTAACGCGACTGAGTCGAGTCGAGAACGCGCTCATTTTCTTGTTCGACTTTTGCTTTTTACCCGCCTTCCCCTACGTGCCTCGCCACCTTCGATCTTTCCCCCCTGACTTGGCCTATTTTTAGTGCGACTTTTGCTCTTTACCCACATTCCCCTACATTTTCTCACCCAACTTTTGATATTTCCCTTCATTACTCACCCTACTCGAATTTGAAATGACTAATATAAAGGCTTTTTGCAGTGTTTTTTATGTTGCGCTAGACAAAACAGACGTATCCTGCGATACGTCGATAATAAGTTATTAATTTAGTTAGCGTAATTAGTTAGGTAGAGTAAGTAAGCCCATTCAGTGTTTGTCGCGCTAACGCGACTGAGTCGAGTCGAGTACGCGCTCAATTTCTAGATCACAAATCACAATACTGTCCCTTCTAGGCCGAGAAGGGAATGTAAACATACAAAAATACAACCGACAATGTGACAAACGACAGCATCGCCGTATTGTCACAATGCATCCGTAAGAACAAAGGGGTATTGTATTTTATTAAAAATATAAGGGGTTGCTACAATTTAACCTGTCAGTGAAGCATGTGGTTAGGTACATGTAGTGTTAGTCGCGCTAACGCAAGTGTGTATGTATAAAGTATTTTCCATTGTGATATTTTAGCGCTAGAACATGGACGTGATGACACGAAACGCAGGTATCGCGCCATGTGTCGCTCGAATCGCATCACTTGCAAAGTAGTTAAGAAGATTAAATGCAATAGTGACATCCAAATGTTGTCGTCATCGGTCCAAAGTTTTTATTAGGTAGGCAACGTTCTTGGCGGATGTTGGCTTGGTGATTAGTTGTATCGTTTCGAAGACTATCGTGGTAGTTTAACATTATAAGTAAGATAAATATTACACGTTAGGTTAGGTTTTTTTTTTTTTTTTTCTCGGGTGGAGGGGGAAATACTCATGTATACCATGTGGCTTGCCGAGCCACAGGGCATGCCCGACTCTATTAGGGAGTGTCACCAATAGTTGTATTGATGACAATCCCAATAGCCTACGGACTAAACCCCCCCCCAGTTCGGTTACTATTTTTCCCTTTTCGTAGAAAAGGACCTTACAAAACTTATTTTTATTCAGTAACTTAACCTAATTACACACACCTTAACTAAACTTTTTTAACCCCTCAAGCCCCGATTGGCCGATATCGGCCACAACACGATTCAGCGTGACGGCCCCGTTTTAATTTCATTTTAATTTAATTTGTTTTATTTTATTATGTTTTATTATGTTAATATGTTATAGTTTAATTATGGGTACAGTGGTTTGGCAGTAATTAATGTTTTGGTGAGACAGTGTTTTAATTCAATTTTTTTACTAATTTTTACTAAAATTTTTTGGGACATCAACTTGTCAATCGGCTGAGTGGCCGATATCGGCCAATCGAGGCCTGAGGGGTTAACAATCTTGTATTAAACCTAAAAATTAAAAAAAGCTGAGATATAAAAAGTAAGTTTCAATAAAAGAAATAATATGTTTAATAATTTATTTACGCTTAATTTTAGACAGAAATAAAACAATACAAGAAATACAGGCCTTATCTTCAATCTATAATATCATCATATTACAATAAAGCATATTATTATATGCTTAAATTTATAGACAGAAATGAAAAACCTTACAAATATTTTATAAATATTTTTTTTTAAAACCTGAGAAATAAAAAGTTGATTCCAATAAAAAAAATATTATGTTTAATAATTTATTTACGTTCAATTTCAGACAAATGAAAAGCCTTTTTCTTTATTTCAACCCCTTTTATTAAAAAACCTTTATTTTGTAATAAAAACCTTTTTTAATAATATTTTTATTAAAACCTGAGAAATAAAAAGTTAATTGCAATAAAAGAAATATGTTTAATAATTTATTAACGAATAATTTTAGACAGAAATGAAAAACCTTTGTATTTCTATTAACCTTTTTTATTTAATAATAATAATTTATTTACGCCTAATTTTTGACAGAAATAAAAAACCTTTTTTAAATGATAATAATAATTTATTTACGGTTAAATTTAGACAGAAATGAAAAACCTTTCTATCTATATACACCTTTTTTTTTAATAATAAAAATTTATTTACGTATAATTTTAGACAGAAATGAAAAACATTTTTTAAATTTATATAATAATTTATTTACGGTTAAATTTAGACAGAAATGGAAAAACTTTTTATATATTTTCCTTTTTATTAAAAACCTTTGGGTTTTTAATTTAAAAACCCTTTTTAAAACGAATTTTTTATTAATATTTTTTTAAAATAAAACCTGAGAAATGAAAAGTTAATTTCAATAAAAGAAATTTTATGTTTAATAATTTATTTACGCTTAATCTTAGACAAAAATGAAAAACCTTTCTATCTATATAAACCTTTTTTATTTAATAATAATAATTTATTTACGCTTAATTTTAGACAGAAATGAAAAACCTGTTTTTTTATTTAAAACCTTAATATTAAAAACCTTTTTTTTTATTAAAAGCCTTTTTTTATTCGATTATTTTATTATTATTTTACCTGAGATATAAAAAGTAAATTTCAATAAAAGAAATATTATGTTTAATAATTTATTTACGCTTAATTTTTGAACTAAAATTAGAAACCTTTTTATTTATATAAACCTTTTTTAATTAATAATAATAATTTATTTACGCCTAATTTTAGACAGAAATGAAAAACCTTTTTTAATTATTAATAATAATTTATTTACGCCTAATTTTAGACAGAAATGAAAAACCTTTTAATTTATGTAAAACTTTTTTATTAAAAACCTTTATTTTTCATTAAAAACCCTTTTCTTACATACCATTTTTATAAATATTTTTTTATTAATTACCGAGAAAAAAAAGTTAATTGAAATAAAAGAAGTATTAAGTTTCATAATTTATTTACGCTCAATTTTAGACAGAAATGAAATACCTTTTTATTTATTAAAAACATTTATTTTTATTAAAAATCCTTTTATAACAAACCATTTTTATTAATATTTTTTTAAACTAAGTTATATTTTTAAAACTAAGGTAATATTTTATTAAACTAAGTATTGCATTTTATTAAAAAATTTCATTTCAAAAACTTTACAATTTTTTTTTAAACTAAGTATTGTATTTTATTAAAAAAATGTACGAAACCTGAACCTGACCTGAAAAAAAGGAACTTTGTATTAAACCTGAAAATAAAGAGACTTTTTATTATACCTAAAAAGAAATTAACTACGATTTGAATTTAAATTTCGAAAACTTCACAATATTTTATTTAAACAAAGTATTTTATTTAAAATATTTCATTTCAAAAACTTCACAATATTTTTTAAAACTAAGTATAGTATTTTATTAAAAAAATTGTACGAAACCTGAACTTGGCCTGAAAATAAAGAAACTTTGTATTAAACCTGAAAATAAAGAGACTGAGTTAATTTTAACTACGATTTGAATTTAAATTTAGAAAACTTTACAATATTTTATTTAAACCAAGTATTTTATTTAAAATATTTCATTTCAAAAATTTCACAATATTTTTTTAAACTAAAAAATGTATTTTATTAAAAAAAAGTGTTAGAAACCTGAACATGATCTGAAAATAAAGAAACTTTGTATTAAACCTGAAAATAAAGAGACTTTATATTAAACTTAAAAATAAAAGAAACTGAGGTTATTCTACGATATGAATTTCAATTTTGAAAATTTTACAATATTTTGATTAAACAAAGTATTTCATTTAAAATATTTCATTTAAAAAACTTCACAATATTTTTTTAAACTAAGTATTGTGTTTTATTAAAAAAATTGTACGAAACCTGAACTTGACCTGAAAATAAAGAAACTTAGTATTAAACCTGAAAATAAAGAGACTTTTTATTAAACTTAAAAATAAAAGAAACTGAGGTTATTCTACGATTTGAATTTTAATTTTGAAAATTTTACAATATTTTGATTAAACAAAGTATTTCATTTAAAATATTTCATTTAAAAAACTTCACAAAATTTTTATAAACTAAGTATTGTATTTTATTAAAAAAATTGTACGAAACCTGAACTTGACCTGAAAATAAAGAAACTTTGTATTAAACCTGAAAATAAAGAGACTTTTTATTAAACTTAAAAATAAAAGAAACTGAGGTTATTTATACTACGATTTGAATTTTAATTTTGAAAATTTTACAATATTTTAATTAAACAAAGTATTTCATTTAAAAGATTTTATTTAAAAAACTTCACAATATTTTTTTAAACTAAAAAATGTTTTTTTTTAAAAAAAAATTTAAAAAGTTTTTTATTAAAAAAAATGTTAGAAACCTGAACATGATCTGAAAATAAAGAAACTTTGTATTAAACCTGAAAATAAAGAGACTTTTTATTAAACTTAAAAAAAAAAAAAAACCGAGGTTATTTTAACTAAGATTTGAATTTTAATTTTGAACATTTTTACAATATTTTAAATAACCAAAGTATTTCATTTAAAATATTTCATTTCATAAACTTCACAATATTTTTTTAAACTAAGTATTGTATTTTATTAAAAAAAATGTACGAAACCTGAACTTGACCTGAAAATAAAGAAACTTTGTATTAAACCTGAAAATAAAGAAACTTTGTATTAAACCTGAAAATAAAGAGACTTTTTATTAAACTTAAAAATAATAGAAACTGAGGTTATTTTAACTACGATTTGAATTTTAATTTTGAAAATTTTTACAATATTTTAATTAAACAAAGTATTTCATTTAAAATATTTAATTTCAAAAACTTCACAATATTTTTTTAAACTAAGTATTGTATTTTATTAAAAAAATTGTACGAAACCTGAACTTGACCTGAAAATAAAGAAACTTTGTATTAAACCTGAAAATAAAGAAACTTTGTATTAAACCTGAAAATAAAGAGACTTTTTATTAAACTTAAAAATAAAAGAAACTGAGGTTATTTTAACAACGATTTGAATTTTAATTTTGAACATTTTTACAATATTTTAATTACACAAAGTATTTCATTTAAAATATTTCATTTCAAAAACTTCACAATATTTTTTTAAACTAAGTATTGTATTTTATTGAAAACATTGTACGAAACCTGAACTTGACCTGAAAATAAAGAAACTTTGTATTAAACCTGAAAATAAAGAGACTTTTTATTAAACTTAAAAATAAAAGAAACTGAGGTTATTTATACTACGATTTGAATTTTAATTTTGAAAATTTTACAATATTTTAATTAAACAAAGTATTTTATTTAAAATATTTCATTTCAAAAACTTCACAATATTTTATGAAACTAAAAAATGTTTTTTATTAAAAAAAATGTTAGAAACCTGAACATGATCTGAAAATAAAGAAACTTTGTATTAAACCTGAAAATAAAGAGACTTTTTATTAAACTTAAAAATAAAAGAAACTGAGGTTATTTTAACTACGATTTGAATTTTAATTTTGAAAATTTTTACAATATTTTAATTAAACAAAGTGTGTATGTATGTAAGACGGTAAGTGTGTATGTATGTAAGACGATAAGTGTGTATGTATGTAAGACGGTAAGTGTGTATGTATGTAAGACGGTAAGTGTGTATGTATGTAAGACGGTAAGTGTGTATGTATGTAAGACGGTAAGTGTGTATGTATGTAAGACGGTAAGTGTGTATGTATGTAAGACGGTAAGTGTGTATGTATGTAAGACGGTAAGTGTGTATGTATGTAAGACGGTAAGTGTGTATGTATGTAAGAAGGTAAGTGTGTATGTATGTAAGACGGTAAGTGTGTATGTATGTAAGACGGTAAGTGTGTATGTATGTAAGACGGTAAGTGTGTATGTATGTAAGACGGTAAGTGTGTATGTATGTAAGACGGTAAGTGTGTATGTATGTAAGACGGTAAGTGTGTATGTATGTAAGACGGTAAGTGTGTATGTATGTAAGACGGTAAGTGTGTATGTATGTAAGACGGTAAGTGTGTATGTATGTAAGACGGTAAGTGTGTATGTATGTAAGACGGTAAGTGTGTATGTATGTAAGAAGGTAAGTGTGTATGTATGTAAGACGGTAAGTGTGTATGTATGTAAGACGGTAAGTGTGTATGTATGTAAGACGGTAAGTGTGTATGTATGTAAGACGGTAAGTGTGTATGTATGTAAGACGGTAAGTGTGTATGAATGTAAGACGGTAAGTGTGTATGTATGTAAGACGGTAAGTGTGTATGTATGTAAGACGGTAAGTGTGTATGTATGTAAGACGGTAAGTGTGTATGTATGTAAGACGGTAAGTGTGTATGTATGTAAGACGGTAAGTGTGTATGTATGTAAGACGGTAAGTGTGTATGTATGTAAGACGGTAAGTGTGTATGTATGTAAGACGGTAAGTGTGTATGTATGTAAGACGGTAAGTGTGTATGTATGTAAGACGGTAAGTGTGTATGTATGTAAGACGGTAAGTGTGTATGTATGTAAGACGGTAAGTGTGTATGTATGTAAGACGGTAAGTGTGTATGTATGTAAGACGGTAAGTGTGTATGTATGTAAGACGGTAAGTGTGTATGTATGTAAGACGGTAAGTGTGTATGTATGAAGGACGGTAAGTGTGTATGTATGTAAGACGGTAAGTGTGTATGTATGTAAGACGGTAAGTGTGTATGTATGTAAGACGGTAAGTGTGTATGTATGTAAGACGGTAAGTGTGTATGTATGTAAGACGGTAAGTGTGTATTTTATTAAAAACATTGTACGAAACCTGAACTTGACCTGAAAATAAAGAAACTTTGTATTAAACCTGAAAATAAAGAAACTTTGTATTAAACCTGAAAATAAAGAGACTTTTTATTAAACTTAAAAATAAAAGAAACTGAGGTTATTTTAACTACGATTTGAATTTTAATTTTGAAAATTTTTACAATATTTTAATTAAACAAAGTATTTCATTTAAAATATTTAATTTCAAAAACTTCACAATATTTTTTTAAACTAAGTATTGTATTTTATTAAAAAAAATTTCCAAGTATGTATGTATGTAAGACGTCGTGACATCGTGGAAATGTGAAAAATTTTCCAAGTATGTATGTATGTAAGATTGTAAGTATGTATGTATGTAAGACGGTAAGTATGTATGTATGTAAGACGGTAAGTATGTATGTATGTAAGACGGTAAGTATGTATGTATGTAAGACGGTAAGTATGTATGTATGTAAGACGGTAAGTATGTATGTATGTAAGACGGTAAGTATGTATGTATGTAAGACGGTAAGTATGTATGTATGTAAGACGGTAAGTATGTATGTATGTAAGACGGTAAGTGTGTATGTATGTAAGACGGTAAGTGTGTATGTATGTAAGACGGTAAGTGTGTATGTATGAAGGACGGTAAGTGTGTATGTATGTAAGACGGTAAGTGTGTATGTATGTAAGACGGTAAGTGTGTATGTATGTAAGACGGTAAGTGTGTATGTATGTAAGACGGTAAGTGTGTATGTATGTAAGACGGTAAGTGTGTATTTTATTAAAAACATTGTACGAAACCTGAACTTGACCTGAAAATAAAGAAACTTTGTATTAAACCTGAAAATAAAGAAACTTTGTATTAAACCTGAAAATAAAGAGACTTTTTATTAAACTTAAAAATAAAAGAAACTGAGGTTATTTTAACTACGATTTGAATTTTAATTTTGAAAATTTTTACAATATTTTAATTAAACAAAGTATTTCATTTAAAATATTTAATTTCAAAAACTTCACAATCTATTTTTAAACTAAGTATTGTATTTTATTAAAAAAATTGTTCGAAACCTGAACTTAACCTGAAAATAAAGAAACTTCGTATTAAACCTGAAAATAAAGAAACTTTGTATTAAACCTGAAAATAAAGAGACTTTTTATTAAACTTAAAAATAAAAGAAACTGAGGTTATTTTAACTACGATTTGAATTTTAATTTTGAAAATTTTTACAATATTTTAATTAAACAAAGTATTTCATTTAAAATATTTAATTTCAAAACTTCACAATATTTTTTTAAACTAAGTATTGTATTTTATTAAAAAAATTGTACGAAACCTGAACTTGACCTGAAAATAAAGAAACTTTGTATTAAACCTGAAAATAAAGAAACTTTCTATTAAACCTGAAAATAAAGAGACTTTTTATTAAACCTTAAAATAAAAGAAACTGAGGTTATTTTAACTACGATTTGAATTTTAATTTGAAAATTTTTACAATATTTTAATTAAACAAAGTATTTCATTTAAAATATTTAATTTCAAAAACTTCACAATATTTTTTTAAACTAAGTATTGTATTTTATTAAAAAAATTGTACGAAACCTGAACTTGACCTGAAAATAAAGAAACTTTGTATTAAACCTGAAAATAAAGAAACTTTGTATTAAACCTGAAAAAAAAGAGACTTTTTATTAAACCTAAAAATAAAAGAAACTGAGGTTATTTTAACTACGATTTGAATTTTAATTTTGAAAATTTTTACAATATTTTAATTAAACAAAGTATTTCATTTAAAATATTTAATTTCAAAAACTTCACAATATTTTTTTAAACTAAGTATTGTATTTTATTAAAAAAATTGTCGAAACCTGAACTTAACCTGAAAATAAAGAAACTTCGTATTAAACCTGAAAATAAAGAAACTTTGTATTAAACCTGAAAATAAAGAGACTTTTTATTAAACTTAAAAATAAAAGAAACTGAGGTTATTTTAACTACGATTTGAATTTTAATTTTGAAAATTTTTACAATATTTTAATTAAACAAAGTATTTCATTTAAAATATTTAATTTCAAAAACTTCACAATATTTTTTTAAACTAAGTATTGTATTTTATTAAAAAAATTGTACGAAACCTGAACTTGACCTGAAAATAAAGAAACTTTGTATTAAACCTGAAAATAAAGAAACTTTGTATTAAACCTGAAAATAAAGAGACTTTTTATTAAACTTAAAAATAAAAGAAACTGAGGTTATTTTAACAACGATTTGAATTTTAATTTTGAACATTTTTACAATATTTTAATTACACAAAGTATTTCATTTAAAATATTTCATTTCAAAAACTTCACAATATTTTTTTAAACTAAGTATTGTATTTTATTAAAAACATTGTACGAAACCTGAACTTGACCTGAAAATAAAGAAACTTTGTATTAAACCTGAAAATAAAGAGACTTTTTATTAAACTTAAAAATAAAAGAAACTGAGGTTATTTATACTACGATTTGAATTTTAATTTTGAAAATTTTACAATATTTTAATTAAACAAAGTATTTTATTTAAAATATTTCATTTCAAAAACTTCACAATATTTTATGAAACTAAAAAATGTTTTTTATTAAAAAAAATGTTAGAAACCTGAACATGATCTGAAAATAAAGAAACTTTGTATTAAACCTGAAAATAAAGAGACTTTTTATTAAACTTAAAAATAAAAGAAACTGAGGTTATTTTAACTACGATTTGAATTTTAATTTTGAAAATTTTTACAATATTTTAATTAAACAAAGTGTGTATGTATGTAAGACGGTAAGTGTGTATGTATGTAAGACGGTAAGTGTGTATGTATGTAAGACGGTAAGTGTGTATGTATGTAAGACGGTAAGTGTGTATGTATGTAAGACGGTAAGTGTGTATGTATGTAAGACGGTAAGTGTGTATGTATGTAAGACGGTAAGTGTGTATGTATGTAAGACGGTAAGTGTGTATGTATGTAAGACGGTAAGTGTGTATGTATGTAAGACGGTAAGTGTGTATGTATGTAAGAAGGTAAGTGTGTATGTATGTAAGACGGTAAGTGTGTATGTATGTAAGACGGTAAGTGTGTATGTATGTAAGACGGTAAGTGTGTATGTATGTAAGACGGTAAGTGTGTATGTATGTAAGACGGTAAGTGTGTATGTATGTAAGACGGTAAGTGTGTATGTATGTAAGACGGTAAGTGTGTATGTATGTAAGACGGTAAGTGTGTATGTATGTAAGACGGTAAGTGTGTATGTATGTAAGACGGTAAGTGTGTATGTATGTAAGACGGTAAGTGTGTATGTATGTAAGAAGGTAAGTGTGTATGTATGTAAGACGGTAAGTGTGTATGTATGTAAGACGGTAAGTGTGTATGTATGTAAGACGGTAAGTGTGTATGTATGTAAGACGGTAAGTGTGTATGTATGTAAGACGGTAAGTGTGTATGTATGTAAGACGGTAAGTGTGTATGTATGTAAGACGGTAAGTGTGTATGTATGTAAGACGGTAAGTGTGTATGTATGTAAGACGGTAAGTGTGTATGTATGTAAGACGGTAAGTGTGTATGTATGTAAGACGGTAAGTGTGTATGTATGTAAGACGGTAAGTGTGTATGTATGTAAGACGGTAAGTGTGTATGTATGTAAGACGGTAAGTGTGTATGTATGTAAGACGGTAAGTGTGTATGTATGTAAGACGGTAAGTGTGTATGTATGTAAGACGGTAAGTGTGTATGTATGTAAGACGGTAAGTGTGTATGTATGTAAGACGGTAAGTGTGTATGTATGTAAGACGGTAAGTGTGTATGTATGTAAGACGGTAAGTGTGTATGTATGTAAGACGGTAAGTGTGTATGTATGAAGGACGGTAAGTGTGTATGTATGTAAGACGGTAAGTGTGTATGTATGTAAGACGGTAAGTGTGTATGTATGTAAGACGGTAAGTGTGTATGTATGTAAGACGGTAAGTGTGTATGTATGTAAGACGGTAAGTGTGTATGTATGTAAGACGGTAAGTATGTATGTATGTAAGACGGTAAGTATGTATGTATGTAAGATTGTAAGTATGTATGTATGTAAGACGGTAAGTATGTATGTATGTAAGACGGTAAGTATGTATGTATGTAAGACGGTAAGTATGTATGTATGTAAGACGGTAAGTATGTATGTATGTAAGACGGTAAGTATGTATGTATGTAAGACGGTAAGTATGTATGTATGTAAGACGGTAAGTATGTATGTATGTAAGACGGTAAGTATGTATGTATGTAAGACGGTAAGTGTGTATGTATGTAAGACGGTAAGTGTGTATGTATGTAAGACGGTAAGTGTGTATGTATGAAGGACGGTAAGTGTGTATGTATGTAAGACGGTAAGTGTGTATGTATGTAAGACGGTAAGTGTGTATGTATGTAAGACGGTAAGTGTGTATGTATGTAAGACGGTAAGTGTGTATGTATGTAAGACGGTAAGTGTGTATTTTATTAAAAACATTGTACGAAACCTGAACTTGACCTGAAAATAAAGAAACTTTGTATTAAACCTGAAAATAAAGAAACTTTGTATTAAACCTGAAAATAAAGAGACTTTTTATTAAACTTAAAAATAAAAGAAACTGAGGTTATTTTAACTACGATTTGAATTTTAATTTTGAAAATTTTTACAATATTTTAATTAAACAAAGTATTTCATTTAAAATATTTAATTTCAAAAACTTCACAATATTTTTTTAAACTAAGTATTGTATTTTATTAAAAAAATTGTTCGAAACCTGAACTTAACCTGAAAATAAAGAAACTTCGTATTAAACCTGAAAATAAAGAAACTTTGTATTAAACCTGAAAATAAAGAGACTTTTTATTAAACTTAAAAATAAAAGAAACTGAGGTTATTTTAACTACGATTTGAATTTTAATTTTGAAAATTTTTACAATATTTTAATTAAACAAAGTATTTCATTTAAAATATTTAATTTCAAAAACTTCACAATATTTTTTTAAACTAAGTATTGTATTTTATTAAAAAAATTGTACGAAACCTGAACTTGACCTGAAAATAAAGAAACTTTGTATTAAACCAGAAAATAAAGAAACTTTCTATTAAACCTGAAAATAAAGAGACTTTTTATTAAACTTAAAAATAAAAGAAACTGAGGTTATTTTAACTACGATTTGAATTTTAATTTGAAAATTTTTACAATATTTTAATTAAACAAAGTATTTCATTTAAAATATTTAATTTCAAAAACTTCACAATATTTTTTTAAACTAAGTATTGTATTTTATTAAAAAAATTGTACGAAACCTGAACTTGACCTGAAAATAAAGAAACTTTGTATTAAACCTGAAAATAAAGAAACTTTGTATTAAACCTGAAAAAAAAGAGACTTTTTATTAAACTTAAAAATAAAAGAAACTGAGGTTATTTTAACTACGATTTGAATTTTAATTTTGAAAATTTTTACAATATTTTAATTAAACAAAGTATTTCATTTAAAATATTTAATTTCAAAAACTTCACAATATTTTTTTAAACTAAGTATTGTATTTTATTAAAAAAATTGTACGAAACCTGAACTTGACCTGAAAATAAAGAAACTTTGTATTAAACCTGAAAATAAAGAAACTTTCTATTAAACCTGAAAATAAAGAGACTTTTTATTAAACTTAAAAATAAAAGAAACTGAGGTTATTTTAACTACGATTTGAATTTTAATTTGAAAATTTTTACAATATTTTAATTAAACAAAGTATTTCATTTAAAATATTTAATTTCAAAAACTTCACAATATTTTTTTAAACTAAGTATTGTATTTTATTAAAAAAATTGTACGAAACCTGAACTTGACCTGAAAATAAAGAAACTTTGTATTAAACCTGAAAATAAAGAAACTTTCTATTAAACCTGAAAATAAAGAGACTTTTTATTAAACTTAAAAATAAAAGAAACTGAGGTTATTTTAACTACGATTTGAATTTTAATTTGAAAATTTTTACAATATTTTAATTAAACAAAGTATTTCATTTAAAATATTTAATTTCAAAAACTTCACAATATTTTTTTAAACTAAGTATTGTATTTTATTAAAAAAATTGTACGAAACCTGAACTTGACCTGAAAATAAAGAAACTTTGTATTAAACCTGAAAATAAAGAAACTTTGTATTAAACCTGAAAAAAAAGAGACTTTTTATTAAACCTAAAAATAAAAGAAACTGAGGTTATTTTAACTACGATTTGAATTTTAATTTTGAAAATTTTTACAATATTTTAATTAAACAAAGTATTTCATTTAAAATATTTAATTTCAAAAACTTCACAATATTTTTTTAAACTAAGTATTGTATTTTATTAAAAAAATTGTCGAAACCTGAACTTAACCTGAAAATAAAGAAACTTCGTATTAAACCTGAAAATAAAGAAACTTTGTATTAAACCTGAAAATAAAGAGACTTTTTATTAAACTTAAAAATAAAAGAAACTGAGGTTATTTTAACTACGATTTGAATTTTAATTTTGAAAATTTTTACAATATTTTAATTAAACAAAGTATTTCATTTAAAATATTTAATTTCAAAAACTTCACAATATTTTTTTAAACTAAGTATTGTATTTTATTAAAAAAATTGTACGAAACCTGAACTTGACCTGAAAATAAAGAAACTTTGTATTAAACCTGAAAATAAAGAAACTTTGTATTAAACCTGAAAATAAAGAGACTTTTTATTAAACTTAAAAATAAAAGAAACTGAGGTTATTTTAACTACGATTTGAATTTTAATTTTGAAAATTTTTACAATATTTTAATTAAACAAAGTATTTCATTTAAAATATTTCATTTCAAAAACTTCACAATATTTTTTAAACTAAGTATTGTATTTTATTAAAAACATTGTACGAAACCTGAACTTGACCTGAAAATAAAGAAACTTTGTATTAAACCTGAAAATAAAGAAACTTTGTATTAAACCTGAAAATAAAGAGACTTTTTATTAAACTTAAAAATAAAAGAAACTGAGGTTATTTTAACTACGATTTGAATTTTAATTTTGAAAATTTTTACAATATTTTAATTAAACAAAGTGTGTATGTATGTAAGACGGTAAGTGTGTATGTATGTAAGACGGTAAGTGTGTATGTATGTAAGACGGTAAGTGTGTATGTATGTAAGACGGTAAGTGTGTATGTATGTAAGACGGTAAGTGTGTATGTATGTAAGACGGTAAGTGTGTATGTATGTAAGACGGTAAGTGTGTATGTATGTAAGACGGTAAGTGTGTATGTATGTAAGACGGTAAGTGTGTATGTATGTAAGACGGTAAGTGTGTATGTATGTAAGACGGTAAGTGTGTATGTATGTAAGACGGTAAGTGTGTATGTATGTAAGACGGTAAGTGTGTATGTATGTAAGACGGTAAGTGTGTATGTATGTAAGACGGTAAGTGTGTATGTATGTAAGACGGTAAGTGTGTATGTATGTAAGACGGTAAGTATGTATGTATGTAAGACGGTAAGTATGTATGTATGTAAGACGGTAAGTATGTATGTATGTAAGACGGTAAGTGTGTATGTATGTAAGACGGTAAGTGTGTATGTATGTAAGACGGTAAGTGTGTATGTATGTAAGACGGTAAGTGTGTATGTATGTAAGACGGTAAGTGTGTATGTATGTAAGACGGTAAGTGTGTATGTATGTAAGACGGTAAGTGTGTATGTATGTAAGACGGTAAGTGTGTATGTATGTAAGACGGTAAGTGTGTATGTATGTAAGACGGTAAGTGTGTATTTATGTAAGACGGTAAGTGTGTATGTATGTAAGACGGTAAGTATGTATGTATATAAGACGGTAAGTGTGTATGTATGAAGGACGGTAAGTGTGTATGTATGTAAGACGGTAAGTGTGTATGTATGTAAGACGGTAAGTGTGTATGTATGTAAGACGGTAAGTGTGTATGTATGTAAGACGGTAAGTGTGTATGTATGTAAGACGGTAAGTGTGTATTTTATTAAAAACATTGTACGAAACCTGAACTTGACCTGAAAATAAAGAAACTTTGTATTAAACCTGAAAATAAAGAGACTTTTTATTAAACTTAAAAATAAAAGAAACTGAGGTTACTATTTATACTACGATTTGAATTTTAATTTTGAAAATTTTACAATATTTTTTATGTAAGACGGTAAGTGTGTATGTATGTAAGACGGTAAGTGTGTATGTATGTAAGACGGTAAGTGTGTATGTATGTAAGACGGTAAGTGTGTATGTATGTAAGACGGTAAGTGTGTATGTATGTAAGACGGTAAGTGTGTATGTATGTAAGACGGTAAGTGTGTATGTATGTAAGACGGTAAGTGTGTATGTATGTAAGACGGTAAGTGTGTATTTATGTAAGACGGTAAGTGTGTATGTATGTAAGACGGTAAGTATGTATGTATGTAAGACGGTAAGTATGTATGTATGTAAGACGGTAAGTATGTATGTATGTAAGACGGTAAGTATGTATGTATGTAAGACGGTAAGTATGTATGTATGTAAGACGGTAAGTATGTATGTATGTAAGACGGTAAGTATGTATGTATGTAAGACGGTAAGTATGTATGTATGTAAGACGGTAAGTATGTATGTATGTAAGACGGTAAGTATGTATGTATGTAAGACGGTAAGTATGTATGTATGTAAGACGGTAAGTATGTATGTATGTAAGACGGTAAGTATGTATGTATGTAAGACGGTAAGTGTGTATGTATGTAAGACGGTAAGTGTGTATGTATGTAAGACGGTAAGTGTGTATGTATGAAGGACGGTAAGTGTGTATGTATGTAAGACGGTAAGTGTGTATGTATGTAAGACGGTAAGTGTGTATGTATGTAAGACGGTAAGTGTGTATGTATGTAAGACGGTAAGTGTGTATGTATGTAAGACGGTAAGTGTGTATTTTATTAAAAACATTGTACGAAACCTGAACTTGACCTGAAAATAAAGAAACTTTGTATTAAACCTGAAAATAAAGAAACTTTGTATTAAACCTGAAAATAAAGAGACTTTTTATTAAACTTAAAAATAAAAGAAACTGAGGTTATTTTAACTACGATTTGAATTTTAATTTTGAAAATTTTTACAATATTTTAATTAAACAAAGTATTTCATTTAAAATATTTAATTTCAAAAACTTCACAATATATTTTTAAACTAAGTATTGTATTTTATTAAAAAAATTGTTCGAAACCTGAACTTAACCTGAAAATAAAGAAACTTCGTATTAAACCTGAAAATAAAGAAACTTTGTATTAAACCTGAAAATAAAGAGACTTTTTATTAAACTTAAAAATAAAAGAAACTGAGGTTACTATTTATACTACGATTTGAATTTTAATTTTGAAAATTTTACAATATTTTTTATGTAAGACGGTAAGTGTGTATGTATGTAAGACGGTAAGTGTGTATGTATGTAAGACGGTAAGTGTGTATGTATGTAAGACGGTAAGTGTGTATGTATGTAAGACGGTAAGTGTGTATGTATGTAAGACGGTAAGTGTGTATGTATGTAAGACGGTAAGTGTGTATGTATGTAAGACGGTAAGTGTGTATGTATGTAAGAAGGTAAGTGTGTATGTATGTAAGACGGTAAGTGTGTATGTATGTAAGACGGTAAGTGTGTATGTATGTAAGACGGTAAGTGTGTATGTATGTAAGACGGTAAGTGTGTATGTATGTAAGACGGTAAGTGTGTATGTATGTAAGACGGTAAGTGTGTATGTATGTAAGACGGTAAGTGTGTATGTATGTAAGACGGTAAGTGTGTATGTATGTAAGACGGTAAGTGTGTATGTATGTAAGACGGTAAGTGTGTATGTATGTAAGACGGTAAGTGTGTATGTATGTAAGAAGGTAAGTGTGTATGTATGTAAGACGGTAAGTGTGTATGTATGTAAGACGGTAAGTGTGTATGTATGTAAGACGGTAAGTGTGTATGTATGTAAGACGGTAAGTGTGTATGTATGTAAGACGGTAAGTGTGTATGAATGTAAGACGGTAAGTGTGTATGTATGTAAGACGGTAAGTGTGTATGTATGTAAGACGGTAAGTGTGTATGTATGTAAGACGGTAAGTGTGTATGTATGTAAGACGGTAAGTGTGTATGTATGTAAGACGGTAAGTGTGTATGTATGTAAGACGGTAAGTGTGTATGTATGAAGGACGGTAAGTGTGTATGTATGTAAGACGGTAAGTGTGTATGTATGTAAGACGGTAAGTGTGTATGTATGTAAGACGGTAAGTGTGTATGTATGTAAGACGGTAAGTGTGTATGTATGTAAGACGGTAAGTGTGTATTTTATTAAAAACATTGTACGAAACCTGAACTTGACCTGAAAATAAAGAAACTTTGTATTAAACCTGAAAATAAAGAAACTTTGTATTAAACCTGAAAATAAAGAGACTTTTTATTAAACTTAAAAATAAAAGAAACTGAGGTTATTTTAACTACGATTTGAATTTTAATTTTGAAAATTTTTACAATATTTTAATTAAACAAAGTATTTCATTTAAAATATTTAATTTCAAAAACTTCACAATATTTTTTTAAACTAAGTATTGTATTTTATTAAAAAAAATTTCCAAGTATGTATGTATGTAAGACGTCGTGACATCGTGGAAATGTGAAAAATTTTCCAAGTATGTATGTATGTAAGACGGTAAGTATGTATGTATGTAAGACGGTAAGTATGTATGTATGTAAGATTGTAAGTATGTATGTATGTAAGACGGTAAGTATGTATGTATGTAAGACGGTAAGTATGTATGTATGTAAGACGGTAAGTATGTATGTATGTAAGACGGTAAGTATGTATGTATGTAAGACGGTAAGTATGTATGTATGTAAGACGGTAAGTATGTATGTATGTAAGACGGTAAGTATGTATGTATGTAAGACGGTAAGTATGTATGTATGTAAGACGGTAAGTGTGTATGTATGTAAGACGGTAAGTGTGTATGTATGTAAGACGGTAAGTGTGTATGTATGAAGGACGGTAAGTGTGTATGTATGTAAGACGGTAAGTGTGTATGTATGTAAGACGGTAAGTGTGTATGTATGTAAGACGGTAAGTGTGTATGTATGTAAGACGGTAAGTGTGTATGTATGTAAGACGGTAAGTGTGTATTTTATTAAAAACATTGTACGAAACCTGAACTTGACCTGAAAATAAAGAAACTTTGTATTAAACCTGAAAATAAAGAAACTTTGTATTAAACCTGAAAATAAAGAGACTTTTTATTAAACTTAAAAATAAAAGAAACTGAGGTTATTTTAACTACGATTTGAATTTTAATTTTGAAAATTTTTACAATATTTTAATTAAACAAAGTATTTCATTTAAAATATTTAATTTCAAAAACTTCACAATCTATTTTTAAACTAAGTATTGTATTTTATTAAAAAAATTGTTCGAAACCTGAACTTAACCTGAAAATAAAGAAACTTCGTATTAAACCTGAAAATAAAGAAACTTTGTATTAAACCTGAAAATAAAGAGACTTTTTATTAAACTTAAAAATAAAAGAAACTGAGGTTATTTTAACTACGATTTGAATTTTAATTTTGAAAATTTTTACAATATTTTAATTAAACAAAGTATTTCATTTAAAATATTTAATTTCAAAAACTTCACAATATTTTTTTAAACTAAGTATTGTATTTTATTAAAAAAATTGTACGAAACCTGAACTTGACCTGAAAATAAAGAAACTTTGTATTAAACCTGAAAATAAAGAAACTTTGTATTAAACCTGAAAATAAAGAGACTTTTTATTAAACTTAAAAATAAAAGAAACTGAGGTTATTTTAACAACGATTTGAATTTTAATTTTGAACATTTTTACAATATTTTAATTACACAAAGTATTTCATTTAAAATATTTCATTTCAAAAACTTCACAATATTTTTTTAAACTAAGTATTGTATTTTATTAAAAACATTGTACGAAACCTGAACTTGACCTGAAAATAAAGAAACTTTGTATTAAACCTGAAAATAAAGAGACTTTTTATTAAACTTAAAAATAAAAGAAACTGAGGTTATTTATACTACGATTTGAATTTTAATTTTGAAAATTTTACAATATTTTAATTAAACAAAGTATTTTATTTAAAATATTTCATTTCAAAAACTTCACAATATTTTATGAAACTAAAAAATGTTTTTTATTAAAAAAAATGTTAGAAACCTGAACATGATCTGAAAATAAAGAAACTTTGTATTAAACCTGAAAATAAAGAGACTTTTTATTAAACTTAAAAATAAAAGAAACTGAGGTTATTTTAACTACGATTTGAATTTTAATTTTGAAAATTTTTACAATATTTTAATTAAACAAAGTGTGTATGTATGTAAGACGGTAAGTGTGTATGTATGTAAGACGGTAAGTGTGTATGTATGTAAGACGGTAAGTGTGTATGTATGTAAGACGGTAAGTGTGTATGTATGTAAGACGGTAAGTGTGTATGTATGTAAGACGGTAAGTGTGTATGTATGTAAGACGGTAAGTGTGTATGTATGTAAGACGGTAAGTGTGTATGTATGTAAGACGGTAAGTGTGTATGTATGTAAGACGGTAAGTGTGTATGTATGTAAGACGGTAAGTGTGTATGTATGTAAGACGGTAAGTGTGTATGTATGTAAGACGGTAAGTGTGTATGTATGTAAGAAGGTAAGTGTGTATGTATGTAAGACGGTAAGTGTGTATGTATGTAAGACGGTAAGTGTGTATGTATGTAAGACGGTAAGTGTGTATGTATGTAAGACGGTAAGTGTGTATGTATGTAAGACGGTAAGTGTGTATGTATGTAAGACGGTAAGTGTGTATGTATGTAAGACGGTAAGTGTGTATGTATGTAAGACGGTAAGTGTGTATGTATGTAAGACGGTAAGTGTGTATGTATGTAAGACGGTAAGTGTGTATGTATGTAAGACGGTAAGTGTGTATGTATGTAAGACGGTAAGTGTGTATGTATGTAAGACGGTAAGTGTGTATGTATGTAAGACGGTAAGTGTGTATGTATGTAAGACGGTAAGTGTGTATGTATGTAAGACGGTAAGTGTGTATGTATGTAAGACGGTAAGTGTGTATGTATGTAAGACGGTAAGTGTGTATGTATGTAAGACGGTAAGTGTGTATGTATGTAAGACGGTAAGTGTGTATGTATGTAAGACGGTAAGTGTGTATGTATGTAAGACGGTAAGTGTGTATGTATGAAGGACGGTAAGTGTGTATGTATGTAAGACGGTAAGTGTGTATGTATGTAAGACGGTAAGTGTGTATGTATGTAAGACGGTAAGTGTGTATGTATGTAAGACGGTAAGTGTGTATGTATGTAAGACGGTAAGTGTGTATGTATGTAAGACGGTAAGTATGTATGTATGTAAGACGGTAAGTATGTATGTATGTAAGATTGTAAGTATGTATGTATGTAAGACGGTAAGTATGTATGTATGTAAGACGGTAAGTATGTATGTATGTAAGACGGTAAGTATGTATGTATGTAAGACGGTAAGTATGTATGTATGTAAGACGGTAAGTATGTATGTATGTAAGACGGTAAGTATGTATGTATGTAAGACGGTAAGTATGTATGTATGTAAGACGGTAAGTATGTATGTATGTAAGACGGTAAGTGTGTATGTATGTAAGACGGTAAGTGTGTATGTATGTAAGACGGTAAGTGTGTATGTATGAAGGACGGTAAGTGTGTATGTATGTAAGACGGTAAGTGTGTATGTATGTAAGACAGTAAGTGTGTATGTATGTAAGACGGTAAGTGTGTATGTATGTAAGACGGTAAGTGTGTATGTATGTAAGACGGTAAGTGTGTATTTTATTAAAAACATTGTACGAAACCTGAACTTGACCTGAAAATAAAGAAACTTTGTATTAAACCTGAAAATAAAGAAACTTTGTATTAAACCTGAAAATAAAGAGACTTTTTATTAAACTTAAAAATAAAAGAAACTGAGGTTATTTTAACTACGATTTGAATTTTAATTTTGAAAATTTTTACAATATTTTAATTAAACAAAGTATTTCATTTAAAATATTTAATTTCAAAAACTTCACAATATTTTTTTAAACTAAGTATTGTATTTTATTAAAAAAATTGTTCGAAACCTGAACTTAACCTGAAAATAAAGAAACTTCGTATTAAACCTGAAAATAAAGAAACTTTGTATTAAACCTGAAAATAAAGAGACTTTTTATTAAACTTAAAAATAAAAGAAACTGAGGTTATTTTAACTACGATTTGAATTTTAATTTTGAAAATTTTTACAATATTTTAATTAAACAAAGTATTTCATTTAAAATATTTAATTTCAAAAACTTCACAATATTTTTTTAAACTAAGTATTGTATTTTATTAAAAAAATTGTACGAAACCTGAACTTGACCTGAAAATAAAGAAACTTTGTATTAAACCAGAAAATAAAGAAACTTTCTATTAAACCTGAAAATAAAGAGACTTTTTATTAAACTTAAAAATAAAAGAAACTGAGGTTATTTTAACTACGATTTGAATTTTAATTTGAAAATTTTTACAATATTTTAATTAAACAAAGTATTTCATTTAAAATATTTAATTTCAAAAACTTCACAATATTTTTTTAAACTAAGTATTGTATTTTATTAAAAAAATTGTACGAAACCTGAACTTGACCTGAAAATAAAGAAACTTTGTATTAAACCTGAAAATAAAGAAACTTTGTATTAAACCTGAAAAAAAAGAGACTTTTTATTAAACTTAAAAATAAAAGAAACTGAGGTTATTTTAACTACGATTTGAATTTTAATTTTGAAAATTTTTACAATATTTTAATTAAACAAAGTATTTCATTTAAAATATTTAATTTCAAAAACTTCACAATATTTTTTTAAACTAAGTATTGTATTTTATTAAAAAAATTGTACGAAACCTGAACTTGACCTGAAAATAAAGAAACTTTGTATTAAACCTGAAAATAAAGAAACTTTCTATTAAACCTGAAAATAAAGAGACTTTTTATTAAACTTAAAAATAAAAGAAACTGAGGTTATTTTAACTACGATTTGAATTTTAATTTGAAAATTTTTACAATATTTTAATTAAACAAAGTATTTCATTTAAAATATTTAATTTCAAAAACTTCACAATATTTTTTTAAACTAAGTATTGTATTTTATTAAAAAAATTGTACGAAACCTGAACTTGACCTGAAAATAAAGAAACTTTGTATTAAACCTGAAAATAAAGAAACTTTCTATTAAACCTGAAAATAAAGAGACTTTTTATTAAACTTAAAAATAAAAGAAACTGAGGTTATTTTAACTACGATTTGAATTTTAATTTGAAAATTTTTACAATATTTTAATTAAACAAAGTATTTCATTTAAAATATTTAATTTCAAAAACTTCACAATATTTTTTTAAACTAAGTATTGTATTTTATTAAAAAAATTGTACGAAACCTGAACTTGACCTGAAAATAAAGAAACTTTGTATTAAACCTGAAAATAAAGAAACTTTGTATTAAACCTGAAAAAAAAGAGACTTTTTATTAAACCTAAAAATAAAAGAAACTGAGGTTATTTTAACTACGATTTGAATTTTAATTTTGAAAATTTTTACAATATTTTAATTAAACAAAGTATTTCATTTAAAATATTTAATTTCAAAAACTTCACAATATTTTTTTAAACTAAGTATTGTATTTTATTAAAAAAATTGTCGAAACCTGAACTTAACCTGAAAATAAAGAAACTTCGTATTAAACCTGAAAATAAAGAAACTTTGTATTAAACCTGAAAATAAAGAGACTTTTTATTAAACTTAAAAATAAAAGAAACTGAGGTTATTTTAACTACGATTTGAATTTTAATTTTGAAAATTTTTACAATATTTTAATTAAACAAAGTATTTCATTTAAAATATTTAATTTCAAAAACTTCACAATATTTTTTTAAACTAAGTATTGTATTTTATTAAAAAAATTGTACGAAACCTGAACTTGACCTGAAAATAAAGAAACTTTGTATTAAACCTGAAAATAAAGAAACTTTGTATTAAACCTGAAAATAAAGAGACTTTTTATTAAACTTAAAAATAAAAGAAACTGAGGTTATTTTAACTACGATTTGAATTTTAATTTTGAAAATTTTTACAATATTTTAATTAAACAAAGTATTTCATTTAAAATATTTCATTTCAAAAACTTCACAATATTTTTTAAACTAAGTATTGTATTTTATTAAAAACATTGTACGAAACCTGAACTTGACCTGAAAATAAAGAAACTTTGTATTAAACCTGAAAATAAAGAAACTTTGTATTAAACCTGAAAATAAAGAGACTTTTTATTAAACTTAAAAATAAAAGAAACTGAGGTTATTTTAACTACGATTTGAATTTTAATTTTGAAAATTTTTACAATATTTTAATTAAACAAAGTATTTCATTTAAAATATTTAATTTCAAAAACTTCACAATATTTTTTTAAACTAAGTATTGTATTTTATTAAAAAAATTGTTCGAAACCTGAACTTAACCTGAAAATAAAGAAACTTCGTATTAAACCTGAAAATAAAGAAACTTTGTATTAAACCTGAAAATAAAGAGACTTTTTATTAAACTTAAAAATAAAAGAAACTGAGGTTATTTTAACTACGATTTGAATTTTAATTTTGAAAATTTTTACAATATTTTAATTAAACAAAGTATTTCATTTAAAATATTTAATTTCAAAAACTTCACAATATTTTTTTAAACTAAGTATTGTATTTTATTAAAAAAATTGTACGAAACCTGAACTTGACCTGAAAATAAAGAAACTTTGTATTAAACCAGAAAATAAAGAAACTTTCTATTAAACCTGAAAATAAAGAGACTTTTTATTAAACTTAAAAATAAAAGAAACTGAGGTTATTTTAACTACGATTTGAATTTTAATTTGAAAATTTTTACAATATTTTAATTAAACAAAGTATTTCATTTAAAATATTTAATTTCAAAAACTTCACAATATTTTTTTAAACTAAGTATTGTATTTTATTAAAAAAATTGTACGAAACCTGAACTTGACCTGAAAATAAAGAAACTTTGTATTAAACCTGAAAATAAAGAAACTTTGTATTAAACCTGAAAAAAAAGAGACTTTTTATTAAACTTAAAAATAAAAGAAACTGAGGTTATTTTAACTACGATTTGAATTTTAATTTTGAAAATTTTTACAATATTTTAATTAAACAAAGTATTTCATTTAAAATATTTAATTTCAAAAACTTCACAATATTTTTTTAAACTAAGTATTGTATTTTATTAAAAAAATTGTACGAAACCTGAACTTGACCTGAAAATAAAGAAACTTTGTATTAAACCTGAAAATAAAGAAACTTTCTATTAAACCTGAAAATAAAGAGACTTTTTATTAAACTTAAAAATAAAAGAAACTGAGGTTATTTTAACTACGATTTGAATTTTAATTTGAAAATTTTTACAATATTTTAATTAAACAAAGTATTTCATTTAAAATATTTAATTTCAAAAACTTCACAATATTTTTTTAAACTAAGTATTGTATTTTATTAAAAAAATTGTACGAAACCTGAACTTGACCTGAAAATAAAGAAACTTTGTATTAAACCTGAAAATAAAGAAACTTTCTATTAAACCTGAAAATAAAGAGACTTTTTATTAAACTTAAAAATAAAAGAAACTGAGGTTATTTTAACTACGATTTGAATTTTAATTTGAAAATTTTTACAATATTTTAATTAAACAAAGTATTTCATTTAAAATATTTAATTTCAAAAACTTCACAATATTTTTTTAAACTAAGTATTGTATTTTATTAAAAAAATTGTACGAAACCTGAACTTGACCTGAAAATAAAGAAACTTTGTATTAAACCTGAAAATAAAGAAACTTTGTATTAAACCTGAAAAAAAAGAGACTTTTTATTAAACCTAAAAATAAAAGAAACTGAGGTTATTTTAACTACGATTTGAATTTTAATTTTGAAAATTTTTACAATATTTTAATTAAACAAAGTATTTCATTTAAAATATTTAATTTCAAAAACTTCACAATATTTTTTTAAACTAAGTATTGTATTTTATTAAAAAAATTGTCGAAACCTGAACTTAACCTGAAAATAAAGAAACTTCGTATTAAACCTGAAAATAAAGAAACTTTGTATTAAACCTGAAAATAAAGAGACTTTTTATTAAACTTAAAAATAAAAGAAACTGAGGTTATTTTAACTACGATTTGAATTTTAATTTTGAAAATTTTTACAATATTTTAATTAAACAAAGTATTTCATTTAAAATATTTAATTTCAAAAACTTCACAATATTTTTTTAAACTAAGTATTGTATTTTATTAAAAAAATTGTACGAAACCTGAACTTGACCTGAAAATAAAGAAACTTTGTATTAAACCTGAAAATAAAGAAACTTTGTATTAAACCTGAAAATAAAGAGACTTTTTATTAAACTTAAAAATAAAAGAAACTGAGGTTATTTTAACTACGATTTGAATTTTAATTTTGAAAATTTTTACAATATTTTAATTAAACAAAGTATTTCATTTAAAATATTTCATTTCAAAAACTTCACAATATTTTTTAAACTAAGTATTGTATTTTATTAAAAACATTGTACGAAACCTGAACTTGACCTGAAAATAAAGAAACTTTGTATTAAACCTGAAAATAAAGAAACTTTGTATTAAACCTGAAAATAAAGAGACTTTTTATTAAACTTAAAAATAAAAGAAACTGAGGTTATTTTAACTACGATTTGAATTTTAATTTTGAAAATTTTTACAATATTTTAATTAAACAAAGTGTGTATGTATGTAAGACGGTAAGTGTGTATGTATGTAAGACGGTAAGTGTGTATGTATGTAAGACGGTAAGTGTGTATGTATGTAAGACGGTAAGTGTGTATGTATGTAAGACGGTAAGTGTGTATGTATGTAAGACGGTAAGTGTGTATGTATGTAAGACGGTAAGTGTGTATGTATGTAAGACGGTAAGTGTGTATGTATGTAAGACGGTAAGTGTGTATGTATGTAAGACGGTAAGTGTGTATGTATGTAAGACGGTAAGTGTGTATGTATGTAAGACGGTAAGTGTGTATGTATGTAAGACGGTAAGTGTGTATGTATGTAAGACGGTAAGTGTGTATGTATGTAAGACGGTAAGTGTGTATGTATGTAAGACGGTAAGTGTGTATGTATGTAAGACGGTAAGTATGTATGTATGTAAGACGGTAAGTATGTATGTATGTAAGACGGTAAGTATGTATGTATGTAAGACGGTAAGTGTGTATGTATGTAAGACGGTAAGTGTGTATGTATGTAAGACGGTAAGTGTGTATGTATGTAAGACGGTAAGTGTGTATGTATGTAAGACGGTAAGTGTGTATGTATGTAAGACGGTAAGTGTGTATGTATGTAAGACGGTAAGTGTGTATGTATGTAAGACGGTAAGTGTGTATGTATGTAAGACGGTAAGTGTGTATGTATGTAAGACGGTAAGTGTGTATTTATGTAAGACGGTAAGTGTGTATGTATGTAAGACGGTAAGTATGTATGTATATAAGACGGTAAGTGTGTATGTATGAAGGACGGTAAGTGTGTATGTATGTAAGACGGTAAGTGTGTATGTATGTAAGACGGTAAGTGTGTATGTATGTAAGACGGTAAGTGTGTATGTATGTAAGACGGTAAGTGTGTATGTATGTAAGACGGTAAGTGTGTATTTTATTAAAAACATTGTACGAAACCTGAACTTGACCTGAAAATAAAGAAACTTTGTATTAAACCTGAAAATAAAGAGACTTTTTATTAAACTTAAAAATAAAAGAAACTGAGGTTACTATTTATACTACGATTTGAATTTTAATTTTGAAAATTTTACAATATTTTTTATGTAAGACGGTAAGTGTGTATGTATGTAAGACGGTAAGTGTGTATGTATGTAAGACGGTAAGTGTGTATGTATGTAAGACGGTAAGTGTGTATGTATGTAAGACGGTAAGTGTGTATGTATGTAAGACGGTAAGTGTGTATGTATGTAAGACGGTAAGTGTGTATGTATGTAAGACGGTAAGTGTGTATGTATGTAAGACGGTAAGTGTGTATTTATGTAAGACGGTAAGTGTGTATGTATGTAAGACGGTAAGTATGTATGTATGTAAGACGGTAAGTATGTATGTATGTAAGACGGTAAGTATGTATGTATGTAAGACGGTAAGTATGTATGTATGTAAGACGGTAAGTATGTATGTATGTAAGACGGTAAGTATGTATGTATGTAAGACGGTAAGTATGTATGTATGTAAGACGGTAAGTATGTATGTATGTAAGACGGTAAGTATGTATGTATGTAAGACGGTAAGTATGTATGTATGTAAGACGGTAAGTATGTATGTATGTAAGACGGTAAGTATGTATGTATGTAAGACGGTAAGTATGTATGTATGTAAGACGGTAAGTGTGTATGTATGTAAGACGGTAAGTGTGTATGTATGTAAGACGGTAAGTGTGTATGTATGAAGGACGGTAAGTGTGTATGTATGTAAGACGGTAAGTGTGTATGTATGTAAGACGGTAAGTGTGTATGTATGTAAGACGGTAAGTGTGTATGTATGTAAGACGGTAAGTGTGTATGTATGTAAGACGGTAAGTGTGTATTTTATTAAAAACATTGTACGAAACCTGAACTTGACCTGAAAATAAAGAAACTTTGTATTAAACCTGAAAATAAAGAAACTTTGTATTAAACCTGAAAATAAAGAGACTTTTTATTAAACTTAAAAATAAAAGAAACTGAGGTTATTTTAACTACGATTTGAATTTTAATTTTGAAAATTTTTACAATATTTTAATTAAACAAAGTATTTCATTTAAAATATTTAATTTCAAAAACTTCACAATATATTTTTAAACTAAGTATTGTATTTTATTAAAAAAATTGTTCGAAACCTGAACTTAACCTGAAAATAAAGAAACTTCGTATTAAACCTGAAAATAAAGAAACTTTGTATTAAACCTGAAAATAAAGAGACTTTTTATTAAACTTAAAAATAAAAGAAACTGAGGTTATTTTAACTACGATTTGAATTTTAATTTTGAAAATTTTTACAATATTTTAATTAAACAAAGTATTTCATTTAAAATATTTAATTTCAAAAACTTCACAATATTTTTTTAAACTAAGTATTGTATTTTATTAAAAAAATTGTACGAAACCTGAACTTGACCTGAAAATAAAGAAACTTTGTAATAAACCTAAAAATAAAAGAAACTGAGTTAATTTAAACTACGATTTGAATTTAAATTTCGAAAACTTTACATATTTTAATTAAAAAAAGTATTGTATTTTATTTAAAATATTTCATTTCAAAAACTTCACAATATATTTTTAAACTAAGTATTTCATTTTATTAAAAAAATTGTACGAAACCTGAACCTGATCTGAAAATAAAGAAACTATGTATTAAACCTAAAAATAAAAGAAACTGAGTTAATTTTAACTACGATTTGTTTATAATATTTTAAAACAAATAAAACAGTTAAAACAGCTTAACAGAAAAACAGCTAAAACAGCTTGAATTGCGATCATATCAAAATCACAAATATTTTATAGATTTAGTACAATATATGTTTAATGTGATTGTGTGTGAAGATTAATGTATTTCGTGTACTGAGTCATTACTAATAGTATAAATCCTGAAAAATTGCTGTTTTTTAACGCAATTCAAAATTTAAAAAGAATAATTTAAATTATTTTATTTGGAAATTTCAAAATCTACAAACGCCATTTTGTAGAGCTCATCAAGGCGGCCTATATCGGCGTAGACCATAACACGATACGATTTGTCTTCATCAATCTATTGAGGAAATTTGTTTTTTTAATATTCATATTGAAAAATTTAAATATTTTAAGTGTTCTGTGTGTAAATTACTTATTATTATCTGAAATCTCAATCTAAGATATTTATTTAATGTTAAACCTTTTCAGCTAATGTATTCCGCTTACTGAGTCATTACTAATAGTATAAATCCTGAAAAAATGTTGTTTTTTATCGCAATTCAAAATTTAAAAATAATAATTTAAATATTTGAAATTTCAAAATCTAAAAACGCCATTTTGTAGAGCTTATCGAGGCGGCCAATACCGGCAAAGACCATAACACGATACGATTTGTCTTCATCGATCTATTGAGGAAATTTGTTTTTTTAATATTCATATTGAAAAATTTAAATATTTTAAGTGTTCTGTGTGTAAATTACTTATTAATATCTGAAATCTCAATCTAAGATATTTATATAATGTGAAACCTTTTCAGCTAATGTATTCCGTTTACTGAGTCATTACTAATAGTATAAATCCTAAAAAAATGTTGTTTTTTATCGCAATTCAAATTTAAAAAGAATAATTTAAATATTTGAAATTTCAAAATCTAAAAACGCCATTTTGTAGAGCTTATCGAGGCGGCCAATATCGGCAAAGACCATAACACGATACGATTTGTCTTCATCGATCTATTGAGGAAATTTGTTTTTTTAATATTCATATTGAAAAATTTAAATATTTTAAGTGTTCTGTGTGTAAATTACTTATTAATATCTGAAATCTCAATCTAAGATATTTATATAATGTGAAACCTTTTCAGCTAATGTATTCCGTTTACTGAGTCATTACTAATAGTATAAATCCTGAAAAAATGTTGTTTTTTATCGCAATTCAAATTTAAAAAGAATAATTTAAATATTTGAAATTTCAAAATCTAAAAACGCCATTTTGTAGAGCTTATCGAGGCGGCCAATATCGGCAAAGACCATAACACGATACGATTTGTCTTCATCGATCTATTGAGGAAATTTGTTTTTTTAATATTCATATTGAAAAATTTAAACATTTTAAGTGTTCTGTGTGAAAATTACTTATTATTATCTGAAATCTCAATCTAAGATATTTATATAATGTTAAACCTTTTCAGCTAATGTATTCCGTTTACTGAGTCATTACTAATAGTATACATCCTGAAAAAATGTTGTTTTTTATCGCAATTCAAAATTTAAAAATAATAATTTAAATATTTGAATTTTCAAAATCTAAAAACGCCATTTTGTAGAGCTTATCGAGGCGGCCAATATCGGCAAAGACCATAACACGATACGATTTGTCTTCATGGATCTATTGAGGAAATTTGTTTTTTTAATATTCATAATGAAAAATTTAAATATTTTAAGTGTTCTGTGTGTAAATTACTTATTATTATCTGAAATCTCAATCTAAGATATTTATATAATGTGAAACCTTTTCACCTAATGTATTCCGTTTACTGAGTCATTACTGATAGTATAAATCCTGAAAAAATGTTGTTTTTTATCGCAATTCAAAATTTAAAAAGAATAATTTAAATATTTGAAATTTCAAAATCTAAAAACGCCATTTTGTAGAGCTTATCGAGACGGCCAATATCGGCAAAGACCATAACACGATACGATTTGTCTTCATGGATCTATTGAGGAAATTTGTTTTTTTAATATTCATATTGAAAAATTTAAATATTTTAAGTGTTCTGTGTGTAAATTACTTATTATTATCTGAAATCTCAATCTAAGATATTTATATAATGTGAAACCTTTTCACCTAATGTATTCCGTTTACTGAGTCATTACTGATAGTATAAATCCTGAAAAAATGTTGTTTTTTATCGCAATTCAAAATTTAAAAAGAATAATTTAAATATTTGAAATTTCAAAATCTAAAAACGCCATTTTGTAGAGCTTATCGAGTCGGCCAATATCGGCAAAGACCATAACACGATACGATTTGTCTTCATCGATCTATTGAGGAAATTTGTTTTTTTAATATTCATATTGAAAAATTTAAATATTTTAAGTGTTCTGTGTGTAAATTACTTATTATTATCTGAAATCTCAATCTAAGATATTTATATAATGTGAAACCTTTTCACCTAATCTATTCCATATACTGAAACATTACAAATAGTTTTAATCCTGAAAAATTGAGTGTTTTTTCTACGCAAATCAAAATTTGAAAAGATAATTTAATATGAATTGTTTAGGTAATTTAGAAAAACTACAAACGCCATTTTGTAGAGGTTATTGCGGCCCTCTATATCGCCGAAGACCATAACACGATACGATTTGTCGTCATCGATCTATAGAAGAAATTGGTTTTATTCATTTTGATAAATTGAGCTGTTTTATGTGAAAATTACTTATTATTATCTGAAATGTCAATCTAAGATATTTGTATAATGTGAAACCTTTTCACCTCCGTATACAGAAACATTACTAAAATCCTGAAAAATTGTTCTAAATCTATAATATATTTGTCATTTATGATCGCAATTCAAGCTGTTTTAACTGTTATTTGTGAAAATTACATATTATTATCTGAAATCTTCAAAGCAGATTAAAAACGTATGTAACAAAGAAACATTACCAAGTCAATTTATCGGACATTCCTGAACTGGGTAAACAGGAAGTGGATGCGGTCGTAATACGTCGATTTCAGCCTCGAGCTCAGCGTTGTAGTCCCAGTTGGCGAGATAATAATCCACTTCGTCGTCGTCTTCCAGTTGTCGATTGAGAACGCCTCGGTCCGCCTCCGGCCGAACGTCATCGGCACGGTCCGGATGCTCATCGACAGCCCGCTGCTGAAAGACTTCTCTGTAGACGACGTTGCGCGTGAAAACTCTCGAATCGCCGTCGAGCAAACGGCCTTGGCGCTGCGGAATTTCCTTCACGTACACGGTGATGTTGCGTCGTTGCCGAGCGCGCGACAACGCAACGTAGAGTTGACCGTGAGCAAACACTACATCGTTGAGGTAGATGCCCACTCGTTCGATCGTCTGACCTTGCGCCTTGTTGATGGTCATCGCAAACGCCGGAATCAGCGGAAGCTGACGACGATTCAGCGTGTACGGCATCGTGACGTCCTTCTTGGAAAGATCCATGTACGAAATGAAAACGACGTCCCCTCGATGACTTTCGCTGATGATTTCGGCGGCGATCGCCGTGTCTCGCATTTGTCGAACGATGAATCGCGTTCCATTACTGAGTCCGTCTTCCTGATTCAGGTTTCGCAAGAGCATAACGACCGCTCCGACTTTCAGGACCAAACGATGAGGTGGCATTCCGGACGGCGTTTGCTCGTGTAGGTATTCCGGGGGAAAGTTAAGATGGTCGTTCGCATCGTCCGAAGTGAGCGAATCCACGCTGAGGAACACTTTCTCCTCTCCGGCCAAACGCGAGATGATATCGTTGTTAACGTTCATAACTTGCCGTACCGTCGAAGCGAGAATCGCTCGAGACTGCAGTTCCTCCGCGGTGAGAAGATTCGGATCGTTTCCGAAGACCTCTTCCGTGAGCGCTCGCAACTCGAAGGAAATCGCATTGGGTCTCGCGCCGGCCCGCGCCGGCGGCGGTCTGGGGAAGCGATCGAGGTCGAGAAGCATCTCCGGCGGAATCTCGATCATGTTCTCGGTCAAACCGTCGACGGTAGCGAGCGTTCCGGTGCCGACGTCGAGAAGCCAATCGCTGTGTCGATCGTCCTGAGCTCGCATGTTCCGAACCAATGAGACGGTACGGAAGTGACGCCACAGCGGACTCGAGACGATCGACTCGCTTATTATTGCAGTTCTCGATCCGCCCGGAACCACAGGCAGAAGTTGACGGAAATCCCCTCCGACCACGACGACCTTTCCGCCGAACACCAAATCGCGGTCGTCGGAGAGAATTCGAAGGAGACGATCGATGACCCGCAGTCCGTCTTTGGTCATCATCGTGATTTCGTCGATCATTATGACGCTAGCGGCGGCCAATTCTCGAGCCCGATCGTTGTTTTGGGCATTCTCCAGCCAAGATCTCGCATGCCGATCGAGAACGATCGGCAACCCCAGACCGCTGTGGGCTGTGACGCCTCCTTCCATCATCGTCGCCGCGATGCCCGTCGTCGCGAAGACTTTGACTAAAATATCGTCGCATCGAGCCGCTCGGATGATCTCGCGATACAGCGTCGTCTTTCCGCTACCGCCCGGTCCGCTGACAAAGAAACAGGTGTGCGGCGGCCGCTGTCCTCGCTTACGTTCACGTGCAGCTGTCATGATGCGATCGAAACCCTCCTGCTGTGCGGCATTCAGTACGATCCGATTACCGCCGGGCGGCGATAGTGGCGGCCGATGCTCGGGTCGCAACTCTTCCGGCAGCGGACCGAGCGGATCCGGCAGTCCGAAATCTTTGCAAGTTTTGCCGGCGCGACGAAAGCGACGTTCGAGATCTCGAAGCGCCAAGTCGCGTAGATCTTCAACGGAAGCGTTCGCTAAATTTGGACGGCGGTGAAAATCCTCATACATGTCGTCGCGGTGACGTTCCCAAAGCCGCAATCGAGTATCGGGATCGTTCGGGCCCGCGACGTTAGCGACGATGCCTTTCACCAACATTATGGCGAAATACTGCCGAATCTGCTGCGGCATATGCATCGCGGCCAAATCGCGTAGAACCGCGTCGAATAGTGCATTGTCGAACAGCAAATTCAACCTAATCGCCGCAGCCAGGAAAGTGTCGAAGACGACATCGTCGACCGTTCGCAGGTATTCGAAGCCGGTCGGATTGGCTACATTCAGCAATAGCATCCGAAGAGCGAAGAACTCCTTGTTCGAAGGATTGACATCGCGTATTCTGCCGATGACTCTATCGCCTCGCTGTTGTCGTCGTGCCCAACGTCGCGCAGTCGACTGATAGACATAACGCGTCGGCGTGTCGCGATACAGTAAAGGCAAATCTATTTCGGGAACTCGGTTTTCCAGCCGAGCTCGTCGTTCCTCTTCGATTCGCGCCGCGCGTCGTTCTACGTTCAATTCGAAAAATGCGATGAGATGCGACCGCGTTCGGATATCTTCGTTTTCAGGTCTTCCTTCAAATCCGTCTTCGAAGTAAATGATGTCCGGATTCGGCATGTGAATCGCCAAACGAACGACGGCGAGCGACCGATCGTGAGTTTTAAACTCGTACATGCGCCAGATTCCTTCGTTGGCGGCGATGTATCTTCCGCTTATGAAAGCCTTCGGTTCGTCCATGATCAGCTCGCCGTTGCAATTCAGTCTAATAGAAGCGACATCGTGCCCTTTAAAAATATACTTATAGACATACTTGATCGAGGCCGCCATATTGGTACAACACTCCACGTTGATGTGTGCGTCGAATTTTAGCGTCAAATAGGCGTTATACGGAATCACGTATTCGTTGTTCTTCGGCACGCCGTTGACCACTACGTCGTTTTCGCGTCGACGGTAGACCGGATATGAATTCTTCCGGAACACCTCTGTGGCCACTCTGAGCGGCTTGGGAAAAGACTTCGTGCATTTGCCATTTTCCCAGCAAGGTCTTCCAGGACACGGCCCATGTATCATGCACCGAGTGACGATGTTAAAGAGCGGCCGGTTGCACGTTTCGTCCGGAACTTCGGCGCAGATGATGCGGTCGATCTGTTCCGGTGTTCTCGGCTTACTATCTTCCTCGAGAGTTACCAAGATGTGGGCGTGCGGCAAGCCTCGCTTTTGAAACTCGATCGTATACACGAAACCGAGAACCCGACCGAAAAGTCCGCCCTTGATGTCGCCCATCAGAGCCTTCAACTTGAGGTTAAACACTCGCGAGACCAAGTCGGGACGATCGCAAGGCTGCTCGTATTCTTCCAAATTGTCCTGGATCTCTTTCCACTTAGGATTGCAGGTGAACGTCATGAAAATATCCGGTTGACCTATGTACGCAAATATCGCCATGGTATCCAAGAAGTTCTGGCGCATGTTTCGCGGCGATCCTGTAAAGCTCGACGGAAGTATTATCGACGGTGCCGCTTCGAGGTTCTGCGCTGCGGCTTCTCGTTGCACGGCCGCATTCAGCGCTTCATACTGTTCTGCCAAAATGCTATCTTGATTGAGCCGAATGTAGTCGATGTTGTTCTGCTCTATTCCGACGTAGGCGTCCGTGATGAATTGTTGAGTCAGATTGGCGGCGTGCAGAAGCGGTGACCAGCGAGGACGGATCTGAAACTGCGCCGCTCTATATTGAAGAAGAGTGACTCTGCGATTCAAAGCGTTGACGTTGCGCAGATCGAAGCCGGGATAGCTGTCGCAGTTCCATCGTATGTTCCATCCGGCTTCGCCGCACGGAAAGAGCAACGCATAAGTCAGCGGATCCAAACTTGGACTGGTAACACTGACAAACGTGTCCAGCGGCGCTCCCGGGTCGGCGCCTTGTCTAACGCTGACCGCAAAGTCGCGGTGAAACGGAGGCTGTCCATCTTCGTCGGTTACGACGACGGCTGCGACTTCGTTGATTCCAGGCTCCGGCACATTTTGACGACCGCGATGCACTCCGGGTATCTGATATTCACGATTGAACACCAATTCCAAATTGTCAGCTTGCTCGTCGTTTTCCGCCGCTCTCAAGCGCTCGTGAGCTTGATGAAATATCCGTGCGTATGCATTGTTCGCTCGAATGAATTCATCGATCTGGCGAAGAATATCAGCGTCCAATTCGTTATTAGCACGATGTGCCAATCGTATTTCAGTCGCTTGAGTCGGCGAATCGATAAAATACAGCTGCGCATATCGCCTCAATACGTTATCGTCGTTGTCTGGTACGTCCAAGCTTCGCATTCGATGATACACAGCGCCGTTTAGCATAAAACACGGTGGTCCACGACCCGGCGCCTGGACAATGTTAGCTCCTATGGAGACAAACGAAACGGAGGAATTGTAGTTCCGTATGTGTGCTCGAAAGTCGCTGTTCCTGGCCTCGAAGAGTTGTCGAAGAAAACGTGGAAAGCTGATCTGCGGCAATCGTATGCGTCCCGAACGACAGCATTGTGTGAAGTGTCGTGCAACCCGTTCTCCCTCGAAGTGCAAAGCGTCGCAGTGATCGCAGATAGCGCCAAATGCACCCGAGCTGTGCGCTGCGACTGGTCCGAAACGCGGTGGATTTGCCGAATTGTCTTCGGAGATAATGTAGTCATCGTATACTCGCGCGTTTATTAGTTGACGATTGACTTCATGTTGGTGATGAGCTGTATTCCGTGCCAGTTGACGGCGATTAGCAGCGTCCGGTCCTGTCTCTATCGCACGTACCGGTGGGTCGTTGGCTGGATTGTTGTTCGTCGGCTGAGACTGCCTCGGATGAATATCAGTAGATTGCGGTTGCCGTTGTAAATCAGCTAACGGTTCATTTTCATGCCGCGATACCTGAACATCATTTGTTGTTGCACATATGCCGCGGAGCGTTTTCTTTGGCCTGCCTCCGCTTACTGTTACTTTAATAACCGGTGATTTCGATTGCCGTTGTGAATCAGCTAACGGTTCATTTTCATGCCGCGATACCTGAACATCACTTGTTGTTGCACATATGCCGCGGAGCGTTTTCTTTGGCCTGCCTCCGCTTACTGTTACTTTAATAGCCGGTGATTGCGGTTGCCGTTGTGAATCAGCTAACGGTTCATTTTCATGCCGCGATACCTGAACATCATGTCTTGTTGCACATATGCCGCGGAGTTTTTTCGTTGACCTGCCTGCGGTTAGTGGTGTATTTATTACTGCATGTGTACCACGGAGTTTTTTCTTTGGTCTTCCACTGGTTAGGGGTATATTCATTTCTGTCGATTGCGCTGTCTGTGCTATTTCTGTTTCACTTTCGTCTATATCTGTATCGGTAGATTGTATTACAATTTCGTCCATATTTTGGTCTCTACACTTTTTTTCAGCCTGAGAATTTGTAGACGTACTGGCCATCGTAGTTAATCTGTTAAGAGCAAGTGAAAAATAGCAAAAATAATAAAATTATCACTCACCTATTCTAATGACATCTGCCACTGACAGCTATCAAATGTTGACGAATGAAACCACTATTGTACACTTATATCACTATAAATTCGCTTAAAAACACACGAATATGGGATAAATTTCAATTTGCGACGCCAAAAATCGCGAAAATTCGCGTCACCAACCGTCGCTTGGTGTTTTAACCGTCAATTGGGGCTTTTAAAAAACCGTTTTCGCGTTGAAAAATCGCGTTGAAAAACACGTTTTAAGGATGTTTTATAAACGATTCAATGAATTGTAGCGTTATAAAACACAAATCAAATGAAAGCGGCACTCAAAATCAAAGCGTAGCTTAAAATCGTCATTCACAGAGTGCGAGCGAAATGACAATGACAGATGACAGGGGGCGCCAGTTTTGCATGCGGCAGTTTTGCACAAATGTCACTTTTGACAGTTCCAAATCTGTTGAGGGCAGATTTGCAGGAGGCAACCTTGCAGGCGGCAACCTTGCAGGCGGCAACCTTGCAGGCGGCAACCTTGCAGGCGGCATTTTTGCAGACGGCATTCTTGCAGAAAGCAAACTTGCATACAAACCCGAAGTTAGCAACGTTTGAGAATGGCGCATTAGGACATGATTACATGAATAAAATAATTTTATATTATTTTACAAACCAAAAATAAAGCAGTAAAGCGGTCATAGGTTATTAATTTTAAATTTAGAAAAAGAAGTAGCAAATTATCATGTCAGGGTAAATTAAAGTGGTGAATATTTTTACCTCTCCACATTTAATTACCGGCATCCTTGTAGTGGATGATTCAGTACATCAAACTAAAACAAAAAAATGTTTTAAGTTTTTCTGTTAGGTTGGGTTAGGTTAGGTTTTTCTTTCCCTAAAATCGAAAGTTGATTGCTGAGATCCGCGATGGAGAGGACACTCAAAGAAGTGGACTGGTTTCCCTACCCTGACATATGAAACAATTCAAACAACACATCGATGGAGTCCACCGAAAAATTAAAGAATATGAATGTGAGGAATGTAAATGCGCTTTCTTTAGTCAGACAAATTTAACTAAACATGTCAATTCTGTCCACCGGAAATTAAAGCCATTCGCGTGCGACAAATGCACTTGCAGCTTTTCATGGCAAAGAAGCTTATCGAGACACATAAACTCAGTTCATCTTAAAATTAATTATATTCACGCGGAATGCAACAAAGCTTTCACTCAAAAGAGTAGCTTAATAACACACATTAATATAAATCACCGAAATATTAAGAGATTTGTTTGTACGAAGTGCAAGCATGCATTTGTTCCAAATCTGTTGAGGGCAGATTTGCAGGAGGCAACCTTGCAGGCGGCAACCTTGCAGACGGCAACCTTGCAGGCGGCATTTTTGCAGACGGCATTCTTGCAGAAATCAAACTTGCATACAAACCCGAAGTTAGCAACGTTTGAGAATGGCGCATTAGGACATGATTACATGAATAAAATAATTTTATATTATTTTACAAACCAAAAATAAAGCAGTAAAGCGGTCATAGGTTATTAATTTTAAATTTAGAAAAAGAAGTAGCAAATTATCATGTCAGGGTAAATTAAAGTGGTGAATATTTTTACCTCTCCACATTTAATTACCGGCATCCTTGTAGTGGATGATTCAGACATCAAACTAAAACAAAAAAATGTTTTAAGTTTTTCTGTTAGGTTAGGTTAGGTTAGGTTTTTCTTTCCCTAAAATCGAAAGTTGATTGCTGAGATCCGCGATGGAGAGGACACTCAAAGAAGTGGACTGGTTTCCCTACCCTGACATATGAAACAATTCAAACAACACATCGATGGAGTCCACCGAAAAATTAAAGAATATGAATGTGAGGAATGTAAATGCGCTTTCTTTAGTCAGACAAATTTAACTAAACATGTCAATTCTGTCCACCGGAAATTAAAGCCATTCGCGTGCGACAAATGCACTTGCAGGTTTTCATGGCAAAGAAGCTTATCGAGACACATAAACTCAGTTCATCTTAAAATTAATTATATTCACGCGGAATGCAACAAAGCTTTCACTCAAAAGAGTAGCTTAATAACACACATTAATATAAATCACCGAAATATTAAGAGATTTGTTTGTACGAAGTGCAAGCATGCATTTGTTCCAAATCTGTTGAGGGCAGATTTGCAGGAGGCAACCTTGCAGGCGGCAACCTTGCAGACGGCAACCTTGCAGGCGGCATTTTTGCAGACGGCATTCTTGCAGAAATCAAACTTGCATACAAACCCGAAGTTAGCAACGTTTGAGAATGGCGCATTAGGACATGATTACATGAATAAAATAATTTTATATTATTTTACAAACCAAAAATAAAGCAGTAAAGCGGTCATAGGTTATTAATTTTAAATTTAGAAAAAGAAGTAGCAAATTATCATGTCAGGGTAAATTAAAGTGGTGAATATTTTTACCTCTCCACATTTAATTACCGGCATCCTTGTAGTGGATGATTCAGTACATCAAACTAAAACAAAAAAATGTTTTAAGTTTTTCTGTTAGGTTAGGTTAGGTTAGGTTTTTCTTTCCCTAAAATCGAAAGTTGATTGCTGAGATCCGCGATGGAGAGGACACTCAAAGAAGTGGACTGGTTTCCCTACCCTGACATATGAAACAATTCAAACAACACATCGATGGAGTCCACCGAAAAATTAAAGAATATGAATGTGAGGAATGTAAATGCGCTTTCTTTAGTCAGACAAATTTAACTAAACATGTCAATTCTGTCCACCGGAAATTAAAGCCATTCGCGTGCGACAAATGCACTTGCAGCTTTTCATGGCAAAGAAGCTTATCGAGACACATAAACTCAGTTCATCTTAAAATTAATTATATTCGCGCTGAATGCAACAAAGCTTTCACTCAAAAGAGTAGCTTAATAACACACATTAATATAAATCACCGAAATATTAAGAGATTTGTTTGTACGAAGTGCAAGCATGCATTTGGTCGTAAAAGTCATTATGAAAGCCACATCGATATCGGAAAATGTGATTTTTGTACTCGTTGGAAAAATTGAAAATTCTTTTCGCAGCAGCTTATTAACACATGTTAAATTCACTCACCTGCAGTTGAATATATTCACATGTTATTTATGTAACAAAGAATTTCCAAGTCACAGCCAATTCAAACAACACATCGATGGAGTCCACCGAAAAATTAAAGAATATGAATGTGAGGAATGTAAATGCGCTTTCTTTAGTCAAACAAATTTAACTGAACATGTCAATTCTGTCCACCGGAAATTAAAGCCATTCGCGTGCGACAAATGCACTTGCAGCTTTTCATGGCAAAGAAGCTTATCGAGACACATAAACTCAGTTCATCTTAAAATTAATTATATTCGCGCTGAATGCAACAAAGCTTTCACTCAAAAGAGTAGCTTAATAACACACATTAATATAAATCACCGAAATATTAAGAGATTTGTTTGTACGAAGTGCAAGCATGCATTTGGTCGTAAAAGTCATTATGAAAACCACAAAAAAACTAAAAAATGGTATTTGAAAAATATTAAACAGGCGAAAAGAAATCGGCGGCAGTAGACTTTTGAAAGAGCATACTTCAGGATCTTGAAATACGGAAAATCAACACTCCGCATATCGCGCCATATCTGAGCATCTTCCTTTTTGGAAACATTGGATTCTTTGTTGTAATTATGGATTTTTTTACTCCGGATACTGATATTCCTAGCATTGTTGATTATCCAATTTAAAGTTCGAATATTCTCAGGCGGAAAATAGTATAATAATTGAATACACATGTAATATAAAATTTATGTTTCTTACCTCCCGAGTTAATGGCGATTTTTTTTCAAAACTATAAAATAGGTTAAAAATTCGTATCTATAATTTGTCATCTAGATAAGTTTAGATGTATGAATAGTAGTACATTTTAAGATTCATTTTACATACATAGTTCATTTTAAGGTTAGGTACCGAAATAAAATATTTTTAACAATTTTATCAGTGTTTCGTTTTATCTACACTTTACTCAAAAAGTGATATTTTTCCCAATATTTTTTTTTTTAGGTATACGTAGGTAGATTTATTAATAATATTGTTTAGAAACTATGTCATTATTACGTGGTGTTATTTATTTTCAAAACCTGGTAATACGTCAGTTTAACTTTCTCCGTCCACCAACCGAGGAGGCGAGATAGTATTGTGACTATAAATACTTTTTCGAGATCAAGATGGAAATATATATAGTGAGCCCCCAGAAATGTTTAGGACCGTTTCCAGATTAATGTATGTATGTGTTTGTGTGTATTCCTCCACGATAGCCCCCAAACGCCTAATCAGATTGAGATTAAATTTGGTTTGCAGCCATCATTTGGTCAGATGATTCATTTCTGTCAATTGCGAGTGGTATTTCAAAATGAAAGTTTATATAAAAAATTTCAAAATGTCAAAATTTCGAAAATGCCATTTCGTAGAGATTACCAAGGCCGTCGTTCTGTCCGAACGCCGTAACGCTATAGGTTTACTCTATCACGATCTTTTTCGAAAAATGTGATTTTTTCATAATAATTTCTATGTTTAAAATGAATTTTATATAAAATTTTTCAAAATGTCAAAATTTTAAAAATGCCATTTTGTAGAGCTTAAGCGGGGTGTCGATCTCGCCAAAGACCGCAACGCGGTAGGTTTTCTCTATCTCGTTCTTTTGGGAAAAATGTGATTTTTTCATAACAATTTCTATGTTCAAAATGAAAGTTTATATAAAATATTTCAAAATGTCAAAATTTCGAAAATGCCATTTCGTAGAGATTTCAAAGGCCTTCGTTCTGTCCAAACATTGTAACGCATATGATTTACTCTATAACGGTCTTTTTCGAAAAATGTCATTTTTTCATAACAATTTCTATGTTCAAAATGAAAGTTTATATAAAAAATTTCAAAATGTCAAAATTTCGAAAATGCCATTTCGTAGAGATTTCAAAGGCCTTTGTTCTGTCCGAATAACGTAACGCGTTTGATTTACTCTATCACGGTCTTTTTCGAAAAATGTGATTTTTTCATAACAATTTCTATGTTCAAAATGAAAGTTTATAAAAAAATTTTCAAAATTTCAAAATTTCAAAAATGCCATTTAGTAGAACTTAAGCGGGGTGTCGATCTCTCCAAAGACCGCAACGCGGTAGGTTTACTCTATCTCGTTGTTTTGTGAAAAATGTGATTTTTTCATAACAATTTCTATGTTCAAAATGAAAGTTTATATAAAAAATTTCAAAATGTCAAAATTTCGAAAATGCCATTTGGTAGAGATTTCAAAGGCCTTCGTTCTGTCCAAACACCGCAATGCGGTAGGTTTACTCTATCTCGTTATTTTGTGAAAAATGTGATTTTTTCATAACAATTTCTATGTTCAAAATGAAAGTTTATATAAAAAATTTCAAAATGCCAAAATTTCGAAAATGCCATTTCGTAGAGATTTCAAAGGTCTTCGTTCTGTCCAAACTCCGCAACGCGGTAGGTTTACTCTATCTCGTTATTTTGTGAAAAATGTGATTTTTTCATAACAATTTCTATGTTCAAAATGAAAGTTTATATAAAAAATTTCAAAATGTCAAAATTTCGAAAATGCCATTTCGTAGAGATTTCAAAGGCCTTCGTTCTGTCCAAACACCGCAACGCGGTAGGTTTACTCTATCTCGTTATTTTGTGAAAAATGTGATTTTTTCATAACAATTTCTATGTTCAAAATGAAAGTTTATATAAAAAATCTCAAAATGTCAAAATTTCAAAAATGCCATTTCGTAGACCTCACTCGGGGCGTCTATCTCGCCTAAGACCGCTACGCGGTAGGTTCGGTCTGTCTCGATCGATATCGGAAAATGTGATTTTTGTACTCGTTGGAAAAATTCAAAATCAAAATTTATATAAATTTTTTCAAAATTTCAAAATTCTGAAAATGCCACTTTGTAGTGCTGGTCGAGGCGCTACATCTCGCCGTAGAACACAACTCGACGGGAGGTCGTCCTCTCTGCGCTAATCGGGTTTTTTCGTAGCCTCGTTTCAAAATCAAAGATGGCGGCCGCACGAAGAAAATTGAAGGAAATTTCAACTTTTAGGAATTTTCCCATAGAGTTGGGGGTATTCGGGTGGAAATGTCCATTGCACGATTTCGGTCCCGCTGCTGCTTCCCAAAGCGTGGGAGCCGAAAAATTACGTTTTTTTTGTAAAAAAATTCCTTTAAAAATTGGGAAAATGGAAAATTTATATGAATTTTTGGAGAAATTCAAATTTTTTTTTTGGCAGTCTCGTAACGGATTTCTCGGACTTCGAGTTGCCGCAGACGCGAATCCATTTCGACGTTTTCGATTCGAATTATCGAGGTTTTTGCGGTTTTTTCGTTGTATTTTCAAAATCCAATATGGCGGCGGCGCGAAGGAAATTTCAACTTTTTGGAGTTTTTCCATAGAGAGAAGGGTTTTTAGGTGGAGATGACAGTTGCGCAATTACGGTCCCGCGGCTATTTCCCAAAGCGTGGGATCCGAAATATGAAACTTTTTTCGTTTCGAATGCGTTTTTTGGAAAAATTTCAAATTGAAAATTTATATGAATTTTTGGAGAAACTTGAAAATTTTTTTTGGCAATCTCGTAAAGGACGTCTAGGTCTTCGAATTGCCGCAGACGCGAATCCATTCGGACGTTCGTGAGTCGAATTATCGAGGTTTATGTGTTTTTTTGGTGGCATTTTCAAAATCCAATATGGCCGCCGCCCGAAGGAAATTTTAACTTTTCGGGATTTTCCCATAGAGAGACGATTCTCCGGTTGGAAAGAAGCGATGAAAAATTAACAAAAATCAAAAAATGAAAAAAATTAAGTCAGCCGAAAAAAGCACTTTTTTCGTTTTGAGGGCGTTTTTTTGACCAAATTTCAAAGTGAAAATTATTACTAATTTTTGGAGAAACTTAATATTTTTTTTCTGCAATATCGTAGAGGACATGCAGTCCTTGGACTCGCCGTAGACGGCCGTCGATTTGGACGTTCTCGATTGCGTCGAATTATCGTGGAAAATGTGCGTTTTTTCGACGTTCTCTAGATGCATTTTCAAAATGCAATATGGCGGCCGCGCGAAGAAAATTTCTACTTTTTGGAGTTTTCCCATAGAGAGACGATTCTCCGGTTGGAAATAGGCGATGAAAAATTAACAAAAATCAAAAAATGAGAAAAATTAAGGGAGCCGAAAATGACACTTTTTTCGAAAAAAATATTTCCTATCGAAAGTGGAAAAATGGAAAATTTGTATGATTTTTTTGGGAATTACAAAATTTCAAAAATGCCATTTCGCAGCTCTCGCCGAGCCCTTCGATCGCTCCTCGGGCCGAAACGCTCCGCTCCTATCCGTTCTCGAGTTATGTCGGTTTCCGCGTTTTCGTCGATGCGTTTTCGAACGCCATTTTGAATTTGAAAATCGAAAAAATTTCCACTTTTCGGAGTTTTCCTATAGAGAGACGATTCTCCGGTTGGCAAGAGGCGATGAAAAATTAACAAAAATCAAAAAATGAGAAAAATTAAGGGAGCCGAAAAAAAAGAGCACTTTTTGAACTTTACGTGCGAAAAAAACGAATAAAACAAACGAATAGACGAAAATAAATTTTTCCACTCGACGCGCCGTCTAATGCGCTGCGAGAGTTCCCGTACTTGCGCGCGCGTACCTCGATAGATAGCGGAGATACTGAACCCCGTAGGCCGAAAACGGGCAGTTTTTACCAAGGCCATATCGTGATTCATATGTCAACAACATTTGATGACATACGCATCTCTACGAAATGGCAGTGTTAGTCGCGCTAACGCGACTGAGTCGAGTCGAGAACGCCCTCATTTTCTTGTTCGATTTTCAAAATTTTTCAAAATTTCAAAATTTCAAAAATGCCATTTCGTAGAGATTACCAAGGCTGTCGTTCTGTCCGAACGCCGTAACGCTATAGGTTTACTCTATCACGATCTTTTTCGAAAAATGTAATTTTTTCATAATAATTTCTATGTTTAAAATGAAATTTTATATAAAATTTTTCAAAATTTCAAAATTTCAAAAATGCCATTTTGTAGAGCTTAATCGGGGTGTCGATCTAGCTAAAGACCGCAACGCGGTAGGTTTACTCTATCTCGTTCTTTTGTGAAAAATGTGATTTTTTCATAACAATTTCTATGTTCAAAATGAAAGTTTATATAAAAAATTTCAAAATGTCAAAATTTCGAAAATGCGATTTCGTAGAGCTTAAGCGGGGTGTCGATCTCGCCAAAGACTGCACCGCGGTAGGTTTACTCTATCTCGTTCTTTTGTGAAAAATGAAATTTTTTCATAACAATTTCTATGTTCAAAATGAAAGTTTATATAAAAAATTTCAAAATGTCAAAATTTCGAAAACGCCATTTCGTAGAGATTACCAAGGCCGTCGTTCTGTCCGAACGCCATAACGCTATAGGTTTACTCTATCACGATCTTTTTCGAAAAATGTGATTTTTTCATAATAATATCTATGTTTAAAATGAAAGTTTATATAAAATTTTTCAAAATGTCAAAATTTCAAAAATGCCATTTTGTAGAGCTTAAGCGGGGTGTCGATCTCGCCAAAGACCGCAACGCGGTAGGTTTACTCTATCACGGTCTTTTTCGAAAAATGTGATTTTTTGATAACAATTTCTATGTTCAAAATGAAAGTTTATATAAAAAATTTCAAAATGTCAAAATTTCGAAAATGCCATTTCGTAGAGATTACCAAGGCCGTCGTTCTGTCCAAACGCAGTAACGCTATAGGTTTACTCTATCACGATCTTTTTCGAAAAATGTGATTTTTTCATAATAATTTCTATGTTTAAAATGAAATTTTATATAAAATTTTTCAAAATGTCAAAATTTCAAAAATGCCATTTTGTAGAGCTTAAGCGGGGTGTCGATCTCGTCAAAGACCGCAACGCGGTAGGTTTACTCTATCTCGTTCTTTTGTGAAAAATGTGATTTTTTCATAACAATTTCTATGTTCAAAATGAAAGTTTATATAAAAAATTTCAAAATGTCAAAATTTCGAAAATGCCATTTTGTAGAGATTACCAAGGCGGTCGCTCTGTCCGAACATCGTAACGCTATAGGTTTCCTCTATCACGATCTTTATCGAAAAATGTGATTTTTTCATAACAATTTCTATGTTCAAAATGAAAGTTTATATAAAAAATTTCAAAATGTCAAAATTTCAAAAATGCCATTTTGTAGAGCTTAAGCGGTGTCTCGATCTCGCCAAGGACGGCAACGCGTTTGATTTACTCTATCACCGTCCTTTTCGAAAAATGTCATTTATTCATAACAATTTCTATGTTCAAAATGAAAGTTTATATAAAAAATTTCAAAATGTCAAAATTTCGAAAATGCCATTTTGTAGAGATTACCAAGGCGGTCGTTCTGTCCGAACATCGTAACGCTATAGGTTTCCTCTATCACGATCTTTTTCGAAAAATGTGATTTTTTCATAATAATTTCTATCTTTAAAATGAAAGTTTATATAAAATTTTTCAAAATGTCAAAATTTCAAAAATGCCATTTTGTAGAGCTTAAGCGGGGTGTCGATCTAGCCAAAGATTGCAACGCGGTAGGTTTACTCTATCTCGTTCTTTTGTGAAAAATGTGTTTTTTTCATAACAATTTCTATGTTCAAAATGAAAGTTTATATAAAAAATTTCAAAATGTCAAAATTTCGAAAATGCCATTTTGTAGAGATTACCAAGGCGGTCGTTCTGTCCGAACATCGTAACGCTATAGGTTTCCTCTATCACGATCTTTTTCGAAAAATGTGATTTTTTCATAATAATTTCTATGTTTAAAATGAAAGTTTATATAAAATTTTTCAAAATGTCAAAATTTCAAAAATGCCATTTTGTAGAGCTTAAGCGGGGTGTCGATCTGGCCAAAGACCGCAACGCGGTAGGTTTCCTCTATCACGATCTTTTTCGAAAAATGTGATTTTTTCATAATAATTTCTATGTTTAAAATGAAAGTTTATATAAAATTTTTCAAAATTTCAAAATTTCAAAAATGCCATTTCGTAGACCTCACTCGGGGCGTCGATCTCGCCTAAGACCGCAACGCGGTAGGTTCGGTCTGTCTCGATCGATATCGGAAAATGTGATTTTTGTACTCGTTGGAAAAATTCAAAATCAAAATTTATACAAATTTTTTTAAAATTTCAAAATTCTGAAAATGCCACTTTGTAGTGCTGGTCGAGGCGCTACATCTCGCCGTAGAACACAACTCGACGTGAGGTCGTCCTCTCTGCGCTAATCGGGTTTTTTCGTAGCCTCGTTTAAAAATCAAATATGGCGGCCGCACGAAGAAAATTGAAGGAAATTTCAACTTTTAGGATTTTTCCCATAGAGTTGGGGGTATTCGGGTGGAAATGTCTATTGCACAATTTCGGTCCCGCTGCTGCTTCCCAAAGCGTGGGAGCCGAAAAAATACGTTTTTTTTGTAAAAAATTTGCTTCAAAAATTGGGAAAATGGAAAATTTATATGATTTTTTTGAGAAATTCCAATTTTTTTTTTGGCAGTCTCGTAACGGATTTCTCGGACTTCGAGTTGCCACAGACGCGAATCCATTTTGACGTTTTCGATTCGAATTATCGAGGTTTTTGCGGTTTTTTCGTTGTATTTTCAAAATCCAATATGGCGGCGGCGCGAGGGAAATTTCAACTTTTTGGAGTTTTTCCATAGAGAGAAGGGTTTTCGGGTGGAGATGACAGTTGCGCAATTACGGTGCCGCGGCTATTTCCCAAAGCGTGGGATCCGAAATATGAAACTTTTTTCGTTTCGAATGCGTTTTTTGGAAAAATTTCAAATTGAAAATTTATATGAATTTTTGGAGAAACTTGAAAATTTTTTTTGGCAATCACGTAAAGGACGTCTAGGTCTTCGACTTGACGCAGACGCAAATCCATTCGGACGTTCGTGAGTCGAATTATCGAGGTTTATGTGTTTTTTTGGTGGCATTTTCAAAATCCAATATGGCCGCCGGGCGAAGAAAATTTCTACTTTTTGGACTTTTCCCATAGAGAGACGATTCTCCGGTTGGAAAGAGGCGATGAAAAATTAACAAAAATCAAAAAATGAGAAAAATTAAGGAAGCCGAAAAAAACACTTTTTTCGTTTTGAGGGCGTTTTTTTGACCAAATTTCAAAGTGAAAATTATTACTAATTTTTGGAGAAACTTAATATTTTTTTTTTGCAATATCGTAAAGGACGTGCAGTCCTTGGACTGGCCGTAGACGGCCGTCGATTTGGACGTTCTCGATTGCGTCGAATTATCGTGGAAAATGTGCGTTTTTTCGACGTTCTCTAGATGCATTTTCAAAATGCAATATGGCGGCCGGGCGAAGAAAATTTCTACTTTTTGGAGTTTTCCCATAGAGAGACGATTCTCCCGTTGGAAATAGGCGATGAAAAATTAACAAAAATCAAAAAATGAGAAAAATTAAGGGAGCCGAAAATGACACTTTTTTCGAAAAAAATATTTCCTATCGAAAGTGGAAAAATGGAAAATTTGTATGATTTTTTTGGGAATTTCAAAATTTCAAAAATGCCATTTCGCAGCTCTCGCCGAGCCCTTCGATCGCTCCTCGGACCGAAACGCTCCGCTCCTATCCGTTCTCGAGTTATGTCGGTTTCCGCGTTTTCGTCGATGCGTTTTCGAACGCCATTTTGAATTTGAAAATCGAAAAAATTTCAACTTTTCGGAATTTTTCCACAGACGGAGCGTCGTCGAGATGGAGACGTAGCGAAAAAAGACTGACCGAATTGAGGAATAAAAAATCGTACAAAGCCGAAAAAAAAAGAGCACTTTTTGAACTTTACGCGCGAAAAAAACGAATAAAACGAACGAATGGACGAAAATAAATTTTTCCACGCGACGCCCCGTCTAATGCAGTGCGATAGTTCCCGTACTTTGCGCGCCCGTAACTCGACGGATAACGGAGATAATCAACCGCGAAGGCCGAAAACGGGCAGTTACCAACTCCCTTTTAGGGTATATGACTAGAGTGGCACAGAGCCCAGTGGGGTGGGGTGGTAGTGAGTTGTGTTTTTTAGTTTTTCAGTTTTTTTTTTTTGCACATCTACTTTTATTGTTACTCATTGTAAACTATGTTAGATAGGTAGAGTAAATAGGTAGGTCGAGTGAGCCCATTCGGTGTTAGTCGCGCTAACGCGACTGAGTCGAGTCGAGAACGCGCTCATTTTCTTGTTCGACTTTTGCTTTTTACCCGCCTTCCCCTACGTGCCTCGCCACCTTCGATCTTTCGAAATAAATCGAAATCTTCTTCTTTCGAAATCGAGATCTTTCGAAATAATTCGATAGGTAGAGTAAATAGGTAGGTCGAGTGAGCCCATTCAGTGTTAGTCGCGCTAACGCGACTGAGTCGGGTCGAGAACGCGCTCATTTTCTTGTTCAATTTTCAAAATTTTTCAAAATTTCAAAATTTCAAAAATGCCATTTTATAGAGCTTAAGCGGGGTGTCAATCTCGCCAAAAACCGCAACGCGGTAGGTTTACTCAATCTCGATTTATTTCAAAAAATGTGATTTTTTCATAACAATTTCTATGTTCAAAATGAAAGTTTATATAAAAAATTTCAAAATGTCAAAATTTCGAAAATGCCATTTCGTAGAGATTTCAAAGGCCTTCGTTCTGCCCGAACACCGTAACGCGTTTAATTTACTCTATCACGGTCTTTTTCGAAAAATGTCATTTATTCATAACAATTTCTATGTTCAAAATGAAAGTTTATATAAAAAATTTCAAAATGTCAAAATTTCGAAAATGCCATTTCGTAGAGATTTCAAAGGCCTTCGTTCTGTCCAAATACAGCAACGCGGTAGGTTTACTCTATCTCGTTATTTTGTGAAAAATGTGATTTTTTCATAATAATTTCTATGTTTAAAATGAAATTTTATATAAAATTTTTCAAAATTTCAAAATTTCAAAAATGCCATTTTGTAGAGCTTAAGCGGGTTGTCGATCTCGCCAAAGACCGCAACGCGGTAGGTTTACTCTATCTCGTTATTTTGTGAAAAATGTGATTTTTTCATAATAATTTCTATGTTTAAAATGAAATTTTATATAAAATTTTTCAAAATTTCAAAATTTCAAAAATGCCATTTTGTAGAGCTTAAGCGGGGTGTCGATCTTGCCAAAGACCGCAACGCGGTAGGTTTACTCTATCTCGTTATTTTGTGAAAAATGTGATTGTTTCATAATAATTTCTATGTTTAAAATGAAATTTTATATAAAATTTTTCAAAATTTCAAAATTTCAAAAATGCCATTTTGTAGAGCTTAAGCGGGGTGTCGATCTCGCCAAAGACCGCAACGCGGTAGGTTTACTCTATCTCGTTATTTTGTGAAAAATGTGATTTTTTCATAATAATTTCTATGTTTAAAATGAAATTTTATATAAAATTTTTCAAAATTTCAAAATTTCAAAAATGCCATTTTGTAGAGCTTAAGCGGGGTGTCGATCTTGCCAAAGACCGCAACGCGGTAGGTTTACTCTATCTCGTTATTTTGTGAAAAATGAGATTTTTTCATAATAATTTCTATGTTTAAAATGAAATTTTATATAAAATTTTTCAAAATTTAAAAATTTCAAAAATGCCATTTTGTAGAGCTTAAGCGGGGTGTCGATCTCGCCAAAGACCGCAACGCGGTAGGTTTACTCTATCTCGTTATTTTGTGAAAAATGTGATTTTTTCATAACAATTTCTATGTTCAAAATGAAAGTTTATATAAAAAATTTCAAAATGTCAAAATTTCAAAAATGCCATTTCGTAGACCTCACTCGGGGCGTCTATCTCACCTAAGACCGCTACGCGGTAGGTTCGGTCTGTCTCGATCGATATCGGAAAATGTGATTTTTGTACTCGTTGGAAAAATTCAAAATCAAAATTTATATAAATTTTTTCAAAATTTCAAAATTCTGAAAATGCCACTTTGTAGTGCTGGTCGAGGCGCTACATCTCGCCGTAGAACACAACTCGACGGGAGGTCGTCCTCTCTGCGCTAATCGGGTTTTTTCGTAGCCTCGTTTCAAAATCAAAGATGGCGGCCGCACGAAGAAAATTGAAGGAAATTTCAACTTTTAGGAATTTTTCCATAGAGTTGGGGGTATTCGGGTGGAAATGTCCATTGCACAATTTCGGTCCCGCTGCTGCTTCCCAAAGCGTGGGAGCCGAAAAATTACGTTTTTTTTGTAAAAAAATTCCTTTAAAAATTGGGAAAATGGAAAATTTATATGAATTTTTGGAGAAATTCAAATTTTTTTTTTGGCAGTCTCGTAACGGATTTCTCGGACTTCGAGTTGCCACAGACGCGAATCCATTTCGACGTTTTCGATTCGAATTATCGAGGTTTTTGCGGTTTTTTCGTTGTATTTTCAAAATCCAATATGGCGGCGGCGCGAAGGAAATTTCAACTTTTTGGAGTTTTTCCATAGAGAGAAGGGTTTTCGGGTGGACATGTCAGTTGCGGAATTACGGTCCCGCGGCTATTTCCCAAAGCGTGGGATCCGAAAGATGAAACTTTTTTCGTTTCGAATGCGTTTTTTGAAAAAATTTCAAATTGAAAATTTATATGAATTTTTGGAGAAATTTGAAAATTTTTTTTGGCAATCTCGTAAAGGACGTCTAGGTCTTCGTCTTGCCGCAGACGCGAATCCATTCGGACGTTCGTGAGTCGAATTATCGAGGTTTATGTGTTTTTTTGGTGGCATTTTCAAAATCCAATATGGCCGCCGCCCGAAGGAAATTTCCACTTTTCGGGATTTTCCCATAGAGAGACGATTCTCCGGTTGGAAAGAGGCGATGAAAAATTAACAAAAATCAAAAAATGAGAAAAATTTACTCAGCCGAAAATGACACTTTTTTCGTTTTGAGGGCGTTTTTTTGACCAAATTTCAAAGTGAAAATTATTACTAATTTTTGGAGAAACTTAATATTTTTTTTCTGCAATATCGTAAAGGACATGCAGTCCTCGGACTCGCCGTAGACGGCCGTCGATTTGGACGTTCTCGATTGCGTCGAATTATCGTGGAAAATGTGCGTTTTTTCGACGTTCTCTAAATGCATGTTCAAAATCCAATATGGCGGCCGGGCGAAGAAAATTTCTACTTTTTGGAGTTTTCCCATAGAGTTGGGGGTGTTCGGGTGGAAGTGTCTATTGCGCGATTTCGGTCCCGCCGCTGCTTCCCAAAGCGTGGGACGCCGAAAATGACACTTTTTTCGAAAAAAATATTTCCTATCGAAAGTGGAAAAATGGAAAATTTGTATGATTTTTTTGGGAATTTCAAAATTTCAAAAATGCCATTTCGCAGCTCTCGCCGAGCCCTTCGACCGCTCCTCGGACCGAAACGCTCCGCTCCTATCCGTTCTCGAGTTATGTCGGTTTCCGCGTTTTCGTCGATGCGTTTTCGAACGCCATTTTGAATTTGAAAATCGAAAAAATTTCAACTTTTCGGAGTTTTTCCATAGACGGAGCGTCGTCGAGATCGAGGCGGTCCGAAAAAAGACTGACCGAATTGAGGAATAAAAAATCGTACAAAGCCGAAAAAAAAAGAGCACTTTTTGAACTTTACGCGCGAAAAAAACGAATAAAACGAACGAATCGACGAAAATAAATTTTTCCACTCGACGCGCCGTCTAATGCAGTGCGATAGTTCCCGTACTTTGCGCGCCCTTAACTCGATAGATAACGGAGATAATCAACCCCGAAGGCCGAAAACGGGCAGTTACCAACTCCCTTTTAGGGTATATGACTAGAGCCCAGTGGGGTGGGGTGGTAGTGAGTTGTGTTGTTGTTGTTCATTGTATGAAAGGGCACATCTACTTTCATTGTAAACTATGTTAGATTGGTAGAGTAAATCGGTAGGTCGAGTGAGCCCATTCGGTGTTAGTCGCGCTAACGCGACTGAGTCGAGTCGAGAACGCGCTCATTTTCTTGTTCGACTTTTGCTTTTTACCCGCCTTCCCCTACGTGCCTCGCCACCTTCGATCTTTCGAAATAAATCGAAATCTTCTTCTTTCGAAATCGAGATCTTTCGGAATAATTCGATAGGTAGAGTAAATAGGTAGGTCGAGTGAGCCCATTCAGTGTTAGTCGCGCTAACGCGACTGAGTCGAGTCGAGAACGCGCTCATTTTCTTGTTCGACTTTTGCTTTTTACCCGCCTTCCCCTACGTGCCTCGCCACCTTCGATCTTTCGAAATAAATCGATATCTTCTTCTTTGGAAATCGAGATCTTTCGGAATAATTCGATAGGTAGAGTAAATAGGTAGGTCGAGTGAGCCCATTCAGTGTTAGTCGCGCTAACGCGACTGAGTCGAGTCGAGAACGCGCTCATTTTCTTGTTCGACTTTTGCTTTTTACCCGCCTTCCCCTACGTGCCTCGCCACCTTCGATCTTTCGAAATAAATCGATATCTTCTTCTTTGGAAATCGAGATCTTTCGAAATAATTCGATAGGTAGAGTAAATAGGTAGGTCGAGTGAGCCCATTCAGTGTTAGTCGCGCTAACGCGACTGAGTCGAGTCGAGAACGCGCTAATTTTCTTATTCGATTTTAAAAAAATTTCAAAATGTCAAAATTTCGAAAATGCCATTTCGTAGAGATTTCAAAGGCCTTCGTTCTGTCCGAACAACGTAACGCGTTTGATTTACTCTATCACGGTCTTTTTCGAAAAATGTCATTTATTCATAACAATTTCTATGTTCAAAATGAAAGTTTATATAAAAAATTTCAAAATGTCAAAATTTCAAAAATGCCATTTTGTAGAGATTACCGAGGCCGTCATTCTGTCCAAACACCGTAATGCGTTAGGTTTACTCTATCATGATCATTTTCGAAAAATGTGATTTTTTCATAATAATTTCTATGTTTAAAATGAAATTTTATATAAAATTTTTCAAAATGTCAAAATTTCAAAAATTCCGTTTTGTAGAGATTACCGAGGCCGTCATTCTGTCCAAACACCGTAATGCGTTAGGTTTTCTCTATCACGATCTTTTTCAAAAAATGTGATTTTTTCATAATAATTTCTATGTTTAAAATGAAATTTTATATAAAATTTTTCAAAATGTCAAAATTTCAAAAATGCCATTTTGTAGAGCGTAAGCGGGGTGTCGATCTAGCCAAAGACCACAACGCGGTAGGTTCACTCTATCTCGTTATTTTGTGAAAAATGTGATTTTTTCATAACAATTTCTATGTTCAAAATGAAAGTTTATATCAAAAAATTTCAAAATGTCAAAATTTCGAAAATGCCATTTCGTAGAGATTTCAAAGGCCTTCGTTCTGTCCGAACACCGCAACGCGGTAGGTTTACTCTATCTCGTTATTTTGTGAAAAATGTGATTTTTTCATAAAAATTTCTATGTTCAAAATGAAAGTTTATATAAAAAATTTCAAAATGTCAAAATTTCAAAAATGCCATTTTGTAGACCTCACTCGGGGCGTCGATCTCGCCTAAGACCGCAACGCGGTAGGTTCGGTCTGTCTCGATCGATATCGGAAAATGTGATTTTTGTACTCGTTGGAAAAATTCAAAATCAAAATTTATATAATTTTTTTTAAAATTTCAAAATTCTGAAAATGCCACTTTGTAGTGCTGGTCGAGGCGCTACATCTCGCCGTAGAACACAACTCGACGGGAGGTCGTCCTCTCTGCGCTAATCGGGTTTTTTCGTAGCCTCGTTTCAAAATCAAAGATGGCGGCCGCACGAAGAAAATTGAAGGAAATTTCAACTTTTAGGATTTTTCCCATAGAGTTGGGGGTATTCGGGTGGAAATGTCCATTGCACAATTTCGGTCCCGCTGCTGCTTCCCAAAGCGTGGGAGCCGAAAAAATACGTTTTTTTTGTAAAAAATTTGCTTTAAAAATTGGGAAAATGGAAAATTTATATGAATTTTTGGAGAAATTCCAATTTTTTTTTTGGCAGTCTCGTAACGGATTTCTCGGACTTCGAGTTGCCACAGACGCGAATCCATTTCGACGTTTTCGATTCGAATTATCGAGGTTTTTGCGGTTTTTTCGTTGTATTTTCAAAATCCAATATGGCGGCGGCGCGAAGGAAATTTCAACTTTTTGGAGTTTTTCCATAGAGAGAAGGGTTTTCGGGTGGAGATGACAGTTGCGCAATTACGGTCCCGCGGCTATTTTCCAAAGCGTGGGATCCGAAATATGAAACTTTTTTCGTTTCGAATGCGTTTTTTGGAAAAATTTCAAATTGAAAATTTATATGAATTTTTGGAGAAACTTGAAAATTTTTTTTGGCAATCTCGTATAGGACGTCTAGGTCTTCGAATTGAAGCAGACGCAAATCCATTCGGACGTTCGTGAGTCGAATTATCGAGGTTTATGTGTTTTTTTGGTGGCATTTTCAAAATCCAATATGGCGGCCGGGCGAAGAAAATTTCTACTTTTTAGACTTTTCCCATAGAGAGACGATTCTCCGGTTGGAAAGAGGCGATGAAAAATTAACAAAAATCAAAAAATGAGAAAAATTAAGTCAGCCGAAAAAAACACTTTTTTCGTTTTGAGGGCGTTTTTTTGACCAAATTTCAAAGTGAAAATTATTACTAATTTTTGGAGAAACTTAATATTTTTTTTCTGCAATATCGTAAAGGACGTGCAGTCCTTGGACTCGCCGTAGACGGCCGTCGATTTGGACGTTCTCGATTGCGTCGAATTATCGTGGAAAATGTGCATTTTTTCGACGTTCTCTAGATGCATTTTCAAAATCCAATATGGCGGCCGGGCGAAGAAAATTTCTACTTATTGGAGTTTTCCCATAGAGAGACGATTCTCCCGTTGGAAACAGGCGATGAAAAATTAACAAAAATCAAAAAATGAGAAAAATTAAGGGAGCCGAAAATGACACTTTTTTCGAAAAAAATATTTCCTATCGAAAGTGGAAAAATGGAAAATTTGTATGATTTTTTTGGGAATTTCAAAATTTCAAAAATGCCATTTCGCAGCTCTCGCCGAGCCCTTCGATCGCTCCTCGGACCGAACGCTCCGGTCCTATCCGTTCTCGAGTTATGTCGGTTTCCGCGTTTTCGTCGATGCGTTTTCGAACGCCATTTTGAATTTGAAAATCGAAAAAATTTCCACTTTTCGGAATTTTTCCATAGACGGAGCGTCGTCTAGATCGAGGCGGTCCGATAAAAGACTGACCGAATTGAGGAATAAAAAATCGTACAAAGCCGAAAAAAAAAGAGCACTTTTTGAACTTTACGTGCGAAAAAAACGAATAAAACGAACGAATAGAAAAAAATAAATTTTTCCACTCGACGCGCCGTCTAATGCCCTGTGAGAGTTCCAATACTTTGCGCGCGCGTAGCTCGATAGATGGCGGAGATATGGAACCACGAAGGCCGAAAACGGGCAGTTACCAACTCCCTTTTAGGGAATAGGACTAGAGTGGCACAGAGCCCAGTGGGATGGGGTGGTAGTGAGTTGTGTTGTTGTTGTTCATTGTATGAAAGGGCACATCTACTTTCATTGTAAACTATGTTAGATTGGTAGAGTAAATCGGTAGGTCGAGTGAGCCCATTCAGTGTTAGTCGCGCTAACGCGACTGAGTCGAGTCGAGAACGCGCTCATTTTCTTGTTCGACTTTTGCTTTTTACCCGCCTTCCCCTACGCGCCTCGCCACCTTCGATCTTTCGAAATAAATCGAAATCTTCTTCTTTCGAAATCGAGATCTTTCGAAATAATTCGATAGGTAGAGTAAATAGGTAGGTCGAGTGAGCCCATTCGGTGTTAGTCGCGCTAACGCGACTGAGTCGAGTCGAGAACGCGCTCATTTTCTTGTTCGACTTTTGCTTTTTACCCGCCTTCCCCTACGCGCCTCGCCACCTTCGATCTTTCGAAATAAATCGAAATCTTCTTCTTTCGAAATCGAGATCTTTCGAAATAATTCGATAGGTAGAGTAAATAGGTAGGTCGAGTGAGCCCATTCGGTGTTAGTCGCGCTAACGCGACTGAGTCGAGTCGAGAACGCGCTCATTTTCTTGTTCGACTTTTGCTTTTTACCCGCCTTCCCCTACGTGCCTCGCCACCTTCGATCTTTCGAAATAAATCGAAATCTTCTTCTTTCGAAATCGAGATCTTTCGAAATAATTCGATAGGTAGAGTAAATAGGTAGGTCGAGTGAGCCCATTCAGTGTTAGTCGCGCTAACGCGACTGAGTCGAGTCGAGAACGCGCTCATTTTCTTGTTCGATTTTCAAAAATTTTCAAAATTTCAAAATTTCAAAAATGCCATTTTATAGAGCTTAAGCGGGGTGTCAATCTCGCCAAAGACCGCAACGCGGTAGGTTTACTCAATCTCGATTTATTTCAAAAAATGTGATTTTTTCATAACAATTTCTATGTTCAAAATGAAAGTTTATATAAAAAATTTCAAAATTTCAAAATTTCGAAAATGCCATTTCGTAGAGATTTCAAGGGCCTTCGTTCTGTCCGAACACCGCAACGCGTTTAATTTACTCTATCACGGTCTTTTTCGAAAAATGTCATTTATTCATAACAATTTCTATGTTCAAAATGAAAGTTTATATAAAAAATTTCAAAATGTCAAAATTTTGAAATAGCCATTTCGTAGAGATTATCAAGGCCGTCGTTCTGTCCAAAGGCCGGAACGCTATAGGTTTACTATATCACGATCTTTTTCGAAAAATGTGATTTTTTCATAATAATTTCTATGTTTAAAATGAAATTTTATATAAAATTTTTCAAAATGTCAAAATTTCAAAAATGCCATTTTGTAGAGATTTCAAAGGCCTTCGTTCTGCCCGAACACTGTAACGCGTTTAATTTACTCTATCACGGTCTTTTTCGAAAAATGTCATTTATTCATAACAATTTCTATGTTCAAAATGAAAGTTTATATAAAAAATTTCAAAATGTCAAAATTTTGAAATAGCCATTTCGTAGAGATTATCAAGGCCGTCGTTCTGTCCAAAGGCCGGAACGCTATAGGTTTACTATATCACGATCTTTTTCGAAAAATGTGATTTTTTCATAATAATTTCTATGTTTAAAATGAAATTTTATATAAAATTTTTCAAAATGTCAAAATTTCAAAAATGCCATTTTGTAGAGATTTCAAAGGCCTTCGTTCTGCCCGAACACTGTAACGCGTTTAATTTACTCTATCACGGTCTTTTTCGAAAAATGTCATTTATTCATAACAATTTCTATGTTCAAAATGAAAGTTTATATAAAAAATTTCATAATGTCAAAATTTTGAAATAGCCATTTCGTAGAGATTATCAAGGCCGTCGTTCTGTCCAAAGGCCGGAACGCTATAGGTTTACTCTATCACGATCTTTTTCGAAAAATGTGATTTTTTCATAATAATTTCTATGTTTAAAATGAAATTTTATATAAAATTTTTCAAAATGTCAAAATTTCAAAAATGCCATTTTGTAGAGATTTCAAAGGCCTTCGTTCTGCCCGAACACTGTAACGCGTTTAATTTACTCTATCACGGTCTTTTTCGAAAAATGTCATTTATTCATAACAATTTCTATGTTCAAAATGAAAGTTTATATAAAAAATTTCAAAATGTCAAAATTTTGAAATAGCCATTTCGTAGAGATTATCAAGGCCGTCGTTCTGTCCAAAGGCCGGAACGCTATAGGTTTACTCTATCACGATCTTTTTCGAAAAATGTGATTTTTTCATAATAATTTCTATGTTTAAAATGAAATTTTATATAAAATTTTTCAAAATTTCAAAATTTCAAAAATGCTATTTTGTAGAGCTTAAGCGGGGTGTCGATCTCGCCAAAGACCGCAACGCGGTAGGTTTACTCTATCTCGATTTATTTCGAAAAATGTGATTTTTTCACAACAATTTCTATGTTCAAAATGAAAGTTTATATAAAAAAATTCAAAATGTCAAAATTTTGAAATAGCCATTTCGTAGAGATTATCAAGGCCGTCGTTCTGTCCAAACTCGGTAACGCTATAGGTTTACTCTATCACGATCTTTTTCGAAAAATGTGATTTTTTCATAATAATTTCTATGTTTAAAATGAAATTTTATATAAAATTTTTCAAAATGTCAAAATTTCAAAAATGCCATTTTGTAGATCTTAAGCGGGGTGTCGATCTCGCCAAAGACCGCAACGCGGTAGGTTTACTCTATCTCGTTCTTTTGTGAAAAATGTGATTTTTTCATAACAATTTCTATGTTCAAAATGAAAGTTTATATAAAAAATTCCAAAATGTCAAAATTTCGAAAATGCCATTTCGTAGAGATTTCAAAGGCCTTCGTTTTGTCCGAACACTGCAACGCGTTAGGTTTACTCTATCACGATATTTTTCGATAAATGAGATTTTTTCATAACAATTTCTATGTTTAAAATGAAATTTTATATAAAATTTTTCAAAATTTCAAAATTTCAAAAATGCTATTTTGTAGAGCTTAAGCGGGGTGTCGATCTAGCCAAAGACCGCAACGCGGTAGGTTTACTCTATCTCGATTTATTTCGAAAAATGTGATTTTTTCACAACAATTTCTATGTTCAAAATGAAAGTTTATATAAAAAAATTCAAAATGTCAAAATTTTGAAATAGCCATTTCGTAGAGATTATCAAGGCCGTCGTTCTGTCCAAACTCGGTAACGCTATAGGTTTACTCTATCACGATCTTTTTCGAAAAATGTGATTTTTTCATAATAATTTCTATGTTTAAAATGAAATTTTATATAAAATTTTTCAAAATGTCAAAATTTCAAAAATGCCATTTTGTAGAGCTTAAGCGGGGTGTCGATCTCGCCAAAGACCGCAACGCGGTAGGTTTACTCTATCTCGTTCTTTTGTGAAAAATGTGATTTTTTGATAACAATTTCTATGTTCAAAATGAAAGTTTATATAAAAAATTTCAAAATGTCAAAATTTTGAAATAGCCATTTCGTAGAGATTATCAAGGCCGTCGTTCTGTCGAAACGCCGTAACGCTATAGCTTTACTCTATCACGATCTTTTTCGAAAAATGTGATTTTTTCATAATAATTTCTATGTTTAAAATGAAATTTTATATAAAATTTTTCAAAATTTCAAAATTTCAAAAATGCCATTTTGTAGAGATTACCGAGGCCGTCGTTCTGTCCGAACACCGTAGCGCTATAGGTTTACTCTATAACGATATTTTCCGAAAAATGTGATTTTTTCATAATAATTTCTATGTATAAAATGAAATTTTATATAAAATTTTTCAAAATTTCAAAATTTCAAAAATGCCATTTTGTAGAGATTACCGAGGCCGTCGTTCTGTCCGAACACCGTAGCGCTATAGGTTTACTGTATCACGATCTTTTTCGAAAAATGTGATTTTTTCATAATAATTTCAATGTTTAAAATGAAAGTTTATATAAAATTTTTCAAAATTTCAAAATTTCAAAAATGCCATTTTGTAGAGATTACCGAGGCCGTCGTTCTGTCCGAACACCGTAGCGCTATAGGTTTACTCTATAACGATATTTTCCGAAAAATGTGATTTTTTCATAATAATTTCTATGTATAAAATGAAAGTTTATATAAAATTTTTCAAATTTTCAAAATTCTAAAAATGCCATTTTGTAGAGCTTACCGAGGCCGTCGTTCTGTCCGAACACCGTAGCGCTATAGGTTTACTCTATCACGATCTTTTTCGAAAAATGTGATTTTTTCATAATAATTTCTATGTTTAAAATGAAATTTTATATAAAATTTTTCAAAATTTCAAAATTTCAAAAATGCCATTTTGTAGAGCTTAAGCGGGGTGTCGATCTCGCCAAAGACCGCAACGCGGTAGGTTTACTCTATCTCGATTTATTTCGAAAAATGTGATTTTTTCATAACAATTTCTATGTTCAAAATGAAAGTTTATATAAAAAATTTCAAAATGTCAAAATTTCGAAAATGCCATTTCGTACAGATTTCAAAGGCCTTCGTTCTGTCCGAACACCGCAACGCGGTAGGTTTACTCGATCTCGTTATTTTGTGAAAAATGTGATTTTTTCATAATAATTTCTATGTTTAAAATGAAATTTTATATAAAATTTTTCAAAATTTCAAAATTTCAAAAATGCCATTTTGTAGAGCTTAAGCGGGGTGTCGATCTCGCTAAAGACCGCAACGCGGTAGGTTTACTCTATCTCGTTCTTTTGTGAAAAATGTGATTTTTTCATAACAATTTCTATGTTCAAAATGAAAGTTTATATAAAAAATTTCAAAATGTCAAAATTTCAAAAATGCCATTTCGTAGACCTCACTCGGGGCGTCTATCTCACCTAAGACCGCTACGCGGTAGGTTCGGTCTGTCTCGATCGATATCGGAAAATGTGATTTTTGTACTCGTTGGAAAAATTCAAAATCAAAATTTATATAAATTTTTTCAAAATTTCAAAATTCTGAAAATGCCACTTTGTAGTGCTGGTCGAGGCGCTACATCTCGCCGTAGAACACAACTCGACGGGAGGTCGTCCTCTCTGCGCTAATCGGGTTTTTTCGTAGCCTCGTTTCAAAATCAAAGATGGCGGCCGCACGAAGAAAATTGAAGGAAATTTCAACTTTTAGGAATTTTTCCATAGAGTTGGGGGTATTCGGGTGGAAATGTCCATTGCACAATTTCGGTCCCGCTGCTGCTTCCCAAAGCGTGGGAGCCGAAAAATTACGTTTTTTTTGTAAAAAAATTCCTTTAAAAATTGGGAAAATGGAAAATTTATATGAATTTTTGGAGAAATTCAAATTTTTTTTTTGGCAGTCTCGTAACGGATTTCTCGGACTTCGAGTTGCCACAGACGCGAATCCATTTCGACGTTTTCGATTCGAATTATCGAGGTTTTTGCGGTTTTTTCGTTGTATTTTCAAAATCCAATATGGCGGCGGCGCGAAGGAAATTTCAACTTTTTGGAGTTTTTCCATAGAGAGAAGGGTTTTCGGGTGGACATGTCAGTTGCGGAATTACGGTCCCGCGGCTATTTCCCAAAGCGTGGGATCCGAAAGATGAAACTTTTTTCGTTTCGAATGCGTTTTTTGGAAAAATTTCAAATTGAAAATTTATATGAATTTTTGGAGAAATTTGAAAATTTTTTTTGGCAATCTCGTAAAGGACGTCTAGGTCTTCGTCTTGCCGCAGACGCAAATCCATTCGGACGTTCGTGAGTCGAATTATCGAGGTTTATGTGTTTTTTTGGTGGCATTTTCAAAATCCAATATGGCCGCCGGCCGAAGGAAATTTCCACTTTTCGGGATTTTCCCATAGAGAGACGATTCTCCGGTTGGAAAGAGGCGATGAAAAATTAACAAAAATCAAAAAATGAGAAAAATTTACTCAGCCGAAAATGACACTTTTTTCGTTTTGAGGGCGTTTTTTTGACCAAATTTCAAAGTGAAAATTATTACTAATTTTTGGAGAAACTTTATATTTTTTTTCTACAATATCGTAAAGGACATGCAGTCGTTGGACTCGCCGTAGACGGCCGTCGATTTGGACGTTCTCGATTGCGTCGAATTATCGTGGAAAATGTGCGTTTTTTCGACGTTCTCTAGATGCATGTTCAAAATCCAATATGGCGGCCGGGCGAAGAAAATTTCTACTTTTTGGAGTTTTCCCATAGAGTTGGGGGTGTTCGGGTGGAAGTGTCTATTGCGCGATTTCGGTCCCGCCGCTGCTTCCCAAAGCGTGGGACGCCGAAAATGACACTTTTTTCGAAAAAAATATTTCCTATCGAAAGTGGAAAAATGGAAAATTTGTATAATTTTTTTGGGAATTTCAAAATTTCAAAAATGCCATTTCGCAGCTCTCGCCGAGCCCTCCGATCGCTCCTCGGACCGAAACGCTCCGCTCCTATCCGTTCTCGAGTTATGTCGGTTTCCGCGTTTTCGTCGATGCGTTTTCGAACGCCATTTTGAATTTGAAAATCGAAAAAATTTCAACTTTTCGGAGTTTTTCCATAGACGGAGCGTCGTCGAGATCGAGGCGGTCCGAAAAAAGACTGACCGAATTGAGGAATAAAAAATCGTACAAAGCCGAAAAAAAAAGAGCACTTTTTGAACTTTACGCGCGAAAAAAACGAATAAAACGAACGAACGGACGAAAATAAATTTTTCCACTCGACGCGCCGTCTAAGGCACTGCGAAAGTTCCCATACTTCGCATGCGCGTAACTCGATGGATAACGGAGATGATGAACCGCGAAGGCCGAAAACGGGCAGTTACCAACTCCCTTTTAGGGTATATGACTAGATCGGAGCGGCACAGAGCCCAGTGGGGTGGGGTGGTAGTGAGTTGTGTTGTTGTTGTTCATTGTATGAAAGGGCACATCTACTTTCATCGTAAACTATGTTAGATAGGTAGAGTAAATAGGTAGGTCGAGTGAGCCCATTCGGTGTTAGTCGCGCTAACGCGACTGAGTCGAGTCGAGAACGCGCTCATTTTCTTGTTCGACTTTTGCTTTTTACCCGCCTTCCCCTACGTGCCTCGCCACCTTCGATCTTTCGAAATAAATCGAAATCTTCTTCTTTCGAAATCGAGACCTTTAGAAATAATTCGATAGGTAGAGTAAATAGGTAGGTCGAGTGAGCCCATTCAGTGTTAGTCGCGCTAACGCGACTGAGTCGGGTCGAGAACGCGCTCATTTTCTTGTTCGATTTTCAAAAAATTTCAAAATTTCAAAATTTCAAAAATGCGATTTTGTAGAGCTTAAGCGGGGTGTCGATCTCGCCAAAGACTGCAACGCGGTAGGTTTACTCTATCTCGTTCTTTTGTGAAAAATGTGATTTTTTCATAACAATTTCTATGTTCAAAATGAAAGTTTATATAAAATTTTTCGAAATTTCAAAATTTCAAAAATGCCATTTTGTAGAGATTACCCAGGCCGTCGTTCTGTCCGAACACCGTAGCGCTATAGGTTTACTCTATCACGATCTTTTTCGAAAAATGTGATTTTTTCATAATAATTTCTATGTTTAAAATGAAAGTTTATATAAAATTTTTCAAAATTTCAAAATTTCAAAAATGCCATTTTCTAGAGCTTACCGAGGCCGTCGTTCTGTCCAAACACCGTAGCGCTATAGGTTTACTCTGTCACGATCTTTTTCGAAAAATGTGATTTTTTCATAATAATATCTATGTTTAAAATGAAAGTTTATATAAAAATTTTCAAAATGTCAAAATTTCAAAAATGCCATTTCGTAGAGACTACCGAGGCCGTCGTTCTGTCCGAACACCGTAGCGCTATAGGTTTACTCTATCACGATCTTTTTCGAAAAATGTGATTTTTTCATAATAATTTATATGTTTAAAATGAAAGTTTATATAAAATTTTTCAAAATTTCAAAATTTCAAAAACGCCATTTTGTAGAGCTTAAGCGGGGTGTCGATCTAGCCAAAGACCGCAACGCGGTAGGTTTACTCTATCTCGTTCTTTTGGGAAAAATGTGATTTTTTCATAACAATTTCTATGTTCATAATGAAAGTTTATATAAAAAATTTCAAAATGTCAAAATTTCGAAAATGCCATTTTGTAGAGATTTCAAAGGCCTTCGTTCTGTCCGAACACCGTAACGCGGTAGGTTTACTCTATCACGATCTTTTTCGAAAAATGTGATTTTTTCATAATAATTTCTATGTTTAAAATGAAATTTTATATAAAATTTTTCAAAATGTCAAAATTTCAAAAATGCCATTTTGTAGAGCTTAAGCGGGGTGTCGATCTCGCCAAAGACCGCAACGCGGTAGGTTTACTCTATCTCGTTCTTTTGTGAAAAATGTGATTTTTTGATAACAATTTCTATGTTCAAAATGAAAGTTTATATAAAAAATTTTAAAATGTCAAAATTTTGAAATAGCCATTTCGTAGAGATTATCAAGGCCGTCGTTCTGTCCAAACGCCGTAACGCTATAGGTTTACTCTCTCACGATCTTTTTCGAAAAATGTGATTTTTTCATATTAATTTCTATGTTTAAAATGAAATTTTATATAAAATTTTTCAAAATGTCAAAATTTCAAAAATGCTATTTTGTAGAGCGTAAGCGGGGTGTCGATCTCGCCAAAGACCGCAACGCGGTAGGTTCACTCTATCTCGTTCTTTTGTGAAAAATGTGATTTTTTTATAATAATTTCTATGTTCAAAATGAAAGTTTATATAAAAAATTTCAAAATGTCAAAATTTCGAAAATGCCATTTCGTAGAGATTTCAAAGGCCTTCGTTCTGTCCAAACACAGCAACGCGGTAGGTTTACTCTATCTCGTTATTTTGTGAAAAATGTGATTTTTTCATAATAATTTCTATGTTTAAAATGAAATTTTATATAAAATTTTTCAAAATTTCAAAATTTCAAAAATGCCATTTTGTAGAGCTTAAGCGGGGTGTCGATCTCGCCAAAGACCGCAACGCGGTAGGTTTACTCTATCTCGTTCTTTTGTGAAAAATGTAATTTTTTCATAACAATTTCTATGTTCAAAATGAAAGTTTATATAAAAAATTTCAAAATGTCAAAATTTCAAAAATGCAATTTCGTAGATCTCACTCGGGGCGTCGATCTCGCCTAAGACCGCTACGCGGTAGGTTCGGTCTGTCTCGATCGATATCGGAAAATGTGATTTTTGTACTCGTTGGAAAAATTCAAAATCAAAATTTATATAAATTTTTTTAAAATTTCAAAATTCTGAAAATGCCACTTTGTAGTGCTGGTCGAGGCGCTACATCTCGCAGTAGAACACAACTCGACGGGAGGTCGTTCTCTCTGCGTTAATCGGGTTTTTTCGTAGCCCCGTTTCAAAATCAAAAATGGCGGCCGCACGAAGAAAATTGAAGGAAATTTCAACTTTTAGGATTTTTCCCATAGAGTTGGGGGTATTCGGGTGGAAATGTCCATTGCACAATTTCGGTCCCGCTGCTGCTTCCCAAAGCGTGGGAGCCGAAAAATTACGTTTTTTTTGTAAAAAAATTCCTTTAAAAATTGGGAAAATGGAAAATTTATATGAATTTTTGGAGAAATTCCAATTTTTTTTTTGGCAGTCTCGTAACGGATTTCTCGGACTTCGAGTTGCCACAGACGCGAATCCATTTCGACGTTTTCGATTCGAATTATCGAGGTTTTTGCGGTTTTTTCGTTGTATTTTCAAAATCCAATATGGCGGCGGCGCGAAGGAAATTTCAACTTTTTGGAGTTTTTCCATAGAGAGAAGGGTTTTCGGGTGGAGATGACAGTTGCGCAATTACGGTCCCGCGGCTATTTCCCAAAGCGTGGGATCCGAAAAATGAAACTTTTTTCGTTTCGAATGCGTTTTTTGGAAAAATTTCAAATTGAAAATTTATATGAATTTTTGGAGAAACTTGAAAATTTTTTTTGGCAATCTCGTAAAGGACGTCTAGGTCTTCGATTTGCCGCAGACGCAAATCCATTCGGACGTTCGTGAGTCGAATTATCGAGGTTTATGTGTTTTTTTGGTGGCATTTTAAAAATCCAATATGGCCGCCGGGCGAAGAAAATTTCTACTTTTTAGACTTTTCCCATAGAGAGACGATTCTCCGGTTGGAAAGAGGCGATGAAAAATTAACAAAAATCAAAAAATGAGAAAAATTAAGGGAGCCGAAAAAAACACTTTTTTCGTTTTGAGGGCGTTTTTTTGACCAAATTTCAAAGTGAAAATTATTACTAATTTTTGGAGAAACTTAATATTTTTTTTCTGCAATATCGTAAAGGACATGCAGTCCTTGGAGTCGCCGTAGACGGCCGTCGATTTGGACGTTCTCGATTGCGTCGAATGATCGTGGAAAATGTGCGTTTTTTCGATGTTCTCTAGATGCATTTTCAAAATCCAATATGGCGGCCGGGCGAAGAAAATTTCTACTTTTTGGAGTTTTCCCATAGAGAGACGATTCTTCGGTTGGAAAAAGGCGATGAAAAATTAACAAAAATCAAAAAATGAGAAAAATTAAGGGAGCCGAAAATGACACTTTTTTCGAAAAAAATATTTCCTATCGAAAGTGGAAAAATGGAAAATTTGTATGATTTTTTTGGGAATTTCAAAATTTCAAAAATGCCATTTCGCAGCTCTCGCCGAGCCCTTCGATCGCTCCTCGGACCGAAACGCTCCGCTCCTATCCGTTCTCGAGTTATGTCGGTTTCCGCGTTTTCGTCGATGCGTTTTCGAACGCCATTTTGAATTTGAAAATCGAAAAAATTTCAACTTTTCGGAATTTTTCCACAGACGGAGCGTCGTCGAGATGAAGGCATAGCGAAAAAAGACTGACCGAATTGAGGAATAAAAAATCGTACAAAGCCGAAAAAAAAAGAGCACTTTTTGAACTTTACGCGCGAAAAAAACGAATAAAACGAACGAATAGACGAAAACAAATTTTTCCACTCGACGCGCCGTCTAATGCGCTGCGAGAGTTCCCATACTTGCGCGCGCGTAACTCGATAGATAACGGAGATGAGGAACCCCGAAGGCCGAAAACGGGCCGTTACCAACTCCCTTTTAGGGTATATGATTCTAAACGCTTTAAAAAAATTGGGACGAAGACGGAAATATCTATTTTGACACCCCCCTGGGATTATTAGGACCATTTCCAGACTGAAGTCTGTATGTGAGTCTGTGTGTGTATCTAAATGCGTGTGTGTTTGTGTATTGCTTCACGATAGCGCCTAAACGCTTCATACGATTGCGCTGAAATTTGGAATTCAGGCATCATTCGGTCATGGCAAGAGTCGAAAAGATTGAAATTGAAATCCGTCCACCAGAGGGCGCGATAGTCATACTTCAATTTCGAAATATTGCTGTTAGAAATTCGGTACACATATGCGTCGTAGGGCTGAGAGCTCATTGTGAAATGTCGGTTGGACGCAAAACATTTTTAAATACCGCCGTATAAAAATATTACTACATCATATTAGAAATAGCCATTTTAATGCCATGAAAATATTACAAAATACTAAAATATACCTACTACTTTTGCTATCATAGTCACTTGACACAATGACTATCAGGTGGGGGGTTGGTTAGGGGTTAGTTGGGGGGAAGAGGCGGGGCTTTTAAGGGTTGAAGGGTTTGGCGCGGGGGGGGGGGGGTTTGTCTGCTTGTCGGGAACGTCTTGGGATGACACAACCGATTTTATAAAGTTCATTTTACTAATGTTTTATTCGGGCTAAGTTTGCAATTGAATACGGAAACCCAGAAAAGGAAGCATTTCGTCGATATTTATGTCGTAGCTTTTTCCCTTACCCTCGTCGATTTCTTACATCTATATGTCTGAATTGTCAAATAAAGCGATGGGTGGATGCCAAATTGACGTGACATCTCCGCCCGATATGAAATGTCAATCTTCCTGGCGTAAATGTCAATCACGAAGCGATCTGTAAGAAACAGGGTCAGCGAAAGGGCCAAATGTGCGTGGGCATGCTGTTTTGATATACGTAAGAGGGCTCACGCCCCCCCCCCCCCCCTCCCCCGTGGCATTGCGACCTGAGCCGTATCCATTTATAGAAGTTATCGCAAAGAAACGTTAAATCGCAAATAAATCAATGACGCACCCAGAAATGGCTTTTGGGAAGATTAAAAAAAAAAACGGTTTAAAAAAAACCACGTTTTTTGTCTAGAAAATTTTTACATGCATAGTATTGAAATGTTTACATACAACACTTTGGATAGCACGCACTCTGCTGGACCGATTTCCGCTACAATATTTTCAACTCTTGCCATGACACAATACTTTGGTTGTGTCACCCAAAGACTTTCCCGACAAGCAGACAATTCCCCCCCTCCCCCCGCGCCAAATCCCTCAACGCCCATAAACCACCCCAACCGTCTAAAACAACCTAACTCTACCGCCCCCCCTACAAAACCCGCCAAGCTTTTACAAAACTCACGCTGGCTTCTCAACTAAAACGCTTGAGTTTGCCAATCAAAGAGGGCCGCATATCTCGATCGCTAAGACAGAGCTTATCACCTGGTTAGCGCCACTCATCTTCCAGTTGAGCGACCAGCTACTTCAGCCAACAACGAATCATCCTGTTCATCCACCTCGTGAGGGAGCCTTCCGCCCTACGTACTGTACGGGAAACGACAAAAATATATAAAAAAAGAATAACACTACTGGCGGTACAAAAAGTAAACAATGGGCTCGATTGCGTTTCTTAGTGAACTAAAATATGAAATTAGTTCGTGTGAACGAGACAGGGCAATACGCTAGAGCGGAATGTGGAATGAACGGTTGTCACTTTTTTGCATTTAAACTACCCGCCAGAGATAAAGCATCTGAATCTAACACCGCGCGAAATGTGTTCAAATTTATTCAGACAAATATACTTTCGACAGGTAGTTTTTATCGACGATCGTTCGTTTCATATTCCGCTCTAACGTATTGCTCTATCTCGTTAGCTTGAGCTAATTTCAGTTTTAGTTCACAAAGAAACGCAAACGGGCCCAATATGTTGAATTATTAGAAACAATTTGTTCGCTCAGAAAAGCACGTTATTTAGCGGATAAAATTCTTCGTTGAAATAATATTCGTTAAAACAAAATTCAATTCACGAAAGCTCCGTTACGGCCCCGTCGACTCGTGTTATCCCTATAAACGTCCAGTGCTTAAAGACGATTGCGCATTCTGTGAGTCAGTCGACGGCCCTTATCCAAGGCCCGTGACTTATTACGCTGGGCGATTGCTTTTTAGCGGGGTTTCCCGTGAGCCGGGCCTATTGACCCGGCTTTCTGAGTGTGGCGTCGCGGGCCTTGCGGCACGTATCTCATGATTATCGCGCGCCACTCGCGACGCTATATAGCCTAGCGCCGCGCGCCGCCACCGCACTCAAACGTTTGCCAACGGCGCTAAAACAATAAAACTTACATATGTATGTTTTTCGTTTCTTTATTCCACCATAACTTCTAAACGTATGGACCGATTTAGAAGTGTGTGATATTGTTAGAGCCGTTATGTCATTCCGAGTATCATAGGGTACCTTTAATTGTCCAAGTATCAATATACATACATATATCAATATATCAAGTAAATAGTTGTCTAAATGTCCAAATGCCAATAAATGAACATAAATATATCGTGTTTGAGTATGATACGACCAAATCTGGTTCTGAAACAATTATCCGTTGAGTATGATACGACCAGATCTGGTTCCGCGTTTTTTTTCACTTCTTTGACGTTCTCATATTTATTCATAATTATCTAATTGTTTTACAAAATGATATTTCAATATTCTATATTCGAAATTTCAATGCAATCATTGTGCAGTTGTTCTTTTTATGATTGGTGTAGTAGTTTCGTAGTTATAGTACTTTAAGTCGATGTCGCCGAAAATCCTGCAAAAGAGACAGATGCATCTATGAAAATACCCATTTACTCCAAGGGCTAGCTAGTATTAAATAAAAGGTCTGATTGAATACATTCCGGAAATATACATCTAACTATATGTTTAAATACATAAACCACAAATATTTCATAAAAAATTGCTATGAAAATAATTATAAATACAGTAGTTCACTTTCTGTATCGGCAGTCGTGTTTTTATTTTTTTTAATGTATTTACTTGTTTCAATTAGTGTTTCGTTTTCTTTTTCTTCTCGAAGTGCTTCTCCAGTACTGGAGGTTGGCCGTTAGCTCTACTTCTGTCGGTCTTGCGCCATCCGGAAAAGCTGTTCCGTACTGGTGATCCCGGTCCAGTTTTCCACCCGGGGATTCTTAGCCCCCCTGACCCATTAAAGGGCCGCCGGGCACTCGGGGCCACGGCTATTTTTGACTTTTCCATCGCTAACTACTAGGGATATATAGTGCAGTGGTCTCCTGTTGCCTTCTGCACCCGACATTTTAGGTCTATTTAGGACCTTAGGCCGCTGAGACCTCTTCAACCGGTTGCCCAGTTGGGAATGGTTATACCGCCATTGACCCGGTCTTTTGCTATATACCTTTGCTTCCCATTATATTAAATAAATACAAACGGAGCTGCCATGGAATTCACCGACCGGAGTCGGGCCCATCATAATACTATTTTTTTTTTTACACTTCTGGGGGGTGAGCAGTGGATTCCGGACTTACGAACCGGCTGTGGTAGGTTTAGGACAGCTGTCTTGCCACATGTGAGCGGTCACCTTGCCACCCATTCACTCCCCCTTCGAAGCCATAGAATTTGAGATGCGCAAATCGCAGTTTTAGATAATTTTTCTAAGAAAGAGTTGATTATTTTTCTGGAAAGGCCAAGATCTTTAAAGAGGTGAAATAGAGATTTAGCTGGCAGGCCACGAGCGCCAACTTCCACCGCGTGAAGGTGAACAGTGAAGCCGTTCCGGGTGACGGCATTTGCAAGATCATGGTATTTATTTAATTTGTACTCGTGGTCTTTTGGGATATTTGATTCCCATGGAACAGTTAATTCTACAATAAGAGCCACCTTCCGAGATAGAGAGTAAAGAGTTATATCTGGACGGAGGGCTGTGCATCCGAGACTTTCAGGGAATTTATACTGCTTAGAGACCGAATCAACCTCCAGAATCCAATCTGTAGCTTTCTCGATTATCGAGAAAGGTTTTGTAGTAATCGCTTCCCATTATCGTAATCGATAATGAGTTACGATGGCACCTACATATTGATGCTTTATGTAATAAATTGGGAAGAGCGTGCTATGCACTCTATCGCATCGCTTCATTTCTCGATTTATCGGCGCTGCGCATGTGTTACCTACTTTGCATACGTTCACTTACTACTAACGTACCGCGCGGAGTTATGGCGGCGAGCAGCCGACAGGTAGAGGGCTTTCGTTATGCAAAAGCGTGCAGTCCGCACAATAGCGCGTGTGGCGCTTGATACACCAGCTAGGCCTCTGTTTAGAGATCTCTGCATCATGACGCTGCCGTCCATTTATATAATGGAAGTAGCGCTGTTCGTTCGCAGAAATCTAGCCGATTTTGAAGTGAATGGTGTGCATTATCACTATCCAACAAGATCCCGTAGCATGCTACGTTCGGTAAGTCATGCATTATCCAAGTCGGAGAGGCTAGCCTATATCGCCGGCCCAGCGGTTAACAACAAACTCAGCGAGCACATTAGGCAGGCGCAATCTCTTGACGTTTTTAAGAGACGCCTTAAGAGGTACCTTACAGATAAGGCGTTTTACTCACTGGAGGAATATTACTCGAGTGAAGTCTAAAATGCTTTGGTGGCTAAAGTATTTAATTATCTCTTTGCATTTTGTCTTGTATTTCTTCTTTTTACATTATTCTTGTGTTTTTTCTTCGTTTTGTTTTGTTTATTTTATCTTTTCTTTACGATAAAAAAATGTTTGTTTGCTAATATGTATGAATGTTTGCTAATCTGTATCTGACTTGTATACCAGTATACTAATAAAATGAATATGAATATGAATATAATTAGTCCGATAGGCAAACGGCGATCGAGTACATTCGGGACGCGTCCTGTGTCAACCGCATGTGAATCTCGACTGCATAATTGCACTTTTTTCACTACATTTAATAATTATAATTAATATTTATTGTTGAGAATTTCTTATATATTATTGTTTTTGTTTTACTGTCATATAATGCATTTCTGTATATACCTGTGCCAAGGTACGCTATATCTACCAGCTAATTTGAGGCAGTCTAGGTTCCGACTACCCAAATATAATTAGTTTTTTATTGCCTTCTTTATGAGGGTAGTTTCAATGAAACAGTACGGCGAAATTTTGCCCGCTCTTAGCTGACTTTATTAGTTCTTGCACGGGAGGGGGTAGGCCGTTATCCAGAGAAAGGCGAGCCTACCTTCATTGTCGAAAGCGATAGCCTCATTTCCTTTTACAAGGTAGATGGATGAGATTTAAATGAATGAATATTACGATTTTTTAACATCTATTGGGTCCGATTGCGTTTCTTTGTGAACTAAAACTAAAATTACTTCAAGCGAACGAGATAGAGCAATACGTTAGAGCGGAATATGAAACGAACAATTTTCCTGCTTCAAAACTACAGATGATTTATCTTTGGTGGGTAGTTTTAATGCAATAAAGTGACAACCCTTCATTTATAAATAGGATAGAAAACGAATTTACCGCGTGAAATTTGTAGGACCCGACGTTTCGGTGACGTTGCAGCCGCCGTTGTCTAGGGTAGACTGAAGAGCTGTCAGTCCGTTGTTTTGCGGGTAGGCCGCAAACCGCTGCCGCCACTGCGTAGGTTATAACGGTGGTGGGGGGCCGGGCTCGGAGCGCGGGAATTTTTAAAATCCGTCTTGCACACAACACTCACTGTATCCTGTTTTACGTCTTTGCGTTCGGCGTTCGGCGGCGGGAACATTTTAAGAAGAGGGTTCCACGTAGAAGAGAGTTTGTAGCCGTCATCTCTATTGAAGTTCGGAGTTCTTCTTATTTCAATGGCTTCCCGGATCATGCGAGGAAAGTAGAATTGTTCCTTGGATAGAACAATGGGATTTTGAAACTGCATCCAGTGGTTACTTCCGCTATCCAATATATGTTCGCAGATCGCCGATTTTTCTCGCTGACAGCTCTTCAGTCTACCCTAGACAACGGCGGCTGCAACGTCACCGAAACGTCGGGTCCTACAAATTTCACGCGGTAAATTCGTTTTCTATCCTATTTATAATGTCAAACAACCGCGATAGTCTTCGATTTCATATAAACGTCGCAATGTTGCAGGAATTGCGGCTGGAGAATCTTGGTCACCCACCGTACTTGCCAGATCTTTCTTTAATAAAGTTTTTTTTTCAGAATTTAGATAGTCTTCGAATTTAGATAGTCTAGTTTTTGTCCACGAGAGTTTCACAGCAGTGAAATTAAGCAACTCCAATTAAAATGACAAATCTACATAAAGTGGCGTGCCCAGGGTTGGTGAATGGGTAAGCCCGACATACCTTTTCGTATTTTTTATGCTTTTTATAGTAAAAAAGTGGTACATCTTTACTCTTTAATCTTCAGTTTGAACTTTACTGCTTGTGTCGTAGATTCAATAAAAAACACTGAAGACATTCTACTGCTATACAGAATTTAACATATACCTAAACAGCAGTCGCATACCTGCGGTGGCTTTAAGAAAGGCCTTTTTATTTGCTCGAACGAGTGAAATAAAGTTAATACAGAACTCACCACAACGGACAATTTCCACCATTGTTTATCAGACACTAAAAACCACAAATCAATTGAAATCATACAATAAAAAATCTGCTCCGTCACTTGTCTAAAAGAAACGGAACTAAATACGGAATACGCTCACATTCTACTTCCATAACGCAAGCTTGGCTTAAGCCAAGCTTGCGTTATGTAAGGTTATCTAGTCAGGCAATAAAAACCACAAATCAATTGAAATTATACAATAAAAAATCTGCTCCGTCACTTGTTTAAAAGAAACGGAACTAAATACGGAATACGCTCACATTCTACTTCCATAACGCAAGCTTGGCTTAAGCCAAGCTTGCGTTATGTAAGCTTATCTAGTCAGGCAATAAAAACCACAAATCAATTGAAATTATACAATAAAAAATCTGCTCCGTCACATGTTTAAAAGAAACGGAACTAAATACGGAATACGCTCACATTCTAATTCCATAACGCAAGCTTGGCTTAAGCCAAGCTTGCGTTATGTAAGGTTATCTAGTCAGGCAATAAAAACCACAAATCAATTGAAATTATACAATAAAAAATCTGCTCCGTCACTTGTTTAAAAGAAACGGAACTAAATACGGAATACGCTCATATTCTACTTCCATAACGCAAGCTTGGCGTAAGCCAAGCTTGCGTTATGTAAGGTTATCTAGTCAGGCAATAAAAACCACAAATCAATTGAAATTATACAATAAAAAATCTGCTCCGTCACTTGTTTAAAAGAAACGGAACGAAATACGGAATACGCTCACATTCTACTTCCATAACGCAAGCTTGGCTTAAGCCAAGCTTGCGTTGCCTAATGTGCTCGCTGAGTTTGTCGTAAACCGCTGGGCCGGCGATATAGGCTAGCCTCTCCGACTTGGATAATGCATGACTTACCGAACGTAGCATGCTTCGGGATATTGTTGGATAGTGGTGAGGCACACCATTCACTTTAAAATCGGCTAGATTTCTGCGAACGAACAGCGCTACTTCCATTATATAAATGGACGGCAGCGTCATGATGCAGAGATCTCTAAACAGAGGCCTAGCTGGCGTATCAAGAGCCACACGCGCTATTGTGCGGACTGCACGCTTCTGCATAACGAAAGCCCTCTGCCTGTCGGCTGCTCGCCCCCATAACTCCGCGCCGTACGTTAGCAGTGAATGAACGTATGCAAAGTAACACATGCGCAGCGCGGATAAATCGAGAAATGAAGCGATGCGATAGAGTGCATAGCACGCTCTTCCCATTTTATCACATAAAGCATCAATATGTAGGTGCCATCGTAACTCATTATCGATTACGAATCCCAAGAACTTTGTTGAGGATACCTGAGTTAATTCTTCGTTATTGACGGTCACATGAATTTCGGTTTTAGTAGGTCTAAGGCTGAAATACATAACATTAGTTTTGTTAATGTTTAGTACCAGGCCATTAGCGTCAAACCAAGCACCTAACTCATTCAACACACATATATATATATATATATATATATTGAGTTGTCAACTACAACGGGCGAGCCCGTCACCACAGGACGTTTTAACGATTAGTCGTTCTATCGACCCGCAGTGAGCGTAGAAAACTTTGGACATAACAATTCGACGTCTAGCTACGCCACAACCCGTAAGAGCCCAACGCCTTACCGCGAGTTGGCCAGGTATGTTGCAGATACCTGGCGGCTCGAGAAACTCGCGCCCTTACTTCTAATTGTGACCAGATTTCTCCGGTCTCTCGATTGGTTCCGAGTTCGAGGTCGCTTGCGCGGTCCTCTCCCTTACGAAGCGGTGAAACGGTGGATACTGAATCTGTCGCGGACCAAGGCGTCCTTTGCCCGGCTCCGATCCTTTCCGGAGTCTGTCCGGTACCTGGGGGTCGCGCTGACGGCGTCCTTTTCCTTCCTTACGCACGCGAAAATTGTAGCCGAGAAATCCCGGTCCCTCTTCTTTGCTCTCCGTGAAGCGAGCCGAGCCGACTGGGGAATTCGTTTCCCTGCGGTAAGGACGATATACGAAGGTGTCTTCGTACCACGTGTGACGTACGCTGCACGTGCGTGGACGGAGCACCACATCCCGGAGGCAACCCGAGTGGCTCTCTTGCGTGGGCAGCGCATCCCTCTCGTGGCTATGACCGGGGCGTACAGGACGACGTCCACTCTCGCGCTACCTGTCATTGCGGGCGTCCTGCCCATCGATTTGGAGGTTTTGGAGCGCGCAGCGTTGGCGCGGTATCGTCGGGGAGGACCAGTGGTCTTTCATGGCCTCTCGGTTGACCCGGCGGGGTATCGAGCTGGGGAGTTTGCCCGCCTGATTCGTGCGGAATCCCTTCGTGTTTGGTAGGAGAGGTGGGATGCTGGCGGCACGGGCCGCCTCACCCACCGCTTCTTTCCGTCGGTAGAGGCGAGAATGAAAAATGCGTGTTTTCTGCGGTTCGATCACCATACCACCCAGCTGGTCGGGGGCCATGGGGAGTTCAAAGCCAAGCTGTCTGACTTTGGACTCTCCCGTGACCCCTGGTGCGTGTGTGGGCATGGACTTCAAACGGCAGAACACGTCATTTGGATATGCCCAAAGCTCTCGACCGCACGGGATGAATTGGTGCGTGAGGTCGGCGCGTGCGCCAAGCGCCTACCGATATGGTATGCGGATCTGGTCGAGTGTGGGCGTTGTTTCGGCGCGTTCCGATGCTTCGTGGAGAAGTGGGTTTCCCTTTGGGAGGAGTTGAGGCTTCCGGGAACCCCAGTTTTGGGGTCCCCCCCGACACCAGTGGCGTGATGCGAAGGCCACTTCCAGCCCGAAATGCCCGTCTATGTGCCGTCCCCCAAACCGCCCCCGCGGGCGCGTCCCCTGCCTGAGGACCTTGGTTAGGCCGTCCCCCACGAGACCGCCCCATGACCCATACGTCTGCATACCCCCTCACTAACCACTTAGTCCCCCCGACATCCTGTCTGTGTTTGGTAGCCTGTCTTTGTTTAACTTTAATCTCTGCTTTGTGTTTATTTTATTATTATTTTTACGACTATTTCTTATCTTCTTTTGTTGTTAACTTCTTTTGTTTTTTTATACTGAATAAATGGGTTTTCGGGGTGGTACGGGGGGGGGGGGGGCTACCTTTCTTTACCCCCCGCGCGTATACCCTTCTGGTACGCGCGGGGTGTCGTTGCATGATATCCCGGGCAGATAAAACGACCACCATCGTTATAACTGCCCGGGCGGTGGGTGGGTTCTCCACCCTCACCTGCCGCCTTGAAACCACTAAACTGTTAGTCGGAGTGCACAATCGATTGGCTTTCGCCGCACGGTGCGCAGACCGTCCAGGAGCGCCAGAGGTTTGATTCCCGGGGGAAACTGGTTTCGCCCCCCAGAGTCCTACCCAGGTTCGCACCCCGTGCGTGGAGGCCGTCGGATGGGTGTTGTCCCGTGAGTATACCCGACCCTGAACACATGGGTCATCGTAGCCAACCCATCATGGGCCCGTTAGATCCCACTCATTCAACACAAGTTGGGTATTGCTGGTTAACGATGGTACACTCTCGCTCTCTATTACTGCGCATGCGTCATCTGCGTATAGTATCAGCTCAGCTCGCGATGTGGCAGATGTAATGTCATTCATGTATAAAAGGAAAAGAGTGTTACCCAAACAAGATCCCTGCGGTATTCCTATCGCTATCTCGCCCGCTATGGAGTGACAGTCCTCAATAGCAGTCACTTGCTGCCTGTTGCGATGAAAAGAATTCATTAGGCTCGAGGCGTTTCCATCGAAACCATAATGTTTTAATTTCATCAGCAGCAAATCGTGATCGATCACATCGAAGGCTCGTGATAAGTCACAAAAAATGGCGGCGACATGTCTTCCAGCTTCTCGACTTTTCATTAAATGCGTGACTAATTTTTGTGCTGTTGATACAGTGCTGCGGTTGCAGCGATAGGCATACTGTTATAGATAGGCATACTGTATAGATAGGCATACTGTATAGATAGGCATACTGTATAGATACATATATTGTTTTGCGTAATTTGCTACAGGTTAGAATGAGGTCCACTGATTTTGTAAGCCCCGTTGCAACCCCATGTGTGCGAGCGAGATAACTTGCTGAACTGAACTCGGTAAGATTGCAGCAAATTGTCGCTTTGTCGATAAGCTGTTTTGTCGCGTGGAGCGATCTGTGCCCGCTAGATAGCAATAGGCGCTCGCAAATTCATATATTAGTTTAGCGACCTTTTTAAGAAGATTTTTAAGAAATAAGTCAATCCGGGCTTTTCGGCTTGTATGAAGGAACCGTCACTGTCTGCATAGATAATACGGCTTAATATTTCTATTAATTAAATCTTAATATAAAAAGGAATCGCCGTGCGTTAGTCTCGCAAGATCTCGAAAATGACTCGACCGATTTCAATTATTATTTTTTTGTTTTGTTTGTCTTGATTCAGGGGTGGTTTATAAAAAAAAATATTTAGGAAAAATTGAAAGAAACAACTGAAAATCGAAAAAATCGAAATTTGTCATTTTGGGAAATGGGCCACTTTCAATAGATGGTGTTCGCGGCGATCCTATTGTTTGACAGCTGACAGATCCATAACTGTTATTCATTCCGTGCGATTGTGTAAAATTTAAAAAAGTCGAAAAAGTCAAGACTCGAAAAAGTCAGAAAAGTAAAAAAAGTCGAAGAAGTCAAAGAAGTCGAAAACGTCGAAAAGGTCGAAAAAGTCAAAAAAGTCGAAAAAGTAAAAAAAAAAAAAAGTCGAAAAAGTCCGAAAAGTTGAAAAATGCAAAAAAGTTGAAAAAGTCGAGAAAGCCGAAAAAGCATTTATATTTCATCATGTAAATTAAATACACTGAATTTATTTTAATTACAAACGACTGTCATTTAATCACCAAACGAAACTCAAACCGTACATGATTCGGCCATATTATAGATTTCAATGAATTGGATTTGGAAGGTTGATTAGGATCAATAAACGCTTATGACAAAGTTACAATCAAATCAATTTTAGGTGGTACGAAGTTCACCGGGTCATCTAGTATGTATATATTTTTCATACAAAGTTTTTGGTAAGGACCCAATATGTATTCGTGTACATGACATATTGCAAAAATATCGAGGCCTATTATTGCTAGTCTACTTTTAGTACCGGGTAAAGACCTCCTATCCTTTGGGCACCTCAAGATCTAAAGGCAAGACTCTCCCACTTGACAATTAACCAACAAAGTTTACCTTTCCACTTTAACGTTTATTACAACGCCAACGCTGTTCTTAACGCTATCGAAACATTTATTAAAATAATATCCCGCCTCCGCTAGTTATTCACAATGTTGCTCAAATGACAGAAATTACAATTTCTTTGCAATTATGATTCCTCGCCGGAGGTAAAGTCGTCGTCCAAGTCGGAAATTATTTGTCCATTAGGGTGAAATTTACGCGAACGTCAAGCGCAAATCTAATTTGAATTCCCTTTGCCGAAGCGAGGGCTGAGGCGAGCGATTTTCACTCTTATGCACTTAAGTTTCCGCCCATCGCTTCGTGAATATTAAACTGATCTACTGGCATATTGGCTATAAAAAACTGCCTACTTAGATATTTTTTGTATTACTTTTCCGTCCTACCAACCGACGAGGAGAGAAAGTATTGTGAACGCGGGGGGGGTTGGAGGGAGACCTTTCTTCGATAATTTTTTTTTTTCAGAATTTAGATAACTTTTTAAATAGGGAAAAATCAACTTATTCAGAGGATCAAGACCTACGGCGAGGAACCGGGAAAGGTACCCAGCGGGCAGCCTCGCCCCCTGTCTACCAGTTCGGATGGATATCTCCGTATGGAATTATTCTTCAGGATACCTCCTACCTCCTGACTGGTTACAGGATCGAGGTAGCTTGCGCGGTCCACTCCCTTACGTAGCGGTGATACGGTGTCTACCGAATCTATCGTGGACCACGTAATCCTTTACCCGGCTCTTCACCCGGGATTGGGTGGCCAAATGGTCGTTTCAAGATCAGTTATCGTAAGATTAACAACTACCCCCGCCCTATAGGAAACATTTCTGTTTTCAGACTCCCCCGGCTGTTGGTCGGAATTCACAATCGATTGGCTGACGCCGCACTGTGCGCAAATCGCTCGAACATTGACTCCTAGGGGAGATTGGCCCGCAGGCCAGCATCCTACTCTGGCTCGCACTTCTGCGTGTAGTCCGTCGGATGGGTTTTGAAGCGTGCGTTTGACGGATCTATTAGCTTCCAATGCAATATGCAAGGATAGTAGTATATAAGACGTTTATAATACTATCATTGATAGTGATCGTCTTTTTTTCGGTGGCCCCGATGACAGCGTCTGGTCCATAGACCGTAATAAGACGATAGATAAGAACGAGCCTGCAGCAGTAAAAGTATTTGATGAGCAATCCAATTAAGAATAAGGCCGAAAGGGCTGTTTCCGTAGCGCCAATAAAGAGATACCAATTGTTTTTTACAACCCAACCCCGATAAAAATCATCATAATCGCCTTTATGGCGAGCCCAGCTCCACTAAAACACCTTCGATTGCATTATGGCAGATATATAGGCTACTTTAACTCGTAAAGGAGGGCTTTTTGTAACTATTTTGTATTGCGAGAGGTAATAAGTAAGACTAGCATGATGATGGTAATAAATATGGAACTCGCTTTGGTTTATTATGTACGTAGTGGTCTCAGTCCCAGATCCAGCGGGGGTGGAGGGGGGGGGGGGGCAAACAGCGGCAGGTACCTGCCCCGGGCGGCAATTTAAAGGGGCGCCAAATTCATTTGTTTAAAAAAACTTGTTTCACTAATGTGGGTGGTAAACGGCTTCGTGAAGTTAGGGCCACATGATCCATTTTGTTTTTAGATCGGCTCAACTCACGATTCCACTCCTATTCAGAAGGCTCCTCGAGTGGAAGGCTACTCCGGAATTTAATATTTAATATGTAGATTACAATGTGTAATTTAACATACCTGATCATATACATACTTTGTTTTTTCCAATTTTGTTTTATACTTCTTACTGTGTGATTATTTTTTGTATAGAGTGCCTAAAATGATATTAAATTCTTATAATAATTATCTATTTTATATCGATACTCATGTACATGGATTCAGCTTTATTTTTAAAAAATTTATTTGTCTACCGTGTAAAGCCGACTTTAGTTAGCATTAAGTACGTTATTTTTTTATGTAAATATTATCAAGGGGGGGGGTGGCTTTCTGTGCCGACTAATCCTTATCAATATAGCAGATAATGCAGCAGATATATTATTAAATGGTCAAAATGGCCACTACAGTTGCACTGAAAGTCACCCTATCATAATCTCCAGCAGGTAAGCCTTAGGCTTGCTGGATTTTATACAAAGCTGTATTTTAAAAAATGGTTATTAAATTAAAAAAAAAAAAATTAAAAAAAAATAATAAAAAAAAGTTAACGCTATTATCGAATTAATATTTATGCTTTAATAGTTTTATATCTACATAATATTAATACATTACTAGCAACCGACGAATTCTAATATGCGATAATTAGCTTTAATTCATAATAATTCATGCTTTTATTGTATATTCTGAATGAATAAATTGAATACTGAATACTGAATACTCCCGTGTCTCAGGCCTCAGAGCTGGTGGACCGGTTTCTCCCGGCAGGATTGCATCCCGGCGCCACTGGGCGGATTGCGCACCGGTCGGCGAAGCCAATCGGTTGTGCATTCCGACTAATTTCTGAAAGGGTCTGGAGACTATGGAAATATACTGTTTCCTAAGCAGCGGGGGTGGATGTCGACCTGTTGTCATGCCACTCTTGACATGACTTTGGGCCACTCGATCCCGTGTGGCACTACGGGCAAAGAACACCCAGGTCCGCGATAAATTCAAACTGAATTACCACTGTAATACAACAGGTAGAGGTCGCGTAACCGACTTCGGACTCGTAATCAGTCGGCAGGACGGAGGTATCCTGAAGTTTAATTCCAGACGGAGATATCCTGCCAAAACTGGTAGTTAGGGGGTGAGGCTGCTCGCTGTTTACCGTTCCCGGTGCCTCGCCGTAAGGCGTCGGTCTCTAACGGGTTGCTGGTGAAGTAGACAGTATATTGTCTCATCCCCAAGTCTTCTACACTCATCCCACGGCTGAAAGAACGATCTATATCATTATACCAGCCTGGGGTGATGGGTTCGCCCGTTGTAATCGACACCGCCCTACTGTTTCACTAGTGTACCTAGCATCCAGGGCGCATTGTACTGTTGATTGTTTTTTACAAGCTTTAATTCACCTTGCAATGTTTGTTAGTATGTATGTTAGTTTGTTTAGGCTATACATCAAATTGCAAACGCAGGCCGCTGTGAGCCTTCGAATTCAAATTTGGAACGATCCACGTATTGAATGCGTCGCCGCTTTTAATGGCCTTACTATCTATTTAATATGGCGGATTTTAAATATCATTTGTTTCGCTTGTATATGAGATATTCCGCCAAATTTTAACAATATGATTTTGGACTAAATAAGGCACATATATACCGAATTTCAAGTCTCTAAGTCCAATATTTCGAGATTAAAGTATGACTAGCACGCCCTCTGGTGGATCTATTTCAACCACAATCTTTTGAACACTTGCCATGACCAAATGATGCATGCATGCCAAATTTCAGCACAACGGTATGAAGCGTTTTGGCGCTATCAAGAAGAAATACATACAGACAGACACACAGAGAGATCTTAGTTTGGGAATGGTCTTAATCGCCTCATGTCAAAATGTATATATTCGTCTTCATGTCTTCGAAAATTTAGTCACCGGCTTCTACATATCGCCGGTGCAGAAGGGTTAGCAATAAAAACTATGGCATTGAGCAATCTATAACCCTATATATTCAATCATAGAACTCGCTGTTGCTTCGGCTCCGCGACGTAATGACGAAAAAAGATAGTATCGCTATCGGTAACCAGGTGGAGGCGGCCCACTGGGTTACCTTCTTAGTGCCTCGACGTAGGGCGTTGGACTCTGGCGGGTTCGAGGCTTTGCTGAACGGTAGATTTGTATTGTACCAAGTGTCTCCCACGGGAGACAAAATGATCGTTATCGTTAAAACTTCCTAGTATGACGGGTTCGCCCGTTGCAGTCGACACCTCCAAGTATGACTTTAAGCAATCTAATCTATACTAATATTATAAAGAGGTAACATTTGTGAGGTTGTAGGAAGTAATCTCTGGATCTACTGAACCGATTTTGAAAATTCTTTTACCAATAGAAAGCCACGTTATTTGTGAGTGTCATAGGCTATATATTTATCCGAAAAATTAAAAGATTTTTCGTGGTAGTCGGATTTGCAAAGTAAGTCGGAGAATAAGCGGTCGAACGAAAACGTTTCTAACGAACGGTGCCTTAACGATGATATATGATTAAGTTCTAGAGAAAAGTTGTAGAGCTTGGTAATGCCTACAAAAAAGTCAGCGACAGCATATGTCTAACTTTTATATTTAAGGCACAAAAATTAGTTTTTTTTATATTAAAAAATAATTTAAATCATTAGGTCATGTTTATTGGTCATATTATCAATCATTATGAATTCATATCAAAATAAGTAAATGTATCGTCTCACGTGTTTAAAACAAAAGACCTTTCCCTTTTACTGCATATAATTTTCCTTTTACTGCGTAAATGGTTAAAGAGATAAGACACTCACAAATAAGACACTCACAAGAAGACACTCACAAATAACAGTAATATAGTCAAATACACACATATGTACATATGCAGTAAAAATATAACCTTCCTTTTGGCAGTCAGGAAATGAATCAAAGCACTCACCGTACTAACCGAACCACACTTATAATTTCATCACAAGTAAAAAGTTTTACCGCCCAACGAAGTGGGCACGGGTCAGCTAGTACGATATAATTATAATCAATGATAGAGCTCACTGTTGCTTCGGCACCTCGACATAATGTTGAAAAGAGATAGCGATAGGTCGACTGATAGGTAAACCATTAATTTAGAAACACTGTCGTATTCGCCCTAATGTAAATTACTGGAATGGTCTCGTGAATGGAAATTCGAGGCAAGTTATGAGTGTAATATGTTCGGCAGGCCGCGATGCGGACGTCCTGCAGGAGAGCATACAAAATTCGCTTCGTAATATCCGCGCAAAACAAAAGCGGCGACTACCACGCGGTTTCCCAATATCCGGATTACCCCACGGGCTATTATATCCATAGACGACTCCCATATTATAAGCCCTAGGTAGATTTTAATATTCACCACCGTACGTAGATCAGAATATATGCGAAACATAGAACGAGGCTCTCATGACTCAATTTACCAAAAACTGTTTGGGTAGCGAATGGTGTCGTGCAGCTTGGGCCTAGAGCTGTCAACTATAACGGGCGAACCCGTCACCTCAGGAAGTTTTAACCATATTGATCGTTCTGTCTCCCGTGAGGTAAGCGCAGAAGACTTAGGACAAACAGTCCATCGTCAAGTTCCGCCCCATGCCCGTAAGAGACCAACGCCTTATCCGCGAGATAGCCAGGTAAGTCACCCAGCGGGCCGACACTCTCGCCCTTACTACCAGTTGCAACCAGATTACTCCGGCCTCCCGAATGGTTATGGGTTCGAGGTCGCTTGCGCAGTCTCACCCTTACGACGTGGACCACCCTTACGACGTTTTATTCGGCTTTCACCCGGAATCTAGTAGCCGATTGGTCGTTTCAAGAGCAATCGTAGTAAGGTGAACAACTACCCCCGCTCTATAGGAGACAACTAGATCTGTCAACTACAATGGGCAAACTCGTCACCTCAGGAAGTTTTAACGATTAGTCGTTCTATCTCCCTGGAGTGAGCGCAGAAGACTTGGACAAAACAGTCCACCGTCAAGCTCCGCCACAAACCCGTAAGAGGCCAACGCCTTAACCGCCAGATAGCCAGGAGTGTTACCCAGCAGGCTTACACTCACGCCCTTACTTCCAATTGCGACCAGATTACTCCACCCTCTCGATTTGTTACGAGTTCGAGCTCGGTTGCGCGGTCCTTTCCCTTACGAAGCGGTGAAACGGTGTATACCGAATCTATCGCGGACCACGGCATCCTTTGCCCCGTCTGTTCACCCAGGATCGAGTAGTCGATGGTCGTTTCAAGAGCAGTCGCCGTAAGGTCCGCAACCACCCCCGCTCTATAGGAAACACTACTGCTTCCAGACTCCCCCGACTGTTAGTCAGAGTGCACAATCGATTGGCTTATGCCGCACGGGGCGCAGACCGTCCAGGAGCGCCAGAAGGTTGATTCCTAGGGGAAACTAACCCTAAGGCCAGAGTCCTACCCAGGCTCGCACTTCATGCGTGGAGGCCGTCGGATGGGTGTTGACCCGTGAGTGTGACCAACCCTGAACAGAATGGGTCTTCGTGGCCAACTCAGCAAGGGCCCCTTAGATCCCATAATTTGATCAATGTTTTTCTTTAATGCGTATGTTGAAGACCTTTCATTGCGATGGTCTTCTTTTTATTTTTTTTTAATTTTATTATTTTTAAGGAAACATACAGCTGTTACAATAAATTTGTTACAAAATTATTAAGTTAAAAAAAAAAACCTAACTACATGTTTCCACTTAAACATTCATAATTTAAACACAAAAATATCATTTTTTTGAAGTATTAACACACATAGGGAGAGGTGGGAACTAGGAAGAAAGGAGTCATAATAAGTAAATAAAAATTTATGTAAATACACGTTCCATAATATCGTCATACATATTATTTAAAGATATTCTTGAATAAATATTATTTATAATATATTATATATTGGGATTACAATGATAAATCAATACCTTCATTAATAATTGCTTTCTTAAGAGCGAATGATGACGTATTGAATACGTCAATATCGCCGAGATGCGTATTACAAATTTTACATACCCTTTACATGAAACAGTTTTGTGCATAATTAGTACCAACCTGCGGAAGGTGGAATAACTCCGTTTGGCGAGTGAGTCGCGATGGTACACGGAAAGATACCATTCCAAGAAGATCAGAACAATCAATGTAACCTGCTAATAGTTTATGGAAAAACACCACGTCTGCGCATTTTCTTCTTGATTGTAAGGATTGAAGCCCATGAAAGGTAGTTGCTTCATTGTAATTGGGAAAGGACAAGAAGGAGCGATAATTCAAATGTTTCAGGAACACATTTTGAATACGTTAAATTCTCTTTATGTGAACATTATAGCTAGGAGACCATATTTGAGAAGCATATTCGAGGTGACTGCGGACGAAAGCGTAGTACAAGAGTAATAGAGAATTTTTAACTGCGAAATGTTTTGAAGTTCTAAGTACAAATCCTAACATACTATATGCTTTTTTCGTGATGTTATCTATGTGAGAGTTATATAATAACTTACTATCTAAAAGAACACCTAGATCCCGGATTGCATTTTTCTTGATTATCGAGAAACCATCGACAGTATAAATAAATGGTAGAATATTGTTTTTCCGCGTAAAACTAACGGTAGTACATTTCGCAGCATTCAGGAATAAGCGATTCGAGGTGCAATAAAGAGATAGTTTATATAGATCATCCTGGATCAATTGACAGTCGTCTAGGGAATTAACAGGTGCGTACATTTTCAAATCGTCAGCAAAAAGTAAAAACTTACAAAATTTAAAACAGGTATTTATGTCATTGATATAAAATGTAAATAGGAGGGGTCCTAAAAGGCTAGCCTGTGGCACACCCGAGGATATACTTGTCCAGTCGAACCTAAATCCTCCAATAACCACACGCTGGCAACGATTTTGTATGTACGATGCAAACCAACGAAGTAAATCTCCGTGAATTCCAACGGCACTTAATTTTAAGATAAGATTAGTATGGTCCACCTTGTCAAAAGCTTTGCTGAAGTCAGTATAAATAGCATCCACTTGATTGCGTTTACTCATTTGAAGCGACAGGAAACTCGTAAACAAAGTAAGATTAGATACCGTAGACCTGCCAGATCTAAATCCATGCTGTTGGGGGTAGAATACAATGAGTAGTTGCAGCATATAATTGATAGTAAACTATTTTTTCAAATAGCTTACTGATGATGGAGAGTTTGGAAATAGGACGATAGTTAGTAACATCAATTTTCGAACCTGAATTAATTGATGGTGAACCTGAATTGAAACCATCAAAATGAACCTGATTTTCGAACCTGGTCATATTAAACGCTTTGTCGTCCATGTTTAAATTGTGTTGCCTACTTCTTGACAGTAGTATATAATAAAGATAATCCTCATAATATCTCCTGCTTATCGCTATGGATTTGCTTTGACGGAAATCCCATTTTGTAAAGATACTTACTTGATTTTATAAATAGGTTAGAAAACGAATTTACCGCGTGAATTTTGTAGCACCCGACGTTTCGGTGACGCTGCAATGTCACCGAAACGTCGGGTGCTACAAATTTCACTCGGTAAATTCGTTTTCTATCCTATTTATAATGTCAAACAACCGCGATAGTCTTCGATTTTATAATTACATGATGACTACGCTTTAATAAATTCAGTTAAATTTAGTTTGCAATGTCACACCGACATGGACGATGGAAAGTTTAGTAAAGGAAAATAAATGACATCAGATGATTGAATGTTGGTATATCGACATTTTAATTTAGAAACAAAAATATGGTAATGTTGCCTGTGAGAAAAAAAAACTCGGTTGTGTCACCTCAAGACATTCCCGGCAAGTAGTCGACCCCCCTTGGCTAACAACCCCCCACTGCCCATTGTTTTGACATCCCCATATGTCAGAGTGCATTTCACTAGAAAATAAAAGTTTCGTTATTAGGGTGATTTTTTTAGTTCGTGAAATGTAATCCGAGTCATGTCGGGTCGTTTATTTTTGCAGTGCCTCTGCGGCGCGTCCCGATCCCTTGAATAATTCATGGAAAATTTCCGCAGCGTCGCGAAACGTTGACGGTCAAATTAATCTTGTTAATTTTTAATCGGTCTCCCAAAGTGGATAATAGGGGAACGACTGCCCGAGAGCGACAGCCTAATTCAATCAATCGACTCGCGCCCGATAATTACGCACGGCATATGCGGCACAATTCACGACGATCCTGGAAACCTCATGCTAAAATAAAGATAAATTATAACTTAACTTAACGTAGCTACGAAGGTGCGAATCCTTGGATGTAATTTCAAAGAAATGAGGAATATTCTGGATTCCAAAAAGCTAAAAGCTGTTTATTATGCTTTATGTGAATCGTTATTGCTTACAGCATAATTGGATGGGGAGGATGTGGTAAAACCGTGCTAGAACCATTGCAAGTTGAGCAGAAATTTATACAAAAAAAATACGTGTGGCACTCGGGGACTGCCGCGGTAAAGCTATTGCATAGCATTTTTAACAACTTATGCAATTATAATTATTTATTTATTTATTTTTTCTGATATCAGATAACTGCGCTCTATCGGAAACGTTGAAATAATTTAAACGTCTTCCGATAAAGCGCCGCGCACGTATTTTTTATTCGATAAAGCAAAAAAAACGGATTATTCGAAAAAATCGTAGATAAAAAGATAGATAATTAAATTATCTTTAAAATGGTGTAGGTTTCATAATAATACGCCAGATAGTATTTGCGTAGTAGTCGTTTTTGTGTTCGGTCAGACCTAATTTCACAAATTAATTACACTATGTAATATAAACAAAATCTAAAATATTTAAGCTAAGAATATTAGGAAAATGTTCTTGTTTAACATATATTTTTTTTGAATCGTAAGCAGTACTCGTTTAGACGTAATTATCAGTTTAAAATCATTAATTTTCGTTAAGAAATTTCTTCATTCGGTCGCCGCGCTGGCTAGGCCCGCGATAAAAGCTATGCAATAGCTTAAAAATATTCTCCGTAGACCATATCGCCATCCAACTTTATATCGCCATATCGTCAACTTTATATTGAAGCTAAAATCCTTGATTTTTATTTTATTTATTTATTTAGTAGTAACACATCTAGTAAAAAGTTAATGTCATATTTGATCAAGATGTTAGCAAGAAATTGATGCGACATTATTTTTATGATTGACACAGTCGCCTAACTAGGCCTAGGCCTGTTCTAAGGTAGACTTTTAATGATGATATTAAGTGTGCACTGTCAACTTAATCTATAGTTAGTACTTATTTTTAAAACTACAAATATTTACGCATATACAAATATGGATAGATACTTATATACATCTATAGATAAAATATATATCCATTTATGCACACATACACATACATATATTTATACGAAAATAATAATAAAACCAAAATAAATAAAATTAAAACTAAAATAATATACATATATAAATCAATTACATATTGATATGACGCTCACATACCTATAATAGTAATTTAAAATTATCATGGAAAAACTAAATACTAAGTACTAAATACTATCATTCAAAATACAACAGTCAACATATTCCCTAAACCGTCCCTACCCACCTCCAACAACCAATCCGTTAGAGATTTTTTAAAAGTGGATGTGTTCTCACTACTTTTAATTGCGTCGGGAAGATTGTTATACATTCTAGGGCCAATGAACGGGAAATGGCGCTGGCCAAATGTTGTCTAAGATCTTGGCACCAACATATCACCAGTTCTTGTTGCTCTCGTCTTTCCAACTCGTTGATTATAAGGTGTCATTTTATTTTTAGTATATATTAGGGCCATGCGAACATAAAGCTGTCTTACGTCCAAAACCCCGGACTGGATGTAAAGAGTGTCTGACGGAAATCGATATGGTTTACGTGCGATTATTTTTAAAATACATTTTTGCGCTACTTCTAGAGGGTGTAGAGTGGACCTTGTACAACCGCCCCATCCTATAATACATTTATGGCAACTTTTCTACAAACTTCCCTTTAATGCTATAACCTGATTCTACAACTGAAGCTGTCAACTACAACAGGCGAACCCGTCACCTCAGGAAGTTTTAATGAAATTTATCGCTCTGTCTCCCATGAGGTGAGCGCAGAAGACTTGGGACAAATCAATACACAGTCTAGCTACGCGCACCTGCCGTAGGCGAGGCACCGGGAAAGGTACCCAGCGGGCAGTTTTGCCCTCTGACTACCAGTTTAAAAGGATATCTCCATCTGGAATTAACCTTCAGTATATCTCCAACCTCCTGACTGGTTACATGATCGAGATCGCTTGCGCAGACCTCTCCCTTATGAAGCACGGTGTCAACCGAATCTATCGCGGACCTCGGCATCCTTTGCCCGGCTTATTCACCCGGGATCGGGTGGTCGAAAGGTCGTTTCAAGAGCAGTTGCCATAAGGTTAACAACCACCCCCGCTCTATAGGAAACATTACTGTTCCCAGACTCCCCCAGCTGTTAGTCGGAGTGCACAATCGATTGCCTGACGCCGCACGGTGCGCAAACCGTCCAGGAGCGCCCGAAGGTTGACTCCTAGGGAAGACTGACCCGCAGGCCAGCTGGCTCTCACTTCTGCGTGGAGGCCGCCGGATCGGTGTTAACCCATGAGTGTGATCGACCCTGAACGAATGGGTCCTGGTGGTCAACTTTAACAGGATTGGCCCCAGGATTGACTCCCGACGAGGCTACTCTTCCACAGTCAACAGCACAAACACACAAATTTGTATACGTATCCAATTATGATAGCCCGTTCTAAATTCCACCACGGCGTGGCTGCTGCATCCAGGGTTAGCTTCCAAAGAAGGGACTCCTCAGCGGTCAACAGCAAAGAAACGAATTTTTGTATACGCATTTAACCCGACAAATGACAGGCGTCCTTTTGGGGATGCAAGTTTTAATACACTGGAATGACAGGCGTCCACTTGGTCCAGTGATGACGACACGATGGAGGCCGTTTGCATTTTGTAATTTGTCGCCATTATTATCTTAATTGATTTACGAGATAAGGTTATAATGTATTATATGTCAAATTTCAATGCGATTATTTTACAGTTCTTCTTTTTATGATCCGTATAGTGGTTTACAAGCTATGGTCGTTTTTATCAAGGTCGTCGATTTTGCGCGCGAAAAGGTCGCGCGCGAATGGGACAGCTGAATTTTTACTCCGCGAGGAGAGGGGTTAATTATGATAGCCGGTTTTATGTTCAACTATGACATGGCTGCTGAACCCAGGGATGGCTCGGTACAGAGTTCTTTAATAGGAGCTTGCTTTTAAAAATGTATTTTACTTTTTCAGCCCACCAACTAACAAGCAGGGACTGTGAACGCGCAAAGTCCATCTAGAAACAGACATTATCAAATATCTGGTTGACCTTACTCAACCTCTGCAGCCCAATCCCCCGTATTGTGACGTAATAAAAAAAACAGAACAGAAATCAACGTGGATTTCGTTAAAACTCACGACTCGCATACGATAGGGAAGGACCAGTGGAATTTCCATTGGGCAAAACGACGGCGTAGGCGTATTTATAATAAGAAAAGTGCAGCCGGCTTAATTGAGTTGTCAGCGTAATTTCTCGCATGGCGAATCAACCCATTATTTGTATACGGAGGCATCGTTAAGTGGTCAGCTTAATAAATTGCTTTTTAACGGCAACGCGCAGCATCAGCCAGGCGAGCTGACCGACCCAAAGAGGAAAAAAGGTGGGGACATATCAGACAACTTCATTGACTCCCAATTAGATAACGCTGGAATAATATGCAAATTGCGTCGTTGCCCGCTCTCATTTAGAAAAGGAAACGAGTTCGATACAAAAGCAATGACTCTGTGTATGTAAGAGCATCGTAATCTTTTATTTCATCTCGGATAATAACATTACATCATACATTACATAATTATGTATTTCTCAAGAAAATATACAGCTATGCTTTAAACAATTTTACATAGGTGATGGTAATGTAGGGACTTAAGTACCTACATATAGTCAACAAAAGCATGACTAACCAATGAATTCTGTAGAAATTCATAAACGCAAATACAATCGATTCTGCACGTGCACTGCTATTAAATTCCATCGAATTTCGGTAATTAATGCAGTCACAGGTGGTGAGTCATTAATTTCATCACTCCTTTCAGGATTGCGTCATGTATCAGGGTATATAAACCAGTACATTTGACCAATCAATTATCATTCCTCGAGTAATCATCTCCTAGTGAGTGCTTCTGTAGCTACGCCTCTTCGTGAGGCGGTCAATGCATTAGCCAGCGTTACCACCTCATCCTTCCCTCCTTATCGAGTTGAGTAAGCTGAGGTCTGTCATTCCTGCAGACACGAACAAGTATCGAGGAGACACAGAATCTCTGATACAAAAGGTAACCTTTCCTTCCTCGCCGCGCGCCGCGTTGATTATTCGGGAACGTTATACTGGCAATATAGTACGATACGGCATAACATTCAAATCACCGTAAATAAATTGTTAAATTGATATACCAATAATAAATAAAACCTTCTGATAACATAAATTGCATCTTATTACGGAGTAAAAGGACTTGTTGACACCCGGCTCTCACAACGAATATCTTGGAGTCAGTGAGAGTCGGCCTTCCGTCACAGTAACAACGAATGTAAGGCAGTTTACTTTTTTTCAACGTATTACAATAAATGATTAGCAATTTTAATTAATTTTATCTAAAAGTGGAGGATCGGGAGGAGTAGGGATTGAAGGGAAATAGCTTGTATTTTATACATACATAGATACACAAATACGAACGTATAAAATTAATACAGAAAATAAATACATTATACATAAGATTACAAAAAATAAATATTAAATTAAACTCTGTGCTCATTTTCTATTGTTCTATATAAATCTATACTAATATTATAAAGAGATAAAGTTTGTGAGTTTGTGAGGTTGTAGGGAGTAATCTGTGGATCTACTGAACCGATTTTGAAAATTCTTTTACCAATAGAAAGCCACCGCGGTAACAATTGTTACCTTTCCCGGTGCCTCTGACGGGCAGGTGGCAAAGCTTGACGGTGGATTGTTTTGTCCTTGTCTTCTGCACTCATCTCACGGGAGACATAACGTACATTCCGTTAAAACTTCCTGAGGTGACGGGTTCGCCCATTGTAGTTGACAACTCTAGTTGTAGAATTGCACTATATTTACTAAATTTATAATTAAATTATTATTTACTATCTGCGCCCAGCGGTTTCACCCGCTGATGGAAAATTGTGATAATAATGATAGAATATATCCATATATCTTTATAAATTATAGCCTATGTGTTATTCTGATGTGTAAGCTATATTATTAAAAAGTTTCAACAAAATCCATTCAGTAGTTTTTGCGTGAAAGAGTAACAAACATCCATACATACATACAAACTTTCGCGTTTATAATATTAGTAGGATAGTAGGATAGAATTTAAATTTCGAATGTCAATTTCTTAATTTTTTTTTCCTACTTGCTTGACAGTTATCGCAATATTTTAGATAATTTACACTATATCTTTATAAATGTGTGATGTAATTTACACTATATCTTTATAAATGCCTATGTGTTATTCTGATGTGTAAGCTATATTATTGTAAATCTTCATCAAAATCCATTAAGTAGTATTTGCGTGAAAGAGTAACAAACATCCATATATACATACAAACTTTCGCGTTTATAATATTAGTAGGATTGTTGAGAATATTTCAAAATTTGTTGAGACTTAGAATTTAAATTTCGAATTTTGCACTTTCCTACTTGCACGAAAACTAGAAAAGAAAAATGTCGTGTCTGGTTTATCTTATATTTTCATGCAAGACGTCTTATCCTCAGTGTGTAACCATAATTCACCGACGATACACGCGTACAAAATGGACAGACGACAGCATTTATACCTCGTGCCAGAAGATATGCTAAATGTACCTACATGTGGAATATTCAGCAACAGATGGAGAATATTGCATCGTTCTTTAATGTTACTCTTGATTTTGCTGTTTTAATTATCAAAGCGTGTTGCGTATTGCATATTTTTTTTCTATTAATATATGGTTTTCATATCGATGAAATCACTATTGATGATATTTAAAATGCAATGATAGATATTGCAGCAGAGGACGATAAAATACTAACAATATTAACCCCTCAAATGTGAGGCATCCCTTAAGGGATGCCTTGGCAAAATGTATACAAAATGTATATAAATTTATATAAATGTAAATATAAATGTAAATGTGCGCCGCTTTATAGTAATCCGCTCTATAGTAATGCTATAGCTCTATAGTAAACCCCGCTCTATGTAAATGTAAATGTAAATATAAATTTATATACATTTTGCCGTAGGCAACCCGAGCTAATCGCCATTCATTTGAGGGGTTAAAAAAATATTTTCTGATTACTTTGTGTCAGAATCTGGTTACTTTCTTGGAATAAGTCTTGTAAATAAATGACAGTTTTATCATAATTTTATACAGATTTTATTTAAAAACAATAATAATACTTAAAGTGGTTAATAAATACATAATATGAAATTTTGATTAGTATATGAGTAATGAGGTTTGAAAAATTCAAATTCTTGAAGGTGGTTTAAGAGGTTTTACTTATGCATTTTTTTTCTGCTCCTCGTATCCTGTTCTGACTTATCGTCCCCACGGAAAATATTCCGTATTCATTACGCAAATACTGCAGCAACTAAATCGTTGTGAAAAAGTTGTCGAAGAATAAAACTTTTCAAGCGGGCAGGTGAATAGATTTAGCCAAAGCTAAAACCACTTTGGACCCCAGTACCATACTGTTTTCTTCGTTATTGAAGGAGTGAAACCGGAATGTATCCTCTCCTCCATAGACCACAAAGTCGTATACGATTCCAGACACACCGGCGCGAACAAATATTTTAAAACCCCATTTCTTCGGTTTATTTTTTATGTATTGCTTTCGGCTGTCTGCTCTTGTTACTTTTTGAGGAACCATCATCTCGTCAAAACTGAATCGCATCTCTTGTTCTACTTGTAAACAGTTCTCACGAAGCATTTGCAGCAGCGGTATAACTTTAGCTCGCTGTTCACCTTTAAGCAATCATTGAAAAAGCACTTCCTTTCACAATAAATATGAATCTTAAATTCTAACCTTTCCGTTATCCCCTCCCTTTCCTTACCTTATTTTGGCAGTTTATTTATTTATTTACTTATTTATTTATTTATTTATTTGTTAATATAACAAAATATGTATGTATATATATATATATATATATATATATATATATATATATATATATATATATATATATATATATATATATATATATATATATATATATATATATATATATATATATATATATATATATATATATATATATATATATATATATATATATATATACATACATATAATATGTCCAACTCAAAAATTTATTTATATATTTACATTTTACTTTAGATACACACACAATGTATATTATATGCTATAATTTGAAATTTAATTTTAAGCTATAATTTTGTTGCCTACTCTTCTTTTCCCACCAGCATGTTGGTTGGCTGGAAGATATTGTTGTAGTGTAGCAATAACTCCGCCATTGTACCTTATTTTTATTGTGCAATAAAGAGATTTTCATTCATTCATTCATTCATTCATTCATTCAACTTTATAGTATCGATCTCCATCGTCTTTCAAGTTATCGTTGAAATGGAGATACCGCCTCATCAGTTGAACTACGTGACTTTTGTACTACATGACTTTTGCAATGAAAAACTGTCCAAAATTTGAAGTAAACTTTAGGTTGAATGCAGCCTTAAATTTCACCATTTTACTGTAGATACCTATGCGAAATTTTCCGGGGTAGATCCTCCGTACCCCCTCTCCCTTGGACGGAGGTATGAACACCCTGTAACGATCCTTAAGTATCGCACATGCCAGTCAACAAATGCATTGAATTCCAGTGAAATGCACTGACGTCAATACAGCCATTGTGCCACCTCCTGCAGCGCTGAATTAGCACGAATTTTAACTACTTTGTCAAATCAGTTACATTGAACAACATTTTTACTCGGAATATTTTGAATTGCGTCATTTTTCGGCCTTTAAAATTCGGCTAAAATATCACCAGGGTATCATTTCTCGAATGATCACCCCCCCCCCCCCCAAGACAGCGGCGGAATCAACCCGGTACTACTCTCACGAGTTAGGTCAACGGGTCCGACCATTTTGGGTAGGTTCCTTCCTCCCTCATATCGAGACGAGCAAGCATCAGTCTGAACTCCTACAGACTCGAGCCGTGTCGAGTACAAGATACTCTGAGCACAAACTATAATCCTTATCCATGCACCCTCGTAACTTCAGGTAGATAGCCATCGCATTCACGTCAACGCCTGACATATTCGGGTAGCTTTAACAAACTGGCAATATAAATCACTATAAGTTCCCTCTGATACAATAAATACCTTCTGGTATACATTCAATCGACTTTCAATGCGGAGATAACCCGCAAGTTGACACCACCTCCTCACATCAAACAACTTGGAGTCTAGTGAGGGATGGCCCGTTACATTGGTGACCCCGACGTGATATTTCTAAGCACCTCCCGGCTACATTGTTGACCCCGACTTAGAATTTCTACGCACCTTCGAATTACATTCAAACTCCCCATGATAGCCCCCCCCCCCCCCCGAACGAAAATCCTGGCTACGCCACTGCATTCTACCCTGTGACGTAGTTTCTTTCTGTGTCTAAGAAAATCACTTCTGTATTCTTTTCGGATATTGAACCGAAACGATGGAAGCTTTTTAGTGAAAAGATTTGTAGGTAAGCCCTTAGGCTGTTTGGCTTGCAAACCACGTACTAAAGGTTGGACCGAGCCACTTACTTACATGTTTCAAAGGAAACTAGTCAATATGCGATACCCTTCGTCACAAAATAATGTATAAGTTGAATGGCGCTGAACGATATAATTTATAATACGATTTTCTTGTAGTTTATTGATCTAGCTGTTTAAGTAGGTCAATTTAATATTAAATGTCCCATCACTTGACATACCTATAGAGCAGTTGTTCTCAAACTTATATCGTCTACCGCCCACTTTGAAAATCAATTATTTTTCAGCGCCCTCCATTTTTTTTTACTTCACAACATCCATAAAACCACATTAAAATTTATTACTTTAGTTCAAAATGAGTCTTTTTTACCAGTGGAAGCAATTAAAACGCAACTTTATAATATTAAGAGTATCCTTTATTCAAATTAAAACAAACATAATCAATTTTAACTCTTCGGCTATGTAACAACCAATATTTGCGGCTTGCTGACGGAGCGCACAGTAATATTATTTTCTAATTCGAACGCATCCTAAAATCCATAGCAAAAATCTCACTATTACCATAGATACATAGACGGCCGCTGGAATAATTTCGCATGTCATTTCGCGGATATTTCTGGTAAAATTCCATTGTCAAACATCATCATTTTTTTTTTTCGAGAAATCATCAAAATTTTTATTGGTTTTATGGGCTAATATCTAAATATTTTTGTAAGTTAATAAGCGAAACAAAATATTACCTTTGACAGATAATCTAATAAAGATCACGATAGTGTTTACAATTTCCAAATAGGGTTCCGTATCTTTCCGTAAGACAAGTACAAGTTAGAAATGCCGAGTTTTTTTCACTTTTCGACTTTCTCATATTTATTCATAATTATCTCATTGTTTTACAAAATAAGATTTCAATATTATATATACGAAATTTCAATGCGATCATTTTACAGTTATTCATTTTATAATTGCTATAGTAGTTCCACAGTTATAGTACTTTTTGTCGAGCGCGGCGATATTGCAAGAAATTCCAATAAATTGCCGCGGTCTGCCATGAAATTATGCCGCTACTCGAAGGGTTAAATTTAAAACTAACCTAATGTGAAGGATGAATCTGATGATTTTAACAAGTTTGTTGATATCAGGTTCGAATTTACTCAAAAACAGCCGCAAGTCGCAGCGTTCGGTAACATGCAAACGATTTCTCTTTTTAGTAAGCAGCGTTGCCACAGCACTAAATCCACGATTACACAAATATGACGATGGAAATGCTATCAAAAATCGTTGAACGATCGACCTCAATCCAGGGTATAATTGCGGGATTTGCTTTTGTAGCCAAAATTCTTGGTAGCCATTTTTTAATTTGATTTAATTTCCTTGTTCGTTGTCAGTTCTATAAGTTCTTCTTCCAGATGGGATGATATTGCTGTATTGACGTTTGAACAGGGCAGAAATAAGAACTAAATAATCGATGTTGTGTTGTAGGTACCTAGGTTTTAATTTCAGTGAATTATAAAATATTAAGTAGATGAAATTACAATTCAGCCATAGCCCCCCTAAACCACTTCAACACCCCCCATGTTTTTCTGGGCCCCGTCCGGATCTTCACGCGGAAACGGGTAGCTTATGGTCGTTTTAAGAGCAGTCGCCATATGGTCAACAACTACCCCCGCTCTATAGGAGACAGTACTGTTTCCAGACGCCCCCGACTGTTAGTCAGAATGCACAATCGATTGGCGCACGCCGCACGGTGCGCAAACCGTCCAGGAGCGCCAGACGATTGACTCCTGGGGGAAACTAGCCCTAAGGCTAGAGTTCTACCCGGGCTCGCACTTCCTGCGTGGAGGCCGCCGGATGAGTGTTGACCCGTGAGTGTTACTGACCCCGAACAAATGGGTCTTCGTGGCCAACTCAACAAGGGCCCATTAGCTCCCCAATGGTTAATTGCAGACGAAGATAACCTACCAAAACTCGTAGTCAGGGGGCGAGGCTAGCCGCTGGTTACCTTTCCAGGTGACTCGCCTTAAGGCGTTGGCCTCTGACGGGCAGGTGGCGTAACTAGACAATGGATTGTTTGTCGTCCCAAGTAAAAATGCAGTCATCGGAACTGAACCAACATATGAATTTTCAACTTCATATGATAAACCGAAGAGGGTTTAGTTTTTTTAAAAGTAGAGATCTGTACTTTTATTTAAAAATGCATAACGTAGATTTAATTTGATTATTTAACATTTTACTGACAGTTTGAATATTACGATAAATAATTTTACTACGTATCTTTTCGAATTGCCGACTACTTTAAATATTAGGCTTCTATTTTGATTATTTATATTTATAGTTTGACAGCCTAGTAGTTAATTCTTGAATATCTATGTATGTTCAGTAAAGAGTAGTAACGAAACTTACTACACAACTCAATTATTTTGACACGTCCAAGAGCGGTCTTTAGCCGTTAATTGGACACGACGAAAATGTAATGTAATGTAAGACTGTAATGTTTGACTAAACAAACTAACAAAATAAACAAATATTTCAAGGCAAATACAAGCTTGCAATTATAAAATGAAATAAATCGCAGAGGGTTAATCATTCCTAGTTGTGGTCAGTTTCACTTAATTAACGTTACGCGCTTCCATTAACTGGCTGCTTTGTTTTCGCCGACGATAGCCGACACAACTTTGTCTTCGAAAAGTAACAGTTGGTTATCTTATATATAAAGAGAGAAGTTCCGATTCATTCATTGACTGACTCATCAACGCCCAGCCCAAACTCTTAGACCTAGAAAGCTGAAATTTTTAACATACGTTCCTTTTAGGACGCAAACGCTCACTAAGGGCGGATTTTTCGAAATTCAACCCCTAAAGGGGTGAAAAGGGGTTTCACAGTTTGTATGGAAAACCTATATAGATGTACTTTTTAATTCGAAACTTTGAAAGACTACTCTAATAAACAAATAAGGAAATAGGTGTTTCATGTTTTTTCAAAATTCTACCCTTAAAGGGGAAAAACGAGGGTTTAAAATTTGTATGGACAAACGATTTTAGATGGACTTTTTATTTCGAAAGTTTGTAAGATTACTCTAATAAATAAATAAGGAAACACGTGTTTCATATTTTTTCAAAATTCAACCCCTAAAGTGGTGAAAAGGGGTTTCGAAATTTTTATAGAGAGACGATATAGATGTACTTTTTAATTCGAAACTTTGTAAGATTACTCCAATAAACAAATAAGAAAACAGGTCTTTCATCTTTTTTCAATATTCAACCCCTAAAGGGGTGAAACGAGGTTTCAAAATTTGTATGAATGAACAATATTAGATGTGCTATTTATTTCCAAACTTTGTGTGATTACTCTAATAAATAAATAAGGTAACACGTGTATCATATTTTTTCAAAATTCAACCCCTAAAGGGGTGAAAAGGGGTTTCGAAATTTTTATAGAGAGACGATATAGATGTACTTTTTAATTCGAAACTTTGTAAGATTACTCTAATAAACAAATAAGAAAACAGGTGTTTCATGTTTTTTCAAAATTGAACCCCTAAAGGGGTGAAACGGGGTTTCAAAATTTGTATGAATGAACAATATTAGATGTGCTTTTTATTTCGAAACTTTGTGTGATTACTCTAATAAATAAATAAGGTAACACGTGTATCATATTTTTTCAAAATTCAACCCCTAAAGGGGTGAAAAGGGGTTCCAAAGTTTGTATGGAAAATCGATATAGATGTACTTTTTAATTCGAAACTTTTTAAGATTACTCTTATAAACAAATAATCAAATAGATGTTTTATGGTTTTTCAAAATTCCTACCCTAAAGGGGTAATACGGGGGTTTAAAGTTTGTATGGATAAACGATTTTAGATGGACTTTTTATTTCGAAAGTTTGTAAGATTAGTCTAATAAATAAATAAGGGAACACGTGTTTCATATTTTTTGAAAATTCAACCCCTAAAGGGGTGAAAAAGGGTTTCCATTTTTTTATGAAGAAACGATATAGATGTACTTTTTAATTCGAAACTTTGAAAGACTACTCTAATAAACAAATACGGAAATAGGTGTTTCATGTTTTTTCAAAATTCTACCCTTAAAGGGGTGAAACAGGGGTTTAAAGTTTGCATGGATAAACGATTTTAGTTGGACTTTTTATTTTGAAAGTTTGTATGATTACTTTAGTAAATAAATAAAGAAACACGTTTTTCATATTTTTTAAAAATTCAACCCTAAAGGGGTGAAAAAGCGTTTCGATTTTTTTATGAAGAAACGATATAGATGTACTTTTTAATTCGAAACTTTGTAAGATTACTCTAATAAGCAAATAAGAAAACAGGTGTTTCATGTTTTTTCAAACTTCAACCCCTAAAGGGGTGAAACGGGGTTTCAAAATTTGTATGAATGAACAATATTAGACGTGCTTTTAATTTCGAATTCCTGTAGGAGTACTCTAATAAAAAATAACAAAATGCGTTTTTTGTGGTTTTTCCAAAATTCAACCCCTAAAGGGGTGGAAAGGGGTTATAGAATTATTATGAAGAAACGTTATTGATGGTCTGTTTAATTCGAAACTTTGTAAGGTTACTCTATTAAACAAATAAGAAAATAGGTGTTTTTTTTTTTTATTCTACCCCTAAAGGGGTGAAACAGGGTTGCACACTTTGTATGAATAAACAACATTAGATGTGCTTTTCATTTCGAAAATTCGAAGGATTACTCTAATATAAAAGTAAGAAAATGCGTCTTTCGTGGTTTTTCAAAATTCAACCCCTAAACGGGTGAAAAGGGGTTATACAATTTGTATGGAGAAACGATACAGATAGACTTTTTAAATCAAAACTTTGTAATATTACTCTCATAATCAAATAAACAAATGGGTCTTTCATGGTTTTTCAAAATTTCGCCCTTAGAGGGGTAAAACGGGGTTTTAAAGTTTGTATGGATAAACGATTTTAGATGGACTTTTTATTTCGAAACTTTGTAAGGTCACTCTAATAAATAAATAAGGAAACACGTGTTTCATATTTTTTCAAAATTCCACAGCTAAAGGGGTGAAAAGGGGTTTCGAAATTTCTATGGAAAACGATATAGATATACTTTTTAATTCGAAACTTTGTAAGATTACTCGAATAAACAAATAAGCAAATATGTCTTTTGTGTTTTTTCAAAATTCAACCCCTAAAGGGGTGAAACGGGGTTTCAAAATTTGTATGAAAAAACGATATTAGATGAACTTTGTAGGATTACTTTAAAAACCATCTAAGCAAATATGTGTTTCGTATTTTTTTTAAATTTCACCCCTAAAGGCGTAAAAAGGGGTGTTTAAGTTTGTATGGAGAAACGATATTAGATGGACTTTTTATTCTGAAACTTTGTAGGATAACTCTAATAAACAAATAATTAAATACGTCTTTCGCGTTTTTTCACAATTCAACCCCTAAAGGCGTGAAAAGGGGTTTAAAATTTGTATGGAGAAACGATATTAGATGGAAATTGTATACTCTAATAAACATTTAGGCAAATACGTATTTAGTATTTTTTTCATTCAACCCCTAATGTGGCGAAAAGGGGTTTAAATGGTAATAAACAAATAAGCAAATGCATGTGTCATATTTTTCTAAAATCTACCACTTAGGGGGTGAGAAGGGGTAAATAACCCTAAAAATCAAAATAGAAGTCGCACGCGACGGTTCCCGGACGTGAGAAGGCGCTAGAACCTCATTATAAATTCATCATTTGTCTCGATAACATGCGTAGCGCAAGCACCGCGATCGTCACATCTTCACGCCTTAATTACTTAGTTGATCATCATGAAGTACATATTGACAGGAGTACCTACAGAGAAGGACGTTAGTTACCTTTATATATTACACGCAAAAACTTACCACTTGACTGGGAAAAAATGATCTATCTTAACCCAAATTTAACGCGTGCGAGGCCGCGGGCAACAGCTAGTAAATAATAAAAGTGTTGTAGTTTCCGTTCGTCGCTCCGTTTCCAAATTGCCCCAAGCAATCCAGAAACTTTCCGAACGTATAATAAGGGCGATAATGGCATGCCGCTCACGAGCTCGACAAAGGGTGTGCCCGCCGGCTATTTGAACATTCCGCGCACACGAATTTGAGCCCAATTGATACGTAATTTACCACGAGAAAGGTGCCCTCTGTACACACACACACACACAATGTATTTATATAATTCAAATGCTAGCCGGATTTGAAAAGGGGGCTTGGAGATTGTGTCGTGTGAATATGGGACAGTAATCTTAATAATAAACTCTTTATTTGCAATTATGTAATTAGTATACATAAAGGCGAGCTTATTGCCACATGGAAATGTCTTACAACTAACATAAATACAGTGGTACATGCGCGCATTGTAAAAATAAAGATTCTTACATAACATACGGACAAGTGGAAGAATTTAAAACTAATAATGCCCGAGGAGAGGAAATTGGGAGAGGAAGAGGAGAGAAAAGGAATAACTGGTTACTTTTTAGAAAGGTAGTAATCCCTACAGTGAGTTTTAAACGATGGTAAAGAAGGCGAGTTTCGTATATTTGCTGGGAGATCGTTCCAGAGTCTTGCACCATGGACACAGAAAGAATAGGAATAGAAATCACTATTATGACTCGGAATTTTTAATAAACTGTCAGAGGCTGACCGAAGTACGAGACCGTAAGAACTTAGTGGTTCAAAAAGCTCGTGGAGATAGGATGGTGTTAATTGGGAGAGTACACGATATAGGAGAGCAAGTATATGAACTTTTCTTCTTTGGCGTACTGGCAACCACTTTAACTGTGCCCTATAGTCGGACACGTGATCATACTTACGTAGACCGAAGATGAATTGTATGCATACATTTTACAAACGTTCATATTTGCTGAGCAGTTCCTCTGATAAATCGAGATAAGCCACATCTGCATAGTCAAGGAAAGGTAAGAGGAGAGACTGTGCAAGAGATTTTTTGTGTCCTTAGGAAGAAATCTTCTGATCTTGTTCTCCTCCATTTTCTTTTTCTTTTGGGAGTTTGTTCTAACAAAGTTCAGTACTTGCAAAGTATTTATTATATTTTATTTTTTTAGGAAACTTACAGCGTTTATATTTACTATGAACAAAAATTGTGCAAATCTAAGGCCAATTAAAAGTTTTCACAATTTAATTAGACATATTGTTAAAGCGCAAGAAGAAAAGTTGTAAAAAATACTGTTTCTTCGAAATAAGAGTAAATGTCGAGGAAATGACGTCCAAAGTCAAAAAAAATGATCCCTTCTTGCACAAAGGAGTATTCACATCACCCACATGTATGTTCCGCGACTTTTTGTAGTTTTTGAGTAATGATTTTGTAATGGTTTTGCGAGAATTTTCGGCCCGACAAGACTTGAATATTTTTTTAAAGATTTTCTTTTGAGATTTTTTCGACAGTTCGCCTAAACTCATTACGACTGTTACCGTCACTTAACAATAGATAAAATGTAAAACGCGCATAAATTCATATTGACTTACCGATGTAATACAACAGGTAGAGGCCGCGCAAGCGACTTCGGTCCGGTAACCAGTCGGGAGGACGGAGGTTAATTCCAGACGAGGATATCCTGCCGAAACTGGTTTCCAGGGGGCAAGGTCGCCCACTGGGTTACCTTTCGCGTACCTCGCCCCTTTCGGCTATGTAACGACCAAATTTGGTTGCACATCAGAACACCGTGGACTACGTAACGACCAATATTGGCGGCTTGCTTCTGGAGCGCACATTAATATTATTTTCTAATTCGAACGCATCTTAAAATCCATACCAAATATCTCATTAATACCATAGATACATAGACGGTAGCTAGAATAATTTCGCGCGTCATTTCGTGGAAATTTGTGGTAAAATTCCATTGTCAAACATATTTTTTTTTTTCGAGAAATCATCAAAATTTTTATTGGTAATTATGAGGGATTCTAAATATTTTTGTATATAAATAAGCAAAACGAAATGTTAATTTTGATAGAAAATCTAATAAAATCACGATAGTATTTACAATTTTTAAATAGGATTCCGTATTTTTCCGTAAGACAAATACAAGTTAGAAATGCCGAGTTTTTTTTACTTTTTCGATTTGCTCATATTTATTCATAATTTTCTTATTATTTTACAAAATAAGATTTCAATATTCTATATATGACATTTTAATGCGAGCATTTCACAGTTATTCTTTTTATGATTGCTATAGCTGTTCCATAGTTATAGTGCTTTTTGTCGAGCGCAGCGATATTGCAAAAAAATCCAATAAATTACCGCGGTCTGCCATGATATTATGCCGCTACTCGATGGTGGACTTTGGAGGGTACGTGATATTGCTGGATGGTAGATTTGTTCGTTTCAAAATCTTTCTACGCTCACTTCACGGGAGACAAAACGATCATTGTCATTAAACCTTCCTGGGGGAACTGGTTCGCACGTTGTAGTCGACGAAACGTGATCTACAGACCGTACTACTCGTCTTAACCCGATTGAGTATGTTTACAAAATACGGACTGCTCTATTTATTTATGACTTACTGTTTCCCGTGGCTTCGCTTCGCGTAAAGTTTAGAATCGATGTGTTAAATTAAATAGGGTGGAGTTTATTTGCCATTTTAGACCCTACCTTTAGATATATAGTGCAAGACGTCCCCCCTTAGATGCACGCTACCTATCACGTAGACGTACGCGTCTTGTTCCTCGCCAACAGCCGGCGCCTTGGTGGGCCAACAGCCGGCGCCACCCCCTAGATATTTCGAGTTGCTTGCACGTGTTAATAATTTCAAGATATCTCTATAACTATAACATCTGAAAACTTACACTAAATGGATCAATTTATTTTGGTAAGGATTATTATTTCATTGCCAATGTCTGACAAATACTGCCTACTTATTTTTACTACTTTTTTGGGACATAAAATCAGTTATTGTAGCGTAAATATAAAGGTTGGATATAATAATATGCTATTTATGATAGGTATTTTATATGCTATTTTATGATAGGTATTTTACAAATATTATTTGCAGACTGACAGACTGACAGACGTATTGACATATCAATGACCTAGTTTTTAGAGTAATGATTAATTTCTACATACATTGTTTATTGCCTTAACCCGTCGTAGGTCGCGCTTAATTTTTGTAACAAAGTTGGTCACCTGGGGTCAGCCAGTATCCCCAAAACTAAACATGTTGTTTTATAAAATCTAAGACCGTTTTTTAAATATTTTATGATTCAATAAATAGTTAAGAGTATAAAAATATAAAAAAAATATAAATATTAATAGAAGAAATGTTTATATATATTTTTTTTAGTCATCAAAACTACACAGGAGCTTTTTGGCGTATTTTTTATAGGAATCTAAAATAAAAAATATCAAACGCTTGCCTTAGTACGGGCCTAGGCCTAGTTAGGCAGCGTTGATCTAAAGAAGGACTGGGCGGAATTTTAAAAATAAATTAATAAAATAAATAAATAAATGCTGTTGGCGACTTTTTTGTAGATACCTTTAAAGGCGATATTTTTGTCATATATTGATTTTACATATATCAAACCGAATCGTCAGCGCACGTCAATAAAGCAATTTTCAAGCTCATTTTTATTCCGACTTGGTTGACAAATATCGTGATTTCCTATTGAAGATTAATATTTATCATAATAAAATATAGCCTATAGCCCTCCTCGATAAGAGAGCTTTTAATTAGGTGAAATAATTTTTGAAATCGGATGTGCATTTTCGGAGATTACCCCCCATACACAAACATTACTTCTTTATTATATTAGTATATATGGCATCCACGTCTGTTACCAGTATCAATAACCCGAAAACGGGTTCACGAAACCGCAGGCAGCAATATTGTAAATTGATTACTAACGGGTGGATATCGGCGCGGATATGATTTATTCCAGTTGGGGGGTCGAAACGGCCGCATTTGACCCGAAGAGGGTTAACCCTAATAGCCTAGGGTAGCTGCGACCCGGAGGCTGTTAAATTGTTTTGTTTAGGCATTGCGATAAATTGTAAACCAAAACCAAACCAAATAAATGTTGCATGATTAATTGTAAACCAAAAGAGAAGACGATTATTTCGATAGGCGATATACGAAAAGACGAAGACGATTTGAAAGTTTTTTTTTGAAATGAAAATACTTTCTTGGTTGATGAAGATGTCCTTGAAGAGAACTGCAATATTCAGTATTCAATTTATTCATTCAGAATATACAATAAAAGCATGAATAATTAATTAAAGCTAATTATCGCATATTAGTATTCGTCAGTTGCTAGTAATATATTAATATAGATATAAAACTATTAAGGCTGAAATATTAATTTGACAATAGCGTTGACTAAAGTCGGCTTTACACGGCGGAAAATTAAAAAAAAACGAACAGATTCTATGTACATGGGTATACATATAAAATAAATAATTATTATAAGAATATTGTTAGTCATCTTAGGCACTCTATACAAAAAATAATCACACAATAGAAAGTATCAAAACAAAATTGGAAAAAATACAACGCATGTCAGGTATGCCAGTAAACATTGTAAACTTCACATTAAGTACTCAATTCATAATATTATTATTACACAATAAAACGAAAATGAGGTACCTGAAAGTTACATATTAATGTCATTCCCATTTGAAGGAATTGACATGCTCAAAAAAATCACCTAGCTTATAGAAAGCATGTGTGGATTGCAGCTTTTGTTTTAAATCTTTTAAACGCCTTTGTTTCCATCTTTCTTGTGGAGAGTGGTAGCTGGTTAAAGAACTTATAGCTCAAATATCCAAAGGATGTTTGTGTTTGTGTAAGACAATGTGTTTGTGTAAGACATACACACTCTGGGGTGAGCCAGGGATCAAATCTGGGCCCAGTAGTGTTTAATTTGCTCGTGAATACATTTCCAGACGTGGTTACAAAAACCAACTGCTTTATTTTCGCGGATGACCTAAAATTATTCGCAAGAACGGGCAGTAATGAATCCTTTACATTACTGCAGGATGACAGACGCCGTTTATCTTTGGAGCATAAAACACAAGCTATACTTCAATACCAGCAAATGTTCTATCATGACGCACTCGCGAGGTGACGCCCCGCTTGTACATAGTTATAACATTGAGGGCAAGGCACTATCACGAGTAAATCAAACAAGGGACCTAGGAATGACCTTTGACTCGCGGTTGACATACAGACAGCACATCTACACCCTAGTTGATAATTCTTACAAATTGCTAGGTTTTGTAATGAGGAGCATGAGACTGTTCAACAACACATTTGTCATGCGCCTCCTATTCGATTCCCTAATTCGGAGCGGATTAGAAGTCAACGCGGCAATATGGAGTCCTTACGAAAATAGTTACATATCCAGGCTGGAGAGTATACAGAAACGATTTTTGAGGTTCCTTTAAACAGAATGGATATTATCCCTTTCTATATCCTACCGCATTTATTCTGGGGATGGTTGGGTACAACTCACTAAGCGTAAGAAGAGATTGTCTATTAAGAATCGGTCTGTTGTACCCGCCAATTACTACCGTGCTAGGACTCACGTATTGTTCGCGTTACCGTGAGCTAGAGCTAACATCGTTCAACACTGTTTCACGGTGCGGACGCTTCGTACCCTAAATGCACTTTGTTCGACTGAGCCAGAATTGGATATTTGGACGTTGAACTTAGCACAACTGCAAAGTAAGGTATGACATTTCTTAGCAATCAAGTAATTAGATAATTATGTAGTATGTAGTATTAAATTTTTTAAAAAGTAGTAACTAGTATAATAAGAAAGGTTAGATAAACATTAGATATATGTAAGTATAATCATTTAATATTACACTAAGGTATTTCTCTGTCTCGTTTGCTATAGTGTAGAATAATAATCTATATATTAGAATAATAATGATAGTAATAGTAATGGAGTAGAGTAATAATAATATTATTAACAGTAGAATTATAATAATAGTCTATAGTAGAATAATAGTTATAATGTAGAATAATAGCCTAGAAAAATAATTAACTATTTGGAATCATCTGTAAGGTTACTTATGTTTTGGGAAATAAATAAATAAATAGGTTTTTTACACAGGTAAATATATTAAAATAAATAAAATAAAAAATACGTGTGGCACTCGGGGACTGCCGCGGTAAAGCTATTGCATAGCATTTTTAACAACTTATGCAATTATAATTATTTATTTATTTTATTTTTTCTGATATCAGATAACTGCGCTCTATCGAAAAAAGTTGAAATTATTCCGAATCATTTGCGGCTGCGGTAGCAAATGATTCGGAATAATTTAAACGTCTTCCGATAGAGCGCCGCGCACGAATTTTTTATTCGATAAAGCAAAAAAACCGGATTATTCGAAAAAAATCGTAGATAAAAAGATAGATAATTAAATTATCCTTAAAATGGTGCAGGTTTCATAATAATACGCCAGATAGTATTTGCGTAGTAGTCGTTTTTGTGTTCGGTTAGACCTAATTTCACAAATTAATTACACTATGTAATATAAACAAAATCTAAAATATTCAAAGCTAAGAATATTAGGAAAATGTTTTTGTTTAACATATATTTTTTTCGAATCGTAAGCAGTACTCGTTTAGACGTAATTATCAGTTTACAATCATTAATTTTCGTTAAGAAATTTCTTCATTCGGTCGCCGCGCTGTCCTAGCTAGGCCCGCGATAAAAGCTATGCAATAGCTTAAAAACACGACTGCCGTTACTGAAAGTAAACTATTGTATTTATAATTATTTTAATGACGGTTTTTAATGAAATTTTGTGGTTTCCGTATTTGTTCATATTGTGAAATCGAAGACTATCGCGGTTGTTTGACATTATAAATAGGATAGAAAACGAATTTATCGCGTGAAATTTGTAGGACCCGACGTTTCGGTGACGTTGCAGCCGCCGTTGTCAAGGGTAAACTGGTAACAGTTTACCCTTGACAACGGCGGCTGCAACGTCACCGAAACGTCGGGTCCTACAAATTTCACGCGGTAAATTCGTTTTCTATCCTATTTGTTCATATTGATATTTTCGGAATGTACTCAATCAGACCTTTCATTTGACACTAATATATTAAAGAAAATATATCAAAAATAAATTAAAGAAATGGTTATCGAATCATAACAGACTAACCAAACATCAAATGTGTGAGAGTGGCCACCCTTCACTGGACTCCAATTGATCGTGAGCGAAGGGTGGTTCTCATCATGAAGTTTTCTCCGTGAATGAAAGTCGTGGATGTCGAAGTAGAAGCGTTTAATCAGAAGGTTGAAGTGAGTTGAGTTGAAGTCGCCAGTTCTTAACGCCTTGGTTGTCGATTCGCCGTTGTGCAGTAGTGTGGGCGTGAGGTGAAGCCGTGGCAGCGTGTCTGAAGTGTGTAGTCGAGGAGCGAGGCTTGACGATTGGAATCGCGGATAATGCAGGTACTGCTTGATAATGAAGTGTAGCGCGATAACTGTCCACTGAGGGGACGATGTGTAGAGGTGTACTTGACCACCAAGGGAATGATATCGATCGATTGAAATGTACCACGTTTTATACCGTTAAGCGGTGACGTAAATAGCTATGAGTGGGGTGTAACATGTATATCGATTAGAAGAAATGACAGGAGTCATCGCTTGCCTGGGCATAATTTGCCAAATTTAGTTGGAAATTAACTGCAGCTGGCTCGTGTAGGTTTGAGCGAGTCTGCGGTTTCTATTCTGTGAAATTACTTTTTTGTTGTGGGTATGTGGAGCGTCAGAGCTCCCACAAATGTTAGAAATAATAGATTAATAAAATTTAGGTTCACAAATTATTAACATATTTTAAAAAATGTATGTTGAGTATATTTTATAACATTGAACTAACTACCAAAAATTATTTGACTTTGTTATTATATATTATTTTGACAATGAATTGTACTCTTTTTGACTAGATATTTTTATATTAAATCCTATATTACTTAACATATTAAATATTAATGACCGTTTCTTTCTTTTCTCACATATAACTTTATTTGTATTATCTATTCGAATTTTATATTATATTTATGGCCGATTATATGGAATTGCATTTTATTTATTATATTATCTTTAAATATTTTTTATTATTATTATTATTTCGAAGACCACACTTTAGGGCAATTAGTGTTATTAGCTTTTTACTAAAACTTGTATATTTGTAAGCAATCATGCAATCAAGCTTGATTGTAATATTAGAGTCCTGTTCACCCTGGAACGGGCTAGTCTCAGTTGGGTTACAATCAAATAAGCAAAAGGTTAAAGTTTTGCCATTCGATTCCTGTTTTGCGATTCGATCCAAATCAATGTTTTTAGTAATTAATTCTTAAATAAATAAATAAATAAATAAACAAATTTAGACAAATATTTACTGGATATTTGAAGAGTTAAGTACTCTATGATACTACGGATGACCTAAGGATTCTAACAACAACACACTTCTAAATCGGATCAAGCGTTGATAAGTTACGGTAGAATAAAGAAAAGGAATGCATACTTAGATGAATCCTGAACATATTACAATCCTTTTTTGTTGGGTTTGCAAAATAAACATACATTATTAAGAGGCCGTACACGAAATTTTGCGCATTTCGTGAATTTACGTAATTTTGCAGACGTGTGAGCTACTTTTTTGAAAATTATTATAGAATTTTGATTAATTGACCTTAAACCGGCGACTGTTTGTGAATTTTTGCTGTAAGAGGATTAGAATATAACATATTTACGAATCGTTTTGACATCTAAACGGTATCACTTTTTACTCCTTTCATATAAAATTGTTGATAAAAAATTTATTAACTTTGTCAATTTTTTTAGAAAATGGGCGAAGAAATGCTTTTGATTTTGGCCTTTTAGAACTCTCGTTCATAAAATAAAAACCACAGAAATAAACTTTAGTTCAATATCAATCCATTTCCTCAAAAAAAAAATGCAAAACATTATTTAAAATTGGCAATAAAGTCTTTTAAAATAATCTAATTCTCGCGTTATGATACTCGCCTATGATACGATTCACGCTTCAAGTCAGCTAGTCCCCGCCGAGCGCTTCCAAAGGGTGGACGTATCTCTTTGGCTCCGAAAATCCTACCTACCTATAGTTATATTATACCATTGATTATAGAGGTATCACGGCCCACATCGATTTGGCCTCTTAAGAAACGATCGCTTTCGCTTTTACTTGTCATGCTTTTTTTTTTTACAGTATGGCCCCTTTTAACCGCCCCACCGCCCTCCCTTTCTAAAACCTGGGAGTCGTGTGCTTGCACTGAGGAGTCGTCACCTACAACGGGCGAACCCGCCACTCCAGGAAGGTGTAATGATAGTTGTTTTAACCTGGAGTGAACGTAGAGAATCACAGACAAAGTAGTCCATCGTATGACTACGCCAACAGAAGGAGTCTACTACTAGGAAAGCTCAAAGTGTAAAGTGTGAGGGACCACCCCTCACATGACTCCAGGTTTATTCGGTGTGAGGTGGTGGTGTCAACTGACGAGTTATCTCCGTAATGAAAGGCGGTTTTGAACGAAGTAGAAGGAATTTATTGATCGAAGATTTGATATTGCCAGCTATAACGCTTTCCAAACAGTTTACGTGGACGCGAGTATATAGATGCGCGACTGCGGTTACGAGGATAAACGGATGAGGATCGTATGTGAGCTCCTAGTATCTTGTACTGGGCACGGCTCGAGTCTGTGGGATTACAGACTGATGTTTCAAGACTCAGGGAGAATAAGGAAAGGAAACCAAAGAGCAGGATCCGTTGAGCGACCTCGTAAGAGGGGTACCGGATATGCCGTCGCAACCTTGGGGAAAGGTGATCAATCGGGGAATGATAATTTGGTTGCTTTTTCGCCGGTTTAAACAGGGCCGTGAAATGATGCAATCCGAAAATATTTCGAGTAAAAGTATTGTTTCATCGTGCTGATTCATAGCTACACGAGTCAAAATAATAGCTGAATTGTGTCAGTGGATTTAACTGGAAGTCGATGCATTTGTTGATCGCAACTTAAGGTCCGTTACAAAAGCTACAGGATTGAATGTGCTTTTACAGTCTGGCTAGCGCATTAAATATCTAAACTAGTTGTATTTTATATTAATACTAGAGTTATAAACAGAGATTATATTATAATTTATTTTAACATTGAACTACCAAAAAATATTTAACTTTGTTTATATATATATATATTGTTTTGACAATGAGGTGTACTGTTTTTGACTAGGTATTTTTATATCATATTTAATATTACCTAACATATAATAAATATTATTGGCGTTTTATTTCTTTTCTTACATATAATTTTATTTCTTCTTATTATAGCCTTTTAAGTCTATTCTGTTTGGCCATTCTCTATTTAATCGATTGTCATAATTCATTTAATGCCAATTATATAATAGAATTGCATTTTATTTTTTACATTTTTTAATATATATCTTTTTTTTTTGAGGACCAAACTCGATGTTATCTGGCCTGCCCAACTCACGTTTCGACTCCTTTCAGGTAGCCTCCTCGAAGATGGGCTTACCCTGTCAGGGCCGCTGTGTGATTCTGCCACGGCTGTAATCCTGCGGAGGAGCAATTAGGGAGCTAATGGGCCCTTGTTTAGTTGACCTAGAAGACCCATTCTGTTCATGGTTGGTCACACTCACGGGTCAACACCCATCCGGCGGCCTCCGCGCATGAAGTGTAAGCCTGGGTAAGACTCTGGCCTTAGGGCTAGTTTCCCTTAGGAGTCAACCTTCTGGCGCTTCTGGACGGTCTGCGCACCGTGCGGCGTAAGCCAATCGACTGTGCACTCTGACTAACAGTCAGGGGAGTCTGGAAGCAGTACTGTTTCCTATAGAGCGGGAGTGGTTGCGGACGTTAGGGCGACTGCTCTTGAAACGACCATCAGCTACCCGGTCCTTTGTGAACAGCCGGGCAAAGGATGCCGTGGTCCGCGATACGTAAACTTAAGGGAGAGGACCGCGCAAGCGAACTCGAACTCGTAAGTCGTAACCAATCGAGAGACCGGAGTAATCTGGTCGCAATTGGAAGCAAGGGCGTGAGTGTAAGCCCGCTGGGTAACACTCCTGGCTATCTCGCGGTTAAGGCGTTGGCCTTTTACGGGAATGTGGCGGAGCTTGACGGTGGACTGTTTTTGTCCAAGTCTTCTGCGCTCAATTCAAGGAGACAGAACGACTAATCGTTAAAACTTCCTGAGGTGACGGGCTCGCCCGCTGTAGTCGACAACACTAGTTGGCTGTAATCCTGCAACCGAATTATTGGAAATAACACTAGTTGGCTGTAATCCTGCAACCGAATTATTGGAAATATATTACCTGCAGGGGAATACCTCGGGCGGAAATTGGCAGTTGGTGAAGCACCGTACCAAGTAATTTAGATCACTAAATGGACTAAATCGTTGAGCAGCACGCTTGTAAAATACGTTGTCGCCATCTGTTATTTTTTGTGTGAATTAGTTTATTTTAATCTTTTATTTTCCCTCGTCTTAATGTTTATTCTTTATCTACTTTCTTATGGCCAAAATATAAGCTACTTAAATATAAACATATGTTAAATTATTACATAACAATATTTTATTATTATAAACGTTACTATGTCTCTCGACAGATGGCGTTCATTTTAAATCCGTACGAAAATGGTTGTTTGAAATACACCATCATAGTTCAGATAATTTGCGGAAATTATTTACAAATTATATACAAAAACCTTTCTTGTTTATCGCTCTTTCTAATAATGAAAACCGCATTAAAATCCGTCGAGTGGTTTAGAAGAAGAAGACGGAGAAACAGAACATGTTATGAAGTGCACTAATTTAGGCATAATCAACACAACAAGCAAGTAAGCAAAAGAGGAAGAGAATACGGCCCAACGTACAGCAAGTCGCTTATAAAAAGGTCGTAAAATGGTAACGATGCCATTTTACTGCTTCGTAATAACGTTAATTTTATGTAGTCGTAATGGTGTGGCGCCTTTAGACGAGAATTTTCAACTAAATCGAGATTTTTTATTACGTCTGATCAATCTGCGACAGAGGGTTTTGGAGGCCGCAATGGACAGCCATCTTGGAATATTGTTGCAGCAGTGAGAATCTCTGTTTAAATATGAAGATAAACATGTAGCATTTTCAGATTATTATAAATTAAACCGTTCGGCTACGTAACGACCAAATTGGATTGCACATCAGAACATCGTTGACTACCAATATTGGCAGCTTGCTCCCGGGGCGCACAGTAATATCATTTTCTAATTTGAACGCATTCTAAAATCCATACCAAATATCTCATTATTACCATAGATATATAGACGGTCGCTAGAATCATTTCGCGCGACATTTCGCGGATATTTCTGGTAAAATTCAATTTTCAAACATCATCATTTTTTTTTTCGGGAAATCATTAAAATTTTATTGGTTTTTTGGTTTTATGAGCTAATATCTAAATATTTTTGTATGTAAATAAGCAAAACTAAATATTACCTTTGATAGAGAATCTAATATAGATCACGATTTTTCCGTAAGACAAGTACAACTTAGAAATGCCGAGTTTTTTCACTTTTTCGAGTTTCTCATATTTATTCATAATTATCTATTTGTTTTACAAGATGAGATTTAAATACTCTATATACGAAAATTTAATGCGATCATTGCACAGTTATTTTTTTATGATTGCTATAGTAGTTCCATAGTTATAGTACTTTTTGTCGAGCGCGGCGATATTGCAAGAAATCCAATAAATTGCCTCGGTCTGCCATGAAATTATGCCGCTACTCAGGGAGCTAATGGGCCCAGTTGTAGTTAGGCCACTAAGGCCTATGTGTTAGGGTCAACCGAACTCTAGGGTAAACAGCATCTGGCAGCCTCCAAGCAGAAGTGCGAGCACAGTTTTCCATAGGAATCACCCTTCGGGCGCTCCTGGACGGTTTGCGCACCGTGCGCCGTCAGTCATTTGATTGTGCATTCCGTCTGATAGCCGAGGGTGGCTTTTTTTATAGAGCGGGGGTAGTTGTTAACCTTACGGCAACTGCTCTTGAAATGACCAATCGGCTACCCGATACCGGGTGAATATCAAGGCAAAGGATGTCGTGGTTTGCGATAGATTCGGTAAACACCGAATCTCCGCGACATAAGGGAGAGGACCGCGAAAGCGATCTCGAACCTGTAACCGGTCGGGAGACCGGAACAATCTGGTTGCAACTTGAAGTAAGGGTGCGAGTATCGGGCCGCTGATTAATTATCATGGTTATCTCGCGGTGAGGCGTTGACTTCTTACGGGCGAGTGGCGTAACTAGACAGTAGTGGATTGTTTTAGTCAGAAGTCTTGTACGCTCACCTCACGGGAGACAGATCGGTCAAATAATCCTTAAAATTTCCTGAGGTGACGGGTTCGCCCGTTGTGATTGACAGCTCTAGTTTAAGAGCCTTATTACAAAATAGCGTAGGTATTCTTTTAAAATGAGTTGAAAAAATGAACGCATTTTTTTTTGGATGTAACTATAAAAGATAGGATAAATAAATAAATAAATAAATAAATAACTATTCAACCCTGGGAGAAAACCGCGGCACTGAGCGCTCTTCTCTTGCGCAAGCAAATATATACACAATTTCTAATTGTTTTTTGCAGTGTTTTCTCCTTTCTAATGACAATAATTTATATTATGTCGTATTGCTAAAAGAGTGAACTTTAATATAGTATAAGTATTATATAAGAATCTTATTTTATTTCTGAGAAAATTAGAATGATACAGGAAGATTTTTTTTTAATTTTGTGTAATTGTAAGTAATGTATACCTTGGATATGTGGTCAAAAAACGAAAAAATAAAGCCGTAGTGTACATCAAGAATACATGACGGACATAAAAAAAAATAGTATACGGTTTTCGTTGTAGTGATATTACTGTATTAAGGAGCTCAAAGTTTGCCTTCCGAGCGTTTTACGAATAACGACTTTCGGAAAATGGGCTGAATAAGTAAATAATATTCGTTATATCTAAAATTAAAGGCCGCTATGGTCAACATCAAGAAATGGTCCAGGTAATTCAGTAATTAAAGTTTGTAGAAATCTCTTCATTTCTTGGAATTAGAACGCCAAAAATCCACTTTTATTGCCTTTCTGGAAAAAATATGTGATAGGGCTCTTAATGCTATAATCATGGTTCCTAATAGTTTCATGCAGCTTGGTTGGTGTTGGCCAAATTCTTTTTTATCTGGCATACCCAACTCACGGTTCAACTCCTATCTGGTATCCCAAGGTTCAACTCCTATCTACGCTCATCTCACGGGAGACAGAACGATCAAATATTGTTAAAACTTCCTGAGGTGCCGGTTCGCCCGTTGTGGTTGACAGCTCTAGTTTAATGCTATAATCATAGTTCCTTATAGTTTCGTGCAGCTTGGGTGGAGGTGGCCAAACTCTTTGTTTTCTGACCTACCCAACTCACGGTTCAACTCCTATTTGGTAGCCTTCTCAAAGATGGGCTTACCCTATCAGGGCCGCTGTGAGCTTGTGCCACGGCTGTATCAGAAGATCGAGGATTGGTGGGATTACATGGGGCGGAACTGGGCGGCTGAAGCATTTGCGGAAAAAATTAGGAAAGCCCCAGTCGGCGAATAACCAGGAGGGTCTAGAAACATATGTTTTCTATGATAGCAGACGGTAGTTGTCGACCTGACGTCTGCAACCCATGAATCGATCCGTCGGCCACCCGATCCCGAGTTACCATGGCGGGCAAAGGGCGTCGCGTCGCGTCCGCGAAACATTCAAACTAAAAAAACTGCCTACATCAGGTAAAGGCCGTGCAAGCGACCTCGAACCCATCACCAGACCGTGGGACGGAGTAATTCGGTCAAATCTGGTAGTAATGGCGTGAGGTTGGCCCGCTTGGTTTCACATTCCAGTGCCTCGCGGTAAGCCGTTGGCTTTTTACGGGCGTGTTGTTAGAGCTAGACTGCGGACTGTGTTGTCCCTAAGCAGCAGCACTCTTTGTTGGTACATTTTACAATTGATGAAACTATATCCTACGGCATTTATTCTGGGGATGGTTGGGTACAACTCACTAAGCGTAAGAAGAGATTGGCTGTCAATCTGCCACATATATAAACTGCTTAGGGGGTTCGTTGATAATCCGACCATCCTTATAAGAATCGGTCTGTTTGTACCCGCCAATTACAACCGTGCTAGGACTCACGTATTGTTCGCGTTACCGCGAGCTAGAACTAACATCGTTCAACACTGCTGCACGGTGTGGACGCTTCGTACCCTAAATGCACTATGTTCGACTGAGCCAGAATTGGATATTTGGACGGTGAACTTAGCACAACTGCAACTGCAACGGTAATGCCATTTGTTAGCCATCGAGTAATTAGATAAATATGTAGTAACTAGTATAATAAGAAAGGTTAGATAAACATTAGATAAATGTAAGTATAATCGTTTAATATTACGCTCTAACGTATTTCTCTGTCTCGTTTGCCATAGTGTAGAATAATAATCTATATATTAGAAAAATAATGATAGTAATAGTAATGGAGTAGAGTAATAATAATATTATTAACATGTAACAGAAATTCCTTTTTTTTGCGCTTGTGTCCCGAATTATCATTAAAGGTTACTTCTCAGGGTTTTCTATAACCTTTTAATGTTCCGAAAATGTTGTTTATTGTTGCTTTTTGAAATCATCCAAAAATTTTCCTTAACAGCTGTCAGATGACATTAATGTTGCTATTATGGAGATATATTTATTAAAAAAAAATAAATAAATAAATAAATGAATGTCAACTAAAAATTATAATATTAATTAAAAAGAAAACCTACATAAAATTTAACTTTTATTAAAAAAAATTTGGAAGTAAATCTACACTCTTTGTCATAGAGTAGAGACATTCGTGTTTCTGGTAGGAATGAGCTGTCAAATCCGGGGGGAAAAAGAGATTCTGGCGGACGGCTGCAGTGGAGAGGAAATCTCCGTAATCTGCCGAGAGGAGGTTATTTTTATTATGTGAAGTGTGTGTGATTTATCTGGTAAGCATTTAATTTCATTTTGGGTAGCTTTTCCAGTAGGATCCTCGAGATTTTAACGGATTTTTCTATTGATCACAGCTGTGGGCACCTCTGGTTTTTTGTATAATTACTGCTGCTATATAAGTGACGAAATCGTCGCTAAATGTGACGGGACTTGCCTCCACGTCAAGGAATTTGCCTTCATTTCTGGAATTCTGTTATTTTTATGTGGCTGAGCACATGAGACGCACCGATAAGCGGAATTTGAAGAAAGAGTGCCTGCGGGCGATTAAACACAAATACTTTACATACTCTCGTGTTTCTTTTTGTGCTGTAGTCTTTTGTGTCTGAGGAAAAGGGTTTTCTGTTGGCAAAATTCAGTGCCGATCAATATAGCCCACTCTCTGAGATCGATTTTTTTAGGTTAACTTTTTTTTCAAAATTTCTTTCGGGTATTTTTTTTTTTAATATAATTAGTTTCCTTCTTTTTCTTTAAAAGGAGGTGGCGTCCTTTTACTTTGATTCTTTTGGGTTTTGGTAGTTTCTACCGTGTTTCTTCCAAACACGGAAATTAGTATTTTGCGGTTATAAACAGTAGAATTATAATAATAGTTTATAGTAGAATCATAGTTATAATCTAGCATAATAGCCTAGAAAAATAATTAACGATTTGGAATCATCTGTAAGGTTAATTAGGTTTTGGGAAATAAATAAATAAATATCTCAATCAGATATGGTTAGACAATGTCTATATTGTCTGTCAATAAATGCGATAGATGTCACTCATAATTGAATGCTATTATTGTTATCATTGGTTACATTATTAGTTGTTTATAATCAATCAGCCCTTTATAAAAATACTCACTATCAATGGCCAAATAAAATGCTATTAATTTCGCCAGACAATGCTATCAGCGCCACCTTCATTTCACCGGCGCAGAAAAGTTGTCAACACATACTATGACGTCGAGCAATTTGATACCATATTTCAATGTATTGGAATAATTCTATAAAACTAAATACTACTAAAATGTTCAAAATGTAATTCAAAATGTAATTAATGGAGCCACGTCGACAAAGTTCACTTGGATCCACTTACCTAATAATAATATGATTAGCCTTCCTTATCAACGTCCTTAGCTATTGCGTAATATTTTGCCCCAATTTGTTCCCTGGGATATATATTTAGAAGCATATTCATGGTAAAGAGAGAGCTTTTAGACATTTATTACAGTAAAGGGGCGCCTTTGAAAGAAAACTCAAGTGTTATTAAATAACTACCTACCTACCTACCGATTAGCCTTGTAAATATCAAAGATGTATATTTTCTATCTTTAAATTTAATTATCATACCAGATGTAATCATATTTTGTATGAGTCTCTACCCCCCTCCCCCCTCCCTCCGCCTCCTTGCAGACGAATTTTAAATGAAATTATTTATTTATATATTTTTGAATGAATTATTATTATTATTATATTTTACAGCTAGAGTTGCCAACTACACCGAGCGAACCCGTCACCTCAGGAAGTTTTAACGAAATGTACGTTTTATCTCCCGTGAAGTGAACGCAGAAGACTTAGGACAAAACAGTCCACCGTCAAGCTCCGCAACATGCCCGGAAGAGGTGAACGCCTTATCCGCGAGATAACCAGGTATGTTACCCAACAGGCTTACACTCACACCCTAACTTCCAGTTGCGACTAGATTACTCTGGTCTCCCAACTGGTTACGGGTGCGAGGTCGCTTGCGCGGTCCTCTCCCTTACGAAGCGGTGATTTCAATTTTTTTTTCAATTCAATTTATTTCCAAAAAATCTTAACAGATTGTAGAAACTTAATATTTAGGTACATTTAAATTACAGTATATTAGTTCGTTTTTACAATATTTAAATTTATCACCACGTACATACAGTTAATTCATTATTGCTTTTAGGGCATCCAAATCATTTTTAAGATTTATTTACTAAAACCACAAATTAAAATAATTGATAAATATAATCAAGAAATTAAAATCAGAAAAAGTCAGAATAATTAAAAAATGCTACTTAAAATTGTCAAAAAAATGACCAAAAAATTTGAAAAATTATTTAAAATTAACAAACTCATCGATCGAGTAAAAAGCTTTGTCTAATAAGAATTCTTTAAGTAACTTTTTGAATAAGCTTTCCACTTGAATAGTTTTTAAACTTTCTGGTAGCCTGTTAAAGTAATATGGCCCTGAGTATTTTTTGTCTTGCCTTGCTGTGTTTAGTTTAATACATGGTATAAAAATGTTTAATTTATTTCTCGTATTTTTAGTATGTGTATCTGAAAACTTTTTATAATGTGTTTCTTTATTTTTAAAAAACTCAGTTAGTAACTTAAAGAGATAGAGTGAGGTTAAGGTGAGGATTCTTAGCCTTTTAAAAATGGGTCGACATGACTCTTCCCTTTTCACCTTTGCAATTATTCGCACTGCTCTCTTTTGGAGTATAAATATGGGTTCCCTATGACAAGCATAACAATTTCCCCAGATCGTAATGGCATAACTTAGGATAGCTTCAATATAGCTGAAATAAACATTTCTTGTTTGCAATTCATCCAAAGACCTTCTTACAATACTTAAAGCATAACATGCCCGACTTAACCTACTTTCGAGGTTTTCACAGTGAAAGTTCCATTTTAAAAGTTCGTCGACATGAACACCTAAAAATCTAGTACAATGAGTTTGAGGAATGGCAGTGTTATTTATTGAAAGTATTATTGGCGAACCTTTATTCCGATTTCAATGATTTGTAAAATGTATGAAGTTACTTTTAGACGCATTTAGTGTGAGGTTGTTGCTCTCAAACCAACTATTTAGTTTGAATAGATTAATTTTAACGTTAATCAATAATTCTTCCATATCTTTACCGGCAACAATTAAACTAGTGTCGTCAGCAAACATCGTTACATTTATATCGTTGAAATACATTGGTAAATCATTTACATATACTAAAAATAGAATAGGGCCCAAAATGGAACCCTGCGGGACTCCAAGTTTATTAGTTAAAGGGATCGAACAGTGTTTTGTAATGTTTTGATTTTGAAATTGTGTAATTTCCACTATTTGCGTCCTATTTGTTAAATATGAATCAAACCATTTTAAGCAGTCTCCCCTGACTCCATAATGATTTAGTTTGTTTAGTAAAATATCATGCCTAACGCAATCAAATGCCTTACTCAAATCGCAAAAAATACCTAAGGTGTAGTACTTGTCCATTAGTTTGTTATTTATATAAGATATGAAATCCTCGATAGCTTTAGTAGTGGACTTGTTTCGTCTATATCCAAATTGTCTTTCACTAAGAATATTGTTTGCATCAAAAAACGCAATTAATCTATTTTTAATTATAGTCTCTATGTTATAAATAGGATAGAAAACGAATTTACCGCGTGAAATTTGTAGGACCCGACGTTTCGGTGACGTTGCAGCCGCCGTTGTCTAGGGTAAACTGAAGAGCTGTCAGTCCGTTGTTTTGCGGGTAGGCCGCAAACCGCTGCTGCCACTGCGTAGGTTATAACGGTGGTGGGGGGCCGGGCTCGGAGCGCGGGAATTTTTAAAATCCGTCTTGCACACAACACTCACTGTATCCTGTTTTACGTCTTTGCGTTCGGCGTTCGGCGGCGGGAACATTTTAAGAAGAGGGTTCCACGTAGAAGAGAGTTTGTAGCCGTCATCTCTATTGAAATTCGGAGTTCTTCTTATTTCAATGGCTTCCCGGATCATGCGAGGAAAGTAGAATTGTTCCTTGGATAGAACAATGGGATTTTGAAACTGCATCCAGTGGTTACTTCCGCTATCCAATATATGTTCGCAGATCGCCGATTTTTCTCGCTGAACGTTTTTAACAGCTTTGATGTGTTCTGTCAGTCGCGTGGCTATGGGCCGTTTCGTTTGTCCAACGTAGGCTAGACCGCAGCTGCATTCGACTTTATACACACCCGGGGTTTGCAGTGGTATTACATCCTTTACAGGCCTCAAAAATCGAGCTATATTTTGGGTCGGTTTGAAGATCGTTTTTATATCGAATCTGTTTAGCATCTTACTTATTCGATCTGTCACGCCCTTGACGTATGGTAAGAATGCTCTTGATCTGCTCGGTTTTTGAGTTTCGTCCGTATTAGATCGTGTGCGTGTCTCGTGATATTTTCCGTATCCATTTTTCCTAAGGACATCATTGACATGTTCCATCTCCTTCGGAAAATGCTCAGTGTCGCATAGATCGCGTGCTCGATTCACGAGCGACGTTTGCACTGAACGTAGATGGTAGGGATGATGGTGTGAGCTTGCATGCAAATATCTGTCCGTATGTGTGGGCTTCCGATATACCGTATGTCCGAGAGTATTGTCACTTCTCCTCGTCACTTTGACATCCAAAAATGGTAAGGAGCCGTCCTTCTCTACTTCATAGGTGAAACTGATTTTTGGGTGTATGGAGTTTAGATGACCCAGGAATTCTTTCACCGTTTGAATGTTGCCTTTCAGGATGCAGAAGGTATCATCCACGTAGCGAAGCCAGAGAATGGGTTTAATTTTGGAGGTTTTTATGGCTAATTCCTCAAAATATTCCATATATAGGTCACTAACTATCGGCGATACGGGGCATCCCATTGCTACTCCGTCGATTTGTTTGTAATAATCGCCGTTCCATAGAAAATAGCAGGATGTCAGGCAATGTTGAAGCATGTCGGCGTAGCTAATAGGGAGGTCCTCAGACCTTAGTTTATCTCTCACCACCGTAAGACACTCCGAAATGGGCAAATTCGTAAATAAAGATTCGACGTCAAAGCTCACCATTATTTCGTCTTCGGCCAGTTTTAAGCTTCGAGCCAGTTTTAAGCGATAGTCTCTATGATTTTTGAGAAAGAAGACAAAATTGCAATTGGTCTAAAATTTCCAGTTTCAGTTCTTGCGCCTGCTTTATAGAGTGGAATCACTTTATAAAGCAAACGAAACGGTGTATTCCGAATCTATCGCAGACCACGGCATCCTTTGCCCGGCTGTTCACCCGGAATCGGACAGCCGGTGGTCGAGGACCGCGGACCGAGGACCGCGCAAGCGACCTCGCACTCGTAACCAGTCGGGAGACCGGAGTAATCTGGTCGCAACTGGAAGTAAGGGCGCGAGTGTCGGCCCGCTGGGTAACATACCTGTCTATCTCGCGGATAAAACGTTGGCCTCTTACGGGCATGTGGCAGAGCTTGACGGTTGTCTGTTTTGTCCTAAGTCTTCTGCGCTCACCTCACGGGAGATAGAACGATCATATTTAGTTAAAACTTCCTGGGGTGACAGGTTGGCCCGTTGTCGTTGACAGCTCTAGTTGCCTGTATAAGCAGTCGCTTAAATGAAACAATTTAACTTATATGCGTAACCTTCTTAGATAACCAGAGCCTGTCGATTGCCATTGAACAGATTGAATGAAAGGACATGTACACAGCGAAAGATATGAATGTGGCTACTGACTTTTTTGTTCAAACTCTTGAGGCATTAATTAAGAAAAACACTAAGACGAATCTCGGTGTGCGATGGAGGTCTACCTCCCCGTGTGCACCCCTCCCTTTGGCCCAGACTAGTCCCAAACTACTAGGATGGGAAAGAGTGGGTAAACGTGCCGGTGCACCCTGGAAACTCCGGTTAGCCACAATAGGGAGAGATCCCTGAAGTTGAAGACTTCTAGGCCAAAAGACCTCTACCCCAAGCCAAGGTATTACCCGTACCGTGCCAACAGCTGCGTGGCTGAGGGAGAGCTCAGTCTCTAATGGTTGCTTTCTGAAACCATAGCGAATCGGGAAGTAGAATAACCCTTTGACCGATAACAGGCTCTGTCGGTTTTTTGAAGACCCTTTCCTGGCTACTCGTGGGAACAAATATGGACAAAATAAAAAATAAAAATTCCCCTCAAAACTTCGACCCGCGGAGAAGCACACGACAAAGTTGTCCGGTGCTGCTCGAAAACGTTTCAGGATGCTGAGGTCAGCAAACGTGAGTGCTAAAGAAGCCTGTGTAGAATGTCTCAAGCCCAGGAAAGACATTAAGAGCCTGACCCGTCAGAGCACTCCCATACATCTGACGACCTAAGGGCGTCTAAACGCACACGGTCGGACGAGGAGTCGCCAAAAGAAAACTGAAAAAAGGCTCCTAAGACATACCCTGAAGAAAGCATCAAGCCAAACTTTAGGGAGGTGGTTGGTTCTTTAAGTGTGGGAATAAAAAATGAAAGACCGATGGAAGAAAACCAAATACAATTGGTGCACCGATCACTACTGACACTCGGGCCCAAAATTTCTGGGTTTCACTCACAGGCGAGGCTGGTTCCTGATTACATGTGAAAATCAGAAGAGCTAGGATTGGCTTGTGGGAGAAATTCCAAAGCTCAAACCATGGCCCGAGGCAATGCTGTCAATCATGACGGAAAGCGAAATGCCTAAGCCACTAGTTTGCACAACGTTCTTCCCCAGCAGCGAGGCGGCGAACATAAAGGACGCCCTAAGTCTGCTGACAAACCAGAACGAAGCCATATTTCCAGAATACTGGAAAATAATTAACAGCAGGGAGGAAAATAATGGACACCACGTGACCTTCTCAATTGACGAGCCCTCTGTGGAGACCCTTCGGAAAACCGACTACAGAGCCACCCTTGGTTTTGGAAAGATTTCCTTCAAAATCAGGGGTGAGCCCATGAATCCCCCAGGAAACAGGGCTATCCCGTCCTATTCTAACAAAGGCAAACAAACGCTTGCTCCCAAACAGCAAAAGAAAGATCCGGTAAATTTGCCTTTTCCTGCTGACGAGAGTACAGGAGCGCCAAAGAAGGGGAGAAAACTCGGGAATGACCAAGGCACATCCCAATCCAATCATCGACGGTCTCGTCTTCCATTGAGGAGGGAAAAGCCTGCGACAAAGGCCACAACCCCTAAGGACCATTGACAACAAACTTAGGTAACTCAACGAGGATTCTCCAGACCAACCTCCACCATGCCATCGCCGCCAGCGCAGTGGCGAAGTGTTGCTTTACCAAAGGAGAAATCGATATCGCCCTCGTAGAGGAACCACTTAACCATCCGGGGCTTAAACGCTGCGGGAAAAATCCTCTCTTACCCTGGAGGAAAAAAACCCAGAGCATGCATGGGGTTCAAGGCCTGTTATAAACATTAACTTCCTGCATGTATCTTTTTTATGATTATGTTAAGGTTAATAATTTTATATTATCAATTTCACTTTTATATTATCAATTGAATATTAAATTTTCCAGCTTGTAAGAATTTGTTTATTCTACATTACTACATTTTCTACATTCTACATAACTAAGTTTTTTATATTGGTTAATAATATATTTGAAATAATTTAAATGACCGTCTTAGAACAGGCTATTGCCTAGTTAGGCGACATTAAAATAGGATCACTGGCAACAGTTTCAGCATAACATGTTATCAAATTTTCCTACTGAATTTTCGGCTATTACATTATAATGGTATATGTCCATTTACTGTAATTATAAATTACCAAATAAATAAAATAAATAAATAGTCCGAGGCCTGTCATGCTCATTGCGCCCAAGACTATTTAAGGTGCGTATTTATTATTTATTTCAAAACAATTGATTGTTTAACGTGTTTTATGATGTAACTAGCTGACCCGTGCCCACTTCGTTAAGCGGTAAACATTTTTACTTGTGATGAAATTATGAGTGTGGTTCGGTTAGTACTGAGTACTATGATTTATTTCCTGACTGCCAAAAGGAGGGTTATATTTTTATTGCATATGTATATATGTATTTGCATGCCGATTTGTCTATATTACCGGGTTTTAAATGAGTGAATGAAATGGTTATGATTGAATAAATTATGTTTATTTTAATTGTTCAAAACTTCTCTGTATACTATATTATATGTAATGTTATTATTTGGTACCATTCTTTCAGGAGTTCCAAGCCGAGATACGGTTGCGGTTCCATACCTATGTTGTATTATCTCTTTAACCATTTATGCAGTAAAAGGAAAATTATATGCAGTAAAAGGGAAAAGTCTTTTGTTTTAAACACTTGAGACGATAAATTTACTTATTTTGATAAGAATTAATAATTATGACCAATAAACATGAACTAACGATTTAAATATTTTTTTTAATATGAAAAACTACTTCTTGTGACTTAAATATAAAAGTTAGACATATGCTGTCGCTGACTTTTTTTTTGTAGGCATTATCAAACTCTACAACTTTGCTCTAAAACTAAATCATATATCTCTCATCGTTAAGGCAGCGTTTGTAAAAAACGTTTTCATTTGACCGTTTTTTCTCCGACTTACTTTGCAAATCCGACTACTACGAAAAAGTCTTTTCATTTTTCGGATTAATATATAGCCTATAACACTAACAAATAACGTGGCTTTCTATTGGTAAAAGAATTTTCAAAAAACGGTTCAGTAGACCCAGAGATTACTACCTACAACCTCCCAAACTCACAAACTTTACCTCTTTATAATGATAGTATAGATAATATAAAAAAACTACTCCAGAGATTACTGCCTACAACCTCACAAACTTTACCTCTTTATAATATTAGTATAGATAAAACTAGTTTTAATGGTATTTAAGTGCCTTTCAATAAACGATTTTTACACGACTGCCCAAAAAGAGTGTTATGTGTTTAGGATTCATATATGTATGTATTGCGTTTATTTATACCAGAATAATTTCTAAGCGCTTAAACCGATTTAGAAGTGTGTGGTATTGCTAGAATCGTTATGTCATCTCGAGTACATAATTGCATAAATGCCAAATGAATACTTATCTAAATGTTAAAATGTCAATAAAGTAGGGTAAATATATCGTGTTAAATATCAAATGAATAGTCTGATGAAGTACATCTCGGAAAGTATTTATGTATCTATACGGATAAATACATACACCAAAAATCTTTCTTAACCCTTCGAGTAGCGGCATAATTTCATGGCAGACCGCGCCAATTTATTGGAATTTCTTGCACTATCGCCGCGATCGACAAAAAGTACTATAACTATGGAACTTCTATAGCAATCATAAGAAGAATAACTGTGCAATGATCGCATTGAAATTTCAGATATAGAACATTGAAATCTCATTTTGTAAAGCAATTAGATAATTATGAACTTAATATGAGAAAGTCGAAAAGTGGAAAAAACTACATTGTTAGATTCTCTATCAAAGTTAATATTTTGTTTTGCTTATTTACATATAAAAATATTTAGATATTAGCTCATAAAAACCAATATTTTTTTAATGATTTTTTGAAAGAAAAATATGATGTTTGACAATGGAATTTTACCAGAAATATTAGCGAAATGACTCGCGAAATTATTCTAGCGGCTGTCTATGTATATATGGTAACAATGAAATATTTGGTATGGATTTTAGGATGCGTTCCAATTAGAAAATAATATTGCTGTGCGCTCCGGGAGCAAGCTGCAAATATTGGTCTGTACGTAATCATAGGTGTTCTGATGTGCAACCAAATTTGGTCGTTACGTAGCCGAAGGGACTTATTATTACTTGAGCACTGAGGGCATCCGAATAAATAGTGGCGGCGCGCGATCGTTTTAAGATACCTACCGCAGGGCACAGGGCGAATTTTAATCTCTTTCAAAACGTGTTTTTCAGGGAAAAACAGTTCACTTTTTGTAAGGGCAGTCATGTTTTATATTTTTTAAAATTATTGTTTTTATTACCTTATTTTAATGCTTGAAAATAAATATCCATTTTAAAATTTTGTTTACTTTTGATTTTTTATACTGTTAAAAACCTATTTTTTTGCAGCAAATTTCACTTATTCTCTTATACTACATCCCTATATAGGTCAGTGATTAATTTTGGAGAGCTACTATTATTACAGGTAGATGATATCGGCCATTTATAAATCTTTGCCAGTCAGGCACATTTCGCCCGAATTAAGGTAACCCTGACAGCGGGTTAGTAAAACGGTTTCCAGTTTCACTACCTCACGTACTTGTTGACATGTTTTGATCGCAACTTGGTTGTTTGCCGACCGGCTTCCCTCAAGTGGCCATTATAGTTCCCCAACTTTCGCTTCGTCCATAATCGATTAGGTGTATCAAAGGGGTCACCGGCCATGGATCGATTGAAGAAGAGGCGCCTTGATTTTAGGTCAATCGCGGTACTGGCCGGGGCGATGTTTAAGCGATATTAATGAGGGGTAGGTTATCTATCTTCCCGGACCGTCTCAGTTGCGATTTTCCTTATGAGGCACTTTCTCAAATGGACGTGTTGTTTGGCAAAGCAGTATACGCTCAGACTGATATAAATACTCCGAAGCTAACGATCAAACTAGTTTGACATAAGCCTTACTTATTTTGTGTAAATACAATTTATTAGTTTCAAATATTATTCAAGAGCATTACAGACGAATCCAATTCGCCCTTGAATATTAAATCTAGAGTGTAATTCTAGAAATATATGACTTACATAACTAAATTAATGCTAACATTGGACATGAAAAAAAAATAAAAATATAAAACTAAATAAAAGACAGATTATGATAAGCATGAAATAGCAGGGAGTTTAGCTGCCAAAGGGATATACAAAAGATGTCAATTTCTGTGGGTAAGAAATTAAGAAGAGCTATAACCCTCCCCACTGGCCTGTCTACAAAAATATTTGTACGATGGTACGGCATATTAAACAATAGATGCGATCTCCATGCTGTGTAATTTATCGGTACGTACAATTCAAGCTTACATAGTATCTCTGGCAAATAAATAGTTCCTTGAATTAATTTATATGCAAATATAATTAGGGAAATATATCAACGCGTTTCAAGAGTATTGTATCCTACCATTCCTAACACAAAATCGGACGGAAATAAGTAAGGATAAATTTTATTTGAATACGCTCTGCCATCTGAATGTATTTGTTTTCACTTGTACACCAGATGACCGAGTTATATTCAAGTATGCTACGGACTAAACAATTGTAACAACTGTATTAAATATTTTGACACTGGATCCAAATTTGAGTTCCAGGAAAAAACAAACTCCATGTCAATAATTTAAAAAGTCAAAATTTTCATTCAAAATAATTAGTAGTTCTGCGACCTACACAGTAGTTATTTCATATCAGAAAAATTTATATGATATAGCAAAAATTTTAGATAATCTTAGTAGTAGATAATTTTAGATAATCTCAATAATATATCTACAGGATACTCTTAGACTGATAATAAATACTCAGAAACTAACGATCGGTCTAGTTTGATATACTCGTAAGTTTTTAACAGTAATATTGAAGATTTAGACATTGAATCCACATTTCAGATATGTTCCAGGAAATAGAAAACCATACGCCAATAATTCAAAAATTAAAATTTTCATTCAAAATAACTAGTGGTTTTTTTATACCTAGTAGTTTTTTCATATCAAAGCCTCACAGATTGTAGCAAAATTTTAAAAAAATGTATTAAAGTCGAACTCAAAAATGTTACACATCAGGGATGGGTATTACTTTAGGTCCAATACTATTTATTTATTTATTTATTTATTTATAGTATTACACAAGTTCGTTTGTACAGTTTACCATATCATGTTGTATATATATATATGAGACGTTAGCAAAAAACTGATTCTCGAGGAGATAGAGTAATGATTAAAAGTCGCCTAACTAGGCCAGGGCCTGTTCTAAGGCAGACTTTATAAAATATTGTTTAGACGTATCTAATCAAATTACTAAATAATTATTATATTTAAAAAAAATAAAAAATTAAAATTAAAACAATAAAAATTTGTAGAAATTCTATTACTTTGATAATAATTATTAACGTGTAGAGTAAAAGTAAAAATATATTTGAAAGTAAAAATATATGTCTAAAATTGAAGAATAATGCTAAAATTTAATATACAAAAAATTATTATACAATATTCAACAATCCATTGATGTTTTCTCTGCCTTCTGTAATAAGCCACCTAGAAACCGGTTTTTTAAATTTGTTTTTGGTTTCAATGCGTTTAACGACATCAGGCAGGTAGTTGTACATTCTCGGTGCTATGAAGTTAAAATGTCTCTGTCCGAAAGTCGTACGAGTTCTTGGCACTATCATATCGTCATTCTTTGCAGCTCTGGTGGGTCTCACTCGTGCGTTAATAAGTGTCATTTTGAATTTTGCGTGTATCAAGGCTATCTTAATGTACAACAGTCTTGGGTCCAAAATATTACTATCTTTATATAACTGGTTCGTAGGATATCGATACGGCTTCCGATCGATAATTTTTAGTATACACTTTTGCGCTACTTCAAGAGGCTGGAGGATAGTTGATGCACAACCACCCCACCCGATTATGCCATAACAAAGAATGCTTTGGCATAATGCATAATAAAATAAAATAAAATAAAATAAAAAAAATAAAATAAAAATATGTATTTTTTAGTGTTTCCGGGTCTAAAATATTTCTCACTTCGCGGAATACGTAGGAAAGTTTTCGAACCTTACTTGTCAACATCTCAATGTGCTTTTGCCAACGCAGCATATTATCAATTATTATTCCGAGATATTTTACGTGTTCTGTCCTTTCCAGGAAAGGGCAGTTACATTGCTGTGTATTTTTACATGAGTGAATAGTTACGGTATGATATGGTGATGGTTGTCCTTTATTATTATTACTAAAAGTTATATATTTCGTTTTTTTAATATTTAGGCTAAGAAGAGATTCATCTAACCATTCACGTCCTTGATTAATACCAGCATTGGCTGCACAGAAAGTGTCCCTCCAGGTATGCCAATCAAAGATAATGTCTGTGTCATCAGCAAAAGAAATGGTTTTCCCCACCAGATCGCATAATTTATTTATGTAAATGAGAAATAAAATAGGCCCGAGAACACTACCCTGAGGAACGCCAAATGGCAGGTCTTCCGGTTTGCTGGTTACATTATTAATGGTGATAATTTGTTTTCTATTTTGCAAATAGGTCTTAAACCAGTTGAGTGTGACATGCTGGATTCCAACTTCCCCCAACCTCCGAATGAGCTTATCGTGCGAGACCGTATCGAATGCCTTTGCGAGATCCAAGAAAACAGCTATGCACTTTTTATCCTCATCCACATTGCAATTAATAATACGTGTCACTTCTGCGATTGCATCAGTTGTGCCAATGCCTTCTCTAAACCCAAACTGGTTATTAGATAAAAGATTGTTTTCTTTTAAATATTTCAGAACACGTTTTTTTGCGACTTTCTCTATAATTACTCTATAATAACTATATCTACAGGATACGCTCAGACTCATTATAAATACTAAGATATTAACGGTTGGTCTAGTTTGATATAATTCCTACTTATTGTAACAGTAACGTTAAATATTTCGACATTGAATCCACATTTCAGGTATGTTCCAGGAAATGGAAAAAACCCATGCCTATAATTCAAAAACTCAAAATATTTATTTTGTTAAGGTATTTCATATCAAAAATAGACAAAGAAAATTTATAAATATTGTAGTAAAGTCGAACTCAAAAATGGTACAATTCAGGGATCGATATTAGGTCCAATAATATATCTATAAGATATGCTCAGACTGATAATAGACACTTAGAAACTAAAGATCGAGGTAGGTTCATATAAGCCTTAATTATGGTAACAGTTGTATTTCGACATTGGATATAGAAAGTAAGTTCAGAAAATAATAACTTTCATGCAAATATATCAAACTAGCTGACCCGTGCCCACTTCGTTGGGCGGTAAAACTTTTTACTTGTGATGAAATTATGAGTGTGGTTTGGTTAATACTGAGTGCTATGATTTATTTCCTGACTGCCAAAAGAAGGGTTATATTTTTACTGCATATGTATGTATGTATTTGCATGCCAATTTGACTATATATTACCGTTATTTGTGAGTGTCTCCTTGTGAGTGTCTTATTTGTTAGTGTCTTATCTCTATATGCAGTAAAAGTGAAATTATATGCAGTAAAAGGGAAAAGTCTTTGTTTTAAACACTTGAGACGATAAATTTACTTATTTTGATATGAATTCATAATTGTTGATAATATGACCAATAAACATGACTTAACGATTTAAATTATTTCTTTAATATAAAAAACTACTTTCTGTGACTTGAATATAAAATTTAGACATATACTGTCGCTGACTTTTTTGTAGGCATTATCAAGCTCTATCAAGCACTTCTCTAGAACTTAATCATATGTCTCTCATCGTTAAAGCAGCGTTAGTTAGAAACGTTTTCGTTCGACCGTTTTTTCCGACTTACTTTGGAAATCCGTCTACCACAATAAAGTGTTTTCATTTTTCGGATTAATATATATATAGCCTATGACACTCACAAATAACGTGGCTTTCTGCTGGAAAGAGAATTTTCAAAATCGGTTCAGCAGATCCAGAGATTACTTCCTACAATGTCACAAACTTTACCTCTTTATAATATTAGTATAGATGAAGAATTATATCCAATAATGCAATAGCAATTACGTGAATCATGGAAAATTCTCGATCCCGTGAAATCAGCACGTTCGATGGATGCCAACGTTAAATCCCTGAAACGGTCCATATATAACTGATGTTAACTGATGTTAACTGATGTTATGGCTATCAATACAATGCACCATACCAAAAGAAATAGTATAGAAAAATAGAATTAAGATAGGGTATTTAAACGTAAATTTTACAAAATAAAGAATCAGATATTAAAAAGAAAAGAGATGGTAGAAGGAGGGGTGAGAAGGGAGGAGGAGGGAGATGGGGAGACGATTGTTTGTTTGTTTGAAAACTTTATTGCACACACAAAAGAATACAATGTGGTGGGCCTATTGCCAAGTGGCAATATCTACCGACCATACCGCCAGGGTTATTGTGACTGAAGGTTTATGTGGGCAAATTAATTTACAAGTAATAAATAAATACACTTACAAAAAAGTCATCATAGTATAAAATATAATTCAGTGATTAGTAACGTATGCCAACTCGATATTGAAGGGAGGAGTGAAATATAAGGACAAGCAAAGGAGACGGGAGGGGAGGGGGAATTCATAAGTTGAGTAAATGTCTCTTTAAAGAATTTTTAAACCCGCTCAGGTTTTCAAGTTTTCAAGTTGTCTTATCGGTAAAGGCACGGAATTCCAGAGACGGGCCGCTTGCACTGCGAAAGACCTAGACATGAAAGTTGATGAATGCTGAGGTATAGCCAGTTATAGATTTTCCTGAGAGCGCAATGGGAGACCAGATGATAGCGGAGAGAAGAGATTATACAAATAAGTAGGACAGTTTGACTGTAGTACGCGGAAGAGTAGGGCGAGTATGTGAAATTCCCGACATCGTCTAATGGGTAGCCACTCTATTTGCCTGCGAAAGTTTGATATGTGATCAAACTTCTTCAGGGAATAAACAAAGCGAATACACGCGTTTTGAATCCTATCTAGCTTATCGAGTAGTTCTTCATTCGCATCTAGGTAGGCCACATCAGCGTAATTAATTAGCGGTAAAAGAAAATATTGTGCCATTTGGCGTTTAATACAAAGAGGTAAGAGATTCTGAACCCGTTTAAAAGAATGGAGACTTGCAAAGACTTTACGACTGACCTCACTTACTTGAGGATGCCAAGATTGTGTGTTTCTTATCGGTTACATTAGAATTCCTGTGACGACGAATCTTAATCGGCATTTTCTTTTCTTTCTAATGTAACACAAACTTGAGGGGTGTCAATTGCTATAGGCGAACCGGCCACTTCAGGGAGTTATACTAACGATATCTTGCCATTCTCTCTCCCATGGAGTGAACGCAGACTTGGTGGACGTTCAATCCACAGTCAAACTACGCACGTAAGAAACCAGCGCCTTACGGCGAGGCACTGGGAATTGCCACTCAGCAAGCCATCCTCGCGCCTTTACTACCAGTAGAATTTCTCCATCCTCCATTCAGGTCACAGTTTCTGTGTCGCTTGCCCTGCCTCTACCTGACGTTAGCGGTAATTCAAATTCGAATTAATTACGAATCGAGGCACCCTTTGCCTGTCAAGCTCACACAGAATCGGATGGTCAACGAATAGTTTTTAAGTATAGATGACAGCAGGTCAACATCTACCCCCGCTTCTTAGGAAACGTACGTTTCCAGACTCCTCCGGTTATTCGTCGGATCGCGCAGCCGATTCCAGTTAAGCCTGAGATTATTATATTATTATGTATTATTAAATTTTAATTTACTATTTCTAAAAATAAACCGTTTGCTAGTTAATTTAGTTGTTTATAATTTCAATTACTAATTTTAATAAAATAAGATCTTACACAACATTTGGCCAGCGCCATTTCACGTTCATTGGCCCTAGAATGTATAACAATCTTCCCGAAGCAATTAAAAGTAGTGAGAACACATCCACTTTTAAAAAATCTCTAACCGATTGGTTGCTGGAGGTGCGTAGGGACGGTTTAGGGAATATGCTGACTGTTGTATTTTGAATGATAGTATTTAGTACTTAGTATTTAGTTTTTTCATGATAATTTTAAATGACTATTATAGGTATGTGAGCGTTATATCAATATGTAATTGATTTATATATGTATATTATTTTAGTATTTATTTTTATTTATTTTGGTCTTATTATTGGTCTTATTGTGCATATATGGATATATATTTTATCTATAGATGTATATAAGTATCTATCCATATTTGTATATGCGTAAATATTTGTAGTTTTATATTTGTCGATTTAAAAATAAGTACTAACTATAGTTTAAGTTGACAGTGCACACTGAATATCGTCATTAAAAGTCTGCCTTAGAACAGGCCTAGGCCTAGTTAGGCGACTGTGTCAAACATTAAAAATAATGTCGCATCAATTTCTTGCTAACATCTTAATCAAATATGATATTAATTTTTTACTAGATGTGTTACTAAAAATAAATATATAAATAAATAAATAAATATTGTTTACTTTGAACCATCTAGATACAGGACAGTACGGTGCTAGTTAGGTGGGCACTGAGCATTTGCTACGTTTGCGTGTTCAATTTTACGCCAGTTACTTTATAACAATGTGGCTATGTATAAAAAAAAATATGAATAAAGTACTAAAATTAAAAAAAATAAAGAAAGAAGACTTGAAATTAAAAGAAAGAGGTAAATAAAGTTATGAGAAAGTCACGCGCTAAAAAACTATTTTAATTGCTTTTAAATTGTAAAAAACAGCCGCGATAATCTTTGAATTGAATTTGAAAATAGAAGCAAAAGAAGAAGAAGAAGTTGTTTACGCATCTCTCGCTCTGAATTTGTCGCGGGTCTCTATCGATCGGTTCTTCTGTCTACTCGGAGCGGAAATTTGTTTCGTCCATTTAGACGGGGAATACAAATGAGCAGTACTCCCACCTCCACCCATTCACCCTAATCACCCCCCCCCCCACCCATTTCAAACTCCCAACCCCTAAAACCACTTTTAGGGCATCTGACAACTTCCTTTCAAGCACATGTCAAGATATAAAGTCAGGGTTTTAAAAATAATGTATCTATGAACAATAATAATAATTTTATTTATTTATTTATTAAAAGTAACGCACGAGCTATACATTCCTGCAGTAGCATAAAAAAGCACACTGCAGAATATTGATCACTACGTCAACGCCACCTGACTAGGCTTAGGCCTGTACTAAGGCAGGCTTACCAGAAAATATTTTACCTGTTCACACGTTTAGTTAAAATTAGAAGAAAAACAATAGAAATCGAATTAGGTACCTATTAGTATTTCAGATATCATGAAATAGGATTAAGAAAAAAATATTAAAGAAGGAATTAAAATTAAAGAATTAGTTTAAAATATGTTAAAATAATAAAAATCTGAATTACTTTTCCAAAATTATTTTAAGAAATTTTATTTTCCAATATATATATATATATATATATATATATATATATATATATATATATATATATATATATATATATATATATATATATATATATATATATATATATATATATATATATATATATATATATATATATATATATATATATATATATATATATATATATATATATATATATATATATATATATATATATATATATATATATATATATATATATATATATATATATATATATATATATATATATATATATATATATATATATATATATTAAAAAAACCGTAATAAAAATAATTATGACAATAATTCACTTTCTGTAACGAAAGTTGTGTTTTTTTTTATTTTATCCTTGTTTTAATAATTATTTTTATCGACGTTTCTCGCCGAGAAGAAGAAGAACGCTCTAAGTCTTAACGAGGGTAAGAAGTAGTCATGTGTACAATTAAAACGTATTTACATTTATATCCACACTATAAAACAAATCCCTCGAAATGGCGCAAACAAATACCCGCTTTTAATAGTGGAACGGGTAGTCGGCGACCTCACCTTCTCCTATAAATCGAATCAAAACAATGCGCCCAGCGAGATTTACTGCGGCGTTCACTGGCTGTCCGCTCGTCAATTCTAAAACTGTCGCTTGAAGGACGATGAACCCGGTCGAGACAGGGCCATTTTATGGCTGCTCTGGACTCTGAACTCTGCAGTAGTCTGCAGTCTGGGAATAATCAAGGAAAACTTGCCGATCGTGCCTGGTGCAAACTGTAAACACGGCGCAGTATCGGCAGTCGCTGCAGTTTATTACGAAATTCCTTAACGCGATCGTATTGTGCCAATTCGTTATTGCCACGTGCTGCACATGCATACAATCGTATTCGCTTTTACTTTCCTGGCAGTGAAAAGTATCGTGAACGCACTTCTGTATGTCTGTGTGTATGTGTGTATTCCTCCACGATAGCACGATACCCCAGACTTGAAATCAAAGCGAATACGCCAGGAGTCGTAAGGGCTCGAATATGATGACCAGATGTTGCGCTACTCAGCCTATGCAGATATCCTCAACGATCCCCCTCAACGATCAATATATAGAGTTATCAACCACAACTCAGGAAGTTTTAACGATTAGGCGTTATCTCTCCCGTGAAGTGAATGCAGAAGACTTGGACAAAACCAATCCACTTCCAATTGCGACCAGATTGCTCCTGTAGGAATCTGGCCGCAATTGGAAGCGACCGGTCTCTCGATTGGTTACTTGCACGGTCCTTTCCCTTTCGAAGCGGTGAAACGGTGTATACCGAATCTATCGCGGACCACGGCATCCTTTGCCCGGCTATTCACCCAGGATCGGGTAGCCGATGGTCGTTTCAAGAGCAGTCGCCGTAAGGTCCGCAACCACCCCCGCTCAGGAAACAGTACTGCTTCCCGACTCCCCCGACTAGTTAGAGTGCACAGTCGATTGTCTTACGCCGCACGGTGCGCAGGCCGTCCAGGAGCGCCATAGGGTTGATTCCTAAGGGAAACTAGCCCTAAGGCCAGAGTCCTACCCGGGCTCGCACTTCATTCGTGGAGGCGGCCGGATGGGTGTTGACCCGTGAGTGTGACCAACCCTGAACATAATGGGTCTTCGTGGCCAACTCAGCAATGGCCCATTAGCGCCCCTCAACGATCAACAACACAGACCCCAAATTTTGTTAGTTCATTCAGTTATGATAGCCCGTTATACTCAGTCAGGCTGCTGCACCCAGGGATGGCTCACGACGAGGGAACTACTTATCGGTCAACAGCAGAGACACAAAATTTTGTATAATTACGACAGCCCGTTCTAAGTTTCACCAATGACTGCGGCACCCAGGGTTGGCTTCCAACGAGGGAACTCACCAACGGTCAACAGCACATATATAAAATTTTGTATACGCATTATGATAGCCCTAAGTCTGTTCCTGACATGGTTGTTGCACTTATAAAAAAAAGGAAGTCGGTTTTTCTTTTTGTTAAAATTTAGTCTATTATTTGTTGCTACATTAGTAAACTTTAATTTTTGATACCATATGCCTGCTTCTGCCTGCCACTTAGGTTTTTACTTAATCAAAAATTACGACCTCACAGAAATATATTTTAAAAACTAGAAAACAAAGGAAAATTTATTGTTTTTTAAAATATGCTCGCTCCTGATTATCTATGACTTTATATAAAAATTTGAAGAAAAATAATAACAGGTAGAATAGTTTTGTAAATTGTACATGTGTGCTGCTAGTCGAACAAAAACTTAGTGACCCTGCCTCCAAAAAAAAAATACGGTTTCTATGAACAAAAATAGCTTACCGTTTATTTTTTATTGAGATGTATTTTTTTATTTTGAGAGTGGTTAAAGTAAACATATAACGGGAAGAAACATAACCATTAACCGACGTTATGCGGTATAAATTACCTAAAACTAAATTTAAAAAGGCAGTTCGAACCTTTAAATTCAGCAGAAGATAAAAAAACAATAAATTTAGGAAAAAAAAAACAATGACGCAGGGGGCGCAATAGGGAGCGAGGGTTCAATTGTTCTTTGAGCCTGCTATTGAAGCAAAACAAACTCGTTGCTATCCCTATATGAAAAGAAAGTTTTTCATTTTCCTAATATATTTAGATAGAAGTCACAATAAGTGACAATTCTTTGTCATAGAATAAACAATCCTTTTTTATGCAAATACTCAAAATGATATATGGATAAAAAGTCAACTTGTTTCAGAATATTGTAAAATTCAAATAATGCCTTATCCCCGGCTGTGATTCTATTGAAGTTTTAGTTTATAAAGCCGTAATTTAGGCAAAATTTCAAAAGTAAAAAACATTATAAAATATATATATTTTATCTTTATTAAACCCCCCCAATGTGTAACGTCCCGCTCGGGATGTAGCCTACCTACGGCAAAATGTGTAACTTCCCTTGTGGGACGCAGCGAAAAATTCCGTTTATATTCGAAATGCTGTTCTATGCGCTTCTGCGTCCGGCACAATATGGCCAAATACAACTTCAATCCAAAATTTCCGTCCGCCGATAGCGAAGAATAATTTCAAAAATTAGCGACGAGGTCGCTGCCCTCGGGACCTGTCAGTTTCGTCGACCGTATTAACTGCCCGCGACGTTGTGATCAAAATAGTGATTGTAAAGTGTTTCTGTGCGATTTCCTGCAGAAATGTGAGTAATTTGCATTCTAAACGAGTTTAGTGATTTGAGAATTAGTGATTTGAGATAGTCCCTTTGCTGTTTTTCACGTATTTTTAAGCAAAATGCTTCGGCGAAAACATATGCGTGGCAAAAAAATGGCCGTATTTTGTTTCGTAATTTTTATGAAATATCCCGAAATATCGCGAAATATGACGTAACATTGCTTTAATTCGCTGATGAAATAGTAATTGTTTCATTTACATCGTAAGTAATCAAGCCGTGTTTTGTTCATTACGAGTTGTTTTGTAATACGCCACGAGCAAAGAAATTTGTTTTTGGAAATAGTATGGGAGTATTACCATATTTTGTGTGTGATTTTCTATAGTTTTTCTATGAAATGTGACTCTTTGTAGTCTATTAATTAGTTATTGGACATATAATAAGCATATAACGAGACAATATATTTGAAAAACTCTAACCAATTTTATATTATGGGCCTTCAAAGTTTATTACCAAGTTTCGGTCGCTAACTCTCAAAAGTTTAGATTTTTCTGTAATATCAGACAAAGCTAAAAGTTCTGGTGTGATTTCCTAAGAAGTGTGATGTAGTGGTAAAGTTATTATAAGAGAATTTCATATAAAAAAAGACCCTAAGTGGTCAAAAATATAAAATTTTAAAAAAAAACTGAGAATACATCAATTTTTTCTTGGCTGAATAACTAAATATTTTTGTAAGCAAATAAGTAAAACAAAATAATCTTTTTGTAAAGCATTTAATAAAGAACATAACTGTATTTACAATATTGCTGTAGTTCCGTATTTTGTGATAAAAACTTCGAAATGATCGAATAGGCGAGTTTTTTCAGTTCGCCAACTTTGTAATATTTATTCATTATTATCTTAATTATTTTACGAGATGAGGTTATAATGTTTTATATTTCAAATTTCAGTGCGATCATTTTACAGTTCTTGTTTTTATGATCCGTATAGTGGTTTATAAGTTATGGTCGTTTATCTCAAGGCTGTCGATTCGCGCCGATTTTAACGCGCGAAACTCGCGTGAAGGTACGACCAAGTTTTTCTACACAAGTTGGGGGATTAAAAAATAATTAAATATCATAAAAAAATAGTTACCGTCATTTTTGTAGAACGAGGCCTAAAGTGATTAAAATATTCCTCGAAAACTCTCCTATGAGGATAGTAAATTTTGAGACATGTGCACCGGTGTTAAAAACAGTTTTAAACTAACATAGTTTAATTAACCATTCGGCTAGAAAGACGTCACGTCCCAGTTATATAGTTTAGAGAACGTTGCAGAATGTTGAAAGCCATAAAATGTGGGTCGGCGCGATGAATGATTTCAAACATTTTAAACGCTGAAAATACCAAAAGGCAATGGCAATAATCCGGACACAGCTTATAAAACAGAATTTATTTATATATTTCAAGTATCCATGCTGGTCATTATGTTACAGAACGAAGAAAACGATTCGAAGTCAGTTTGCTATTAAAAGGATAGATAGAAAAAGATAGAAAAGAAAAAATACTAATGAATTTCAGATGATTAGCGTCGTTGTGATAAACCGCATATAATTTAATCTTTTTTTTTACGATACATCCAAGTATAATTGAGTTCTGCCCTACTAAAGGAAACACTTAACACGTTTATTATAAGGGATTATGGGCATAATTAATGGCTTTACACCGGAGTGTCATAAATAAATCGATTAATCTTATTGGGGTTTATATAAGTTTTATAATTGTTCGGTCGCTAAGATAGCATTATTAAATAAGACAAATTTAACCCTTAGATCAGGGGTTCCCAAACTTTTTGGTACCACGCCCCCCTCTGGTTATTTGGAGACCCCCCACGCCCCCCTACACATATCAGTATATAATTGTACGTATGGTGAAAATTAAAACAAGTATTACATGAAAAACGAATATAATTACTGATACAAAATTTACCATTGTAACACAGATACATTTTCAATTTAAGGAAGGTGAAACAATAGGCCTACCTACTTACAAAAACAAAACATAAAATGTAATTTAGTGAGATGGGTGCGCTTGCATGTTCTGGATAAGTTGACAGATCCTGGGTTGAGTTTCAGATAAAGCACATCGTAGGTCACTTTCGACATCAAGTTTGTTGCGGTACTTGGTTTTGATCGCCACAAGAGTTGAAAACGCTTTTTCGCACATGTATGTTGTTGAAAAAGTCAAGTACATCCGAACAGCTTTCTCTGAAACACTGGGGTAAACTTTTAAGTACTTTAACCAAAATGAGGGCTTGTCCATTTTGTCAAAATCGTATCTTGCAGCAGAGTCATTTTTTATTTCTATTCCCTCCTCTTGCAACTCTTCTGGCAGCAACTGTATGTCCATGTTGAACGGGTCGGTTGATAGTTTGTAAAACTCCTCTGACAAGTTAGGAAAGTACCTGCTGAACTCCTCCTTGAGGTTCTTCAAATGGTCAATTATCAAGTTTTTCAAAAGCGGTCCTTCAAAAACGTCCTCAAAACATTATTATTTTTGTAATTATTTTTGTAATTTTTTTTATTTATTTCATTTGGGTGTCACGCCCCCCCTGGACTTTCTCCACGCCCCCCCAGGGGGGCGCGCCCCCCACTTTGGGAACCGCTGCTTTAGATGGACATGGGCATGTTGCATGTCGGTCGTTTAAGGAATCTAAAAATATATCAGTTTTAGAATTTGTAGTTATTTTTAGTATTTTTATGGTTCTTCCTTGGTTGGAAATATTGTACCAAAATATTGTAAAAGACACATACTATATTTTGGTAAGTTGTAATAATTAAACCTTTAGTTAACATAAGAATTATTTATGAAATGTCGCCAATATCGAATAAATATTCGTTTACATATATGAAATAAATAAAAATAAAATAAAATACAAACGGAGCTGCCATGGAATTCACCGACCGGAGTCGGGCCCATCATAATACTATTTTTACACTTCTGAGAGGTGAGCAGTGGATTCCGGACTAACGACCGGTTGTGGTAGGTTTAGGACAGCTGTCTTGCCACATGTGAGCGTTCACCTTACCACCCTTTAACTTCCCCTTCGGAGCCATAGAATTTGTGATACGCAAATCGCGGTTTTAGATATTTTTTCTAGGAAAGAGTTAATTATTTTTCTGTAGAGACAGAGGTGAAACAGAGATTTAGCTGGCATTCCACGAGCGCCAACTTCCACCGCGTGAAGGTGAACGGTGAAGCCGTTCCGGTGACGGCATTTGCGTAATTGCTGATTTATAAATATCTGAAAAGTATATAAATATCTAAAATTATTTACTTATTTTCACCTACAATGCTATGCGCTATGCCTATTACTCGCTGGTTGAATAACAACTGTGCTATGGTATTCTTCTATGGGGTACTGCAGCGCACATGAAAGGTGTATTCACTCTACAGAAAAGGGCCATACGTAGGATAGTGGGTGTTGGTCCACGGCAGCAATGCCGTGAACACTTGCGGTCGTGCCATTTGCGTTCAGTATAATTATCGTCCCACTTGCGGTCAATCGACATTATTAAAATAAAATAATGTTACGAGTGACCCCACTTGCGGTCAAGAAAATAACTTTATAAATCGGCAATTACTTTATTTGTCTAACGTGGTCGACAGACAATTCCCTCATTATTGAGAGGTCAAATTTATTAAATATATAGTTGATTTCGGTTGTTGAATTATTTTCCGATGCTAAGATCCACGGATGTAATATCCATTGGAATCAGTGTCTGTAGCGAAAAGTTCAAAAAATAGGACTTGTAACTGACTACAAAGATAATGAAGAAGTTAGATTACTTATGAGAGTGTGTTCAGCTCTAGGACACTTACCTGTAGAAAATGTGGATGATGGCTGGCTGGTTATTCAAGCTCCTAACAATAATGAGAAGCTTACGGAATTTTACGATTCGTTTATCCCGCAGTGGCTAGAACACTCAAGTATCACCAAAGAAATATGGAATTGTTATGGTAAGAAACACAGAACGAACAACGCTGTAGAAGGTTGAAATAATCGATTAAATAACATTATACAGAAAGCGCATCCCAATATTTACACTCTTGTTTCACGACTTAAAGAAGAGGCCGAATATAATGATTCCTTATTGACCAGACAAGAGCTTAATCTAGAGGACAAGAAGAGAAAACGTACATACGTAAAAATAGATCAACGAATAACAAATATTCTGGAAAATTACAATGTCACAAGAGAGTTAAAGAAATGTCTAAAATTAATAAATAATTAGATATATAAGTAAAATATTATACTGAATAAACTTTATGTATTTTTAAATAAAGCTATAAGAAATTATCAAATTTTCTTTGACCGCAAGTGGGGTCACTCGTAACATTATTTTCTTTTAGTAATATCGATTGACCGCAAGTGGGACGATAATTGTTCTGACCGCAAATGGCCCGACCGCAAGTGGCACTAATTCCCAAAAACTAGGGATTGACCGTATATCGCATTGCCAAATATATCGCAATAAGAGCTCGTCAATATTCCACGACTAAGTACATCGGCATGACACCAGGACTAAAACCGATTACCTCCAATCGATCATACCACGTACAGCCAAATTCCAGGCGACTAGTCTTTTTAAGGGCTAAAACATTTTAACAAAATGCCTGATAAATTAAAGGCGATTTAAAAAGTTGAAGTTTTCAAGAGATCCATAAGGGTGTATCTGCTTAAAATCAACATGTATAGGAATAATGAATTTTAAAATATTTTAAATACAACATCGTACTAGCAATGTAATTTAATGAACTCATTTTTTATTGTCAATTGTTCTATTATAGTCTTTTTTGTGCATTGAAATAAGTTTGGAGTATTTTACTGTAGATAATTGTTTGTTAAATTTAGTAACTAATTTAAAATTAATTCAATATATAAAATCGAAGACTATCGCAGTTGTTTGACATTATAAATAGGATATAAAACGAATTTACCGCGTGAAATTTGTAGCACCCGACGTTTCGGTGACGTTGCAGCCGCCGTTGTCCAGGGTAGACTGAAGAGCTGTCAATCCGTTGTTTTGCGGGTAGGCCGCGTACCGCTTCCGTCACTGCGTAGGTTATAACGGTGGTGGGGGGCCGGGCTCGGAGCGCGGGAATTTTGAAAATCCGTCTTGCACACAACACTCACTGTATCCTGTTTTACGTCTTTGCGTTCGGCGTTCGGCGGCGGGAACATTTTAAGAAGAGGGTTCCACGTAGAAGAGACGACGGTTACAAACTCTCTCTCCTCCGGTGAGGGAACTCCTCAACGGTCAACAGCAGAGACTCAAAATTGTGTACGCTTTCAATTATGATAGCAACTTTCAAGTTTGACCATGACATGGCTGATGTACCCTGGGTTGGCTCTAGACAAGGGAACTTCTCAACGGTTAACAGCAGACACAAAATTCGAAAAGTCCTAAAAGTCAAAAAAGTCTTGACAGGAAAGTTTTTTACTTCTTCGTGCAGCTTTAAGTTTATATGACAAAAAATGCGACTATTTTTAGAAACATTTCTTTTAACATAATACATATTTGTGTACAAGAAAGACTATAACAATCTACCAGGCCCCATTTCGACAATCTTCCCTCATTCAAGGTTTTCACCAACGTCCAATAAATGGACACTTTAACAGTTGAGATTGCGAAAAGACCATAAAGGGCGACGCAGAGCGCAATGAAGACAGATCGCCTCGGATCGCGGGCGCCGCGTTTCTCCTCTCTGATTGGCCGATTGTGAGGGCGCACGTCCCGAGCCGCCTTTATAAATAAAAATGGCCGGTAGCCGATGAATTATTGCACCTCGTTTTTATGATATCATTATCGAGCCTTCCGCCCGCCGACTACGACGTCGTCTACCTTCGCCTTTTTATCTCGCGGACGCCGTGTTCCTCCGGCCGCGCTGCTGCGGAAGTCGACAGCGCCACAGAATAAGCAAGCGACCGCCTAACTGGAAGCGACATTTGCAGATGTCGACTACGACGGGCGAACTTGTCACCTTTAGGAAGTTTTAGGGACAATAATCGTTTTCTCTACCTTGAGATGAGCGTAGAAGACTTTGACGATACAAATCTGCCGTCCAGCAAAGCCACGAACACGCCAGGCCAACGCCTACGGCCAAAGCCTTACGGCAAGGCACTAGTAAGGTAATCCAGTAAGTCTACCTCGCCCCCTGGCTACTTTCGGACAGATTTCTCCGGCCTCCCGACTGGTCACGTGTTCGATGCGGCTTGCGTAGTCCTATCCCTTACGTAGCTGTGATTCAAAGTCTACCGAATCTACCGCTGACCGCGGCATCCTTTGACCGGCTGCTCAACCGTTATCGGGTAGCCGATTGGTCGTTTCAAGAGCAGTTGCCGTAAGGTTAACAACATTCCCCGCTCTATAGGCAACAAAGCCGTTTCCAGACGCCCCCGGTTATCATTAGGAATGTAAAGTCTATTGGCTGGCGCCGCACGGTGCGCTAACCACCCAGGAGCGCCCGAAGAACTATTCCCAGGGGAACTGACCCGCAGGCACAGAGTCTCACCCAGGCTCGCACTTCTGCCTGAAGGCTAGCAGATGGGTGTAGACCTGTGAGTTAGGCCGGCAATAAAACATGAGTAATAATGGCCCAACTGCACTGGGCCTGTACTTTATGGTTTCTGATGGTTCCGTGCCGCTTGGGCTCTGTCGGCTAAACTCTTTGTCATCTGGCCTGCCGAACTCACGGTTCAACTCCCATCTGGTAGCCTACTCGTAGAGGGGCTTTCCCTGTCATGGCCGCTGTGACCTTCTGCTACGGCTGTAATCCAGCAGTTACGATCAGAATTCTCGGATTCGGGGGAATAATACCTCGAGCGGAACTGGGCGGTTAGTGCACTTCGGCACTTCTGAAAACAAAACGAAGAAAACCCAGTAGGCTTACAACCAGAGGAGTCTGGCGATGTATGTTTCCTAGGACAGCGAAGGGTAGTTTTCTATCTGACATATTCAATCCTTAAATAGACGTCAGCCACCCGATACCGAGCGAACATTTCCGGTAAAGGGCATCGCGGTCCGCAACAGGATAACCGTTTACGTCAGGTAGAAGCCGCATAAGCGACCTCGAAACCGTGATCAGACCGGGGGACGGAGAAATCTGGCCAAATCTGGTAGTCAGGGTTGAGGCTGCCAGCTGTGTACTTCTCAGTGTCTTGTTTAAGGCGTTGGCTTCTGACGAGCGAGTTGGCGTAGCTAGACAGTGGATTGTCTTTAAATCTCTACTCTCACTCCAAGTGGAAAGAACGATCACATATCGTTATAACTTCCTAGAGTGGTGGGTTTACCCGTTGTAGATGACACATCGAAAGTAATCACCTTATAGTTAACAAAACGATCTATATCGTTATACCATCCGAGGTGTCGGATTCGCCCTTTGTAGATGACAGCTCCAAAGTTCCGGTGCGATAAGCCCTTTTCGGGCACCAAGGCCGCACTGACACTATACAACAGCTATGTCCGCAGCATTTTTGAATTCGCGTCTCCCATTTGGTCTCCGCAATATAGCGTGCACAAATCCCAACTGGAGGGGATTCAAAGACGTTTCGTCCGGTGCATAGCCCGACGCGAACATCTGGCATTTGATTCTTACCGTGATAGGCTACAGCATTTTAATATGCTGTCGCTTGAGGACCGGCGAACTGCTGCGGATATGACTGCGCTACATGACATCGTCAATGGGACGCTGGATAGCCAATACTTTCGAGCATCGCTCTGAAGGTGCTGCAACGTAAAACCCGATCTATACAGTTATTCGAGCCCCCGAGACGACTAAATTCTAACTACACGCGCAATTCAATGCTTAACCGATTGCCACGTACGTATAATGATAAATTCACAGGGCTTGACATTTATATTAGAAACGAAATTAGCTTGAAATCAGCAGTACGAACCGCCCTTGAAGGAGCAGCGACAACTGCCAGTAATTATTGGTTTGTAATATGTATGTATAAATATAATATAACTTATATATGTATTTCCATTTACTCATTTTGAATTTATGTTGTATAAGTATGATTTATATGTTTGCGGTTAACTCTATAACTTTTGCGGTCATTTGACATTTTTTTGTTGGTGGGGATGAGTCCTCGCCGCGTGGACTTGGACGATGAGTTCTCCCGGCAAAGTTACATTTTCGGCAAAGTTACATTGGCGGTCTACAAATGCATCGGGAGGACTGTCGTTTATTTCCGTGCGGTATAGATCCGTTTTCTCTCAACTAATAAATATCTACGTATGTGTTTTTTGTTTCATAATTAATTTGTAAAATATTTTTCAAATAATTTCGAACGGCGTAAGTTATAATCGGCATTAGAACATGTTTTTTTTAAGAATTATGTATCTAATTATAAGTTCATGCTGTTACTTATCTAAATAAATAAATAAATAAATACATACTGTGGTTTGCCGCAGGTCCATGTCACATCTGTAATAGGGATATTTGTTATATTATTCGGTGCCCCTTTCTCGCCCGCTTTTATTCGCCCTGCCATACGAGTTATTTCGTACAAATTGGACTTACAATCTAATCGTGGTTGAATTCAACAGAAATGGAGGATTTCTATCTCTCCTATTTCACCGCAGTTATGAAGTGAATTTCTCCGATAGATTTTTCCACATTTTATTTTTTGATTTGTGATATTTTCTAAGAAAACGTTCTCGATGTACACATAGAATCACCATCACAATCATAAGCGCTACAAGTCATTATGAGTCTTGGCTTGGTCAAGAATCTTCTTCCATTCCAACCTACAATATGATATTATAAATAGGACAGAAAACGAATTTACCGCGTGAAATTTGTAGGACCCGACGTTTCGGTGACGTTGCAGCCGCCGTTGTCTAGGGTAGACAACGGCGGCTGCAACGTCACCGAAACGTCGGGTCCTACAAATTTCACGCGGTAAATTCGTTTTCTGTCCTATTTATAATGTCAAACAACCGCGATAGTCTTCGATTTTATATTACAATATGATAGGCGTACAACCTACGATATGATGTTTCTCTACAATGTAATAAACATTATTTTTGACAATGCGTATCTGGTCGAAAAGGTATGTATTCTGGCTCCTCCTCGCATTACTCGGAATCCGCACCTGTTTTATGTAAAGAGATATAACTCTAATTATACGAAGCATTCCCTAATAAACAGAGCTATGACAACGTATAACGATAGGTTCGGGTACATTGATATTTTTTCATCAGGTAAAAGTCACTTTAAGGAAACCTTTAAAAAGTCTTATTTATTTATTTATTTTCAGGAAAACCAACAGCTAATTATAATTTAACAATGCCGGAGTAACATAACAGAGAGCCAATTAAAGGTTTTCACGTTTAAATAACGTTGTAGAAACATATGTGTTCTTTCAATTAAAGCTATCGATTAAGAATGCATCAAAAATTATTCAACAATTAATGCTAAAAAATTCACTGTTCAGCCGCTGCCTAGCTGAGTTAACACTCGTACAGAATAGATCAAAGTCAAAGCGTTTAATCATGTCATTGAAATTGTCACTTGTTCGCCACAGAAATGCATTTTGCCTATATTTGGTACCAGCATGAGGAACATGAAGAGCAGGGTTAAATCTATTGAGTTTGGAAGGAACATGGAGATTAATTTTATTTAGTAAGTCAGGACAGTTAATATTATTGGAGGTAATTTTTAGCAAAAAGGTTAAGTCCGCGGTTTCACGCCGCTTAATCAAGGGGAGGATATGAAATTTCTTGCATAAATTGAAATAGTTAGATGAGCTGTATGGGATTTTCAGACGGAAGCAGAGATATTTCATGAACTTCATTTGAATGCGCTCGATTCTGTTTATATATTTGTCATAACAAGGGTTCCATACTTGAGATGCATATTCCAAGATGCTTCTGACAAAAGTGCAGTAAAGGATCTTGAAAGTTTTAGCACGGTGAAAGCAAGCTGCACTCCTCATAACAAAACCTAAAGCTTTGGAAGCTTTAGAAACAATAGATTGAACGTGATTATCGAACAGTGGATGAGAATCATGAATGACACCAAGATCTTTAACCACGCTGCAACTCTGCAAGTTATGAAATTTTAATGAGTATGAGGCTAGAGTAAATATTTTTTTACGGGTGTAGGTGACAACGGTGCACTTGGATGGATTGAGGTCAATTTTATTAGAGAGACAGTAACTGTCCAATCTTGAAAGGTCCGCCTGAAGGTCGGCGACATCACCGACCGATTTAATTAATTAATTAATAAGTCTTATCAGTCCTTTGTCCCCCCTATTTCAACTAATGACTATTAATCCCTTAAACGGTTTACATGAATAGTTTTTTGTAATATTTTTTAAAATATATTTTTGGTACAAAATAAACAATAATGGTTATAATCTTAACTTAAAATTTCATTCTCATTTGTTTTTTGTTCTTTCTCTTTGTCTCTCCATAAATCACTGCTAAAGAAATGTAAGTATAAATAAGGTATAATAACGGAGATATGTACTATACACATAGTATTAACGGTAAATAGTGTTAACATATAATTAGTCATAGTTTTATTGTTATATTTGGTATTTGTTATATAGGAGGTACGTGAAAAGCTGATTATCAGATCGGATTGAATTAGCATGCACAAGCACTCACAAGCACATTCGCACTACAGATACACACACCCACACACACATACATACCCGCACCCTCACATACAAACACACACATACACACACTCACACATACACGCTCTCCATCACACAAACACACACTAACATCCATACACTCGCACCTAGCGATTTTGACTGTTACTTTTTAAATTCTTTTTGGTTTTATTTATTTTGTATTGTTAAGCATATTTTGTAATCCTTATATAGCAAATAATTTAAAACATCATTGGCTTTGTTACTGCTATATATATATATATATATATATATATATATATATATATATATATATATATATATATATATATATATATATATATATATATATATATATATATATATATATATATATATATATATATATATATATATATATATATATATATATATATATATATATATATATATATATATATATATATATATATATATATATATATATATATATATATATATATATATATATATATATATATATATATATATATATATATATATATATATATATATATATATATATATATATATATATATATATATACATATATATATATATATATATATATATATATATATATATATATATACCTATATATATTATGCTTATACGTATTTTTTTATGCTGTATGTTTTTAAGAAAAATAAAATAAAATAAAATAAAAATATAACCTATTGCTTAGGTTTTCCAGCTGATCACCAGTACATTATTACATTTTTCCTCTTCTGTAACGCTAAAAAGATACGTAATAGTTTCACATGGATATAATAATAATAATAAATAAAAATTCTGTATTGACCACAACGGGTACAAAAGGCGGGCTTATTGCCATAAACGGCAATATCCAATAGCCAACCAACAGGTAGTAAAATAACGTTTGTTCGTGGCAGAACATTTTTTTTTAATTTTTCATTGACTACAAAGAATACATATACATACACATACATACACATACATATATACATACAATACATAAAGTGCCTAATAATATAAATGATACATGATATCCATATTATACATATACATAATAAGAAAAATAAAAAAAAGATTAAAAAAATATATACGTAGGATCAGGTTATATTATTTTGAGAGCAGATATAGCTTCAGCCGGGAGCGAAACGCACTCGAACTAACGGTATCCCGTATATTGGAAGGCAGGTTATTCCATAATCTTGCTGCATATACAGCAAAGGAATCGTTAATGTTTCGTATAACGTTTCGTATACGTGACGTGAGCGTAGAAGACTTGGGACTTCAGACTTGGAACAGTCCAACGTGTAGTTACTCCACATGCCCGTAAGAAACCAACGACTTACCGCGAGACCCCGGGTTTTCACTCAGCGGGCCGACACTCGCGCCCTTACTTTTAGTTAAAGCCAGATTACTCTGGGTTTCCGACTGGTTACAGGTTCGAGTTCGCTTGCGCGGTCCTCTCCCTTGTGTAGCAGTGATTCGGTATCGCGGACCACGGCGTCCTTATTTTTTTTTTTTTTTTTTTTACCCACAAGGCATATGCTATTTTGTGAAACCCGCATTGTTGCCTGTTGGCACCATCTTCTAGGTGGGCATTTGTAGGATCACGCAGTTAAACACTCCGGCGGTCACCCATCCCAGTACTGACCGCGCCCGTCGCTGTTTAACTTCGGTAACAACGAGGAGAACCGGTGTCAACGGGGCTACGGACGCTTTGTCTTACTGTTCACCCTGTCGGTTCAAGAGCGGCTGCCACAATGTGAACAAGTGCCCTACTCCGGGAAACAAAGCCGTTTCCAGACTCCCCCGGTTATAAGTCGGAATTCACAGTCGATTGGCTGACGCCGCACGGTGCGCAAACCTTCCAGGAGCGCCCGAAGTACGATACCCAGGGAAACTGGCCCGCAGGCACAGAGTCCTATATACCCGGGCTCGTACTCCTGCTTGGAGGCTGCCAGATAAGTATTGACCTGTGAGTTCGGCCGACCGTGACACATGGGTCATAATAGCTTAACTGCACTAGGCCCATTAGTTCCGAATACTGCAACCGCAGTTAAGCAGTGTCGATTACAATGGGCGAACCCGTCACCCCAGGCTGGTATAACGATATGTGATCGTTCTTTCAGTCGTGGGATCAGCGTAGAAGACTTTGGGACGGCACAAACCTACCATTCAGCAAACCTACGAACCCGACAGAGTCCAACGCCTTACGGCGAGGCACTAGGAAGGTAACCCAGTGGGGCTACCTCGCCCCCTGGCTACCAGTTTTGGTGAGATATCTACATCTGGAATTAACCTTCACAATACCTCCTTTCTCCTGACTGGTTACGAGAACGATTCAGTTTGTATCTATCGCGGACCAAAGGCATCATTTGCCCTGCTCTGAATTCAGGATTAGGTAGTCTAATAGACATTGACACGTCCAAGAGCTATTTTTAGCCGTCAATTGGACACGACGTAAATGTAATGTGATGTGACGTAACGCAATTTTAAGAGTAGTTGAAGACAGGTCAACATCCACTCCCGCTGCTTAGGAGACAGTATATTTCCATAGTCTCCAGACTCTTTCAGCAATTAGTCAGAGTGCACAACCGATTGGCGTCACCGAACGGTGCGCAAGCCGTCCAGTAGCTCCGTTATGCAATCCCGGAGAAATTGGTCCACCAGCCGTGAGGTCTAAGACGCGAGAGTCTTACTCGAGGTAGCCTTTCGCACGTGGACGCTTCTTAATAGGAGCTAAGTCGTGAGCTGAGCCGATCTAAGAACAAAGTGAATCTTACGGCCCAAGCTGCACGAAACCGTTCGCTACTGCAACCGCAGGAGTCGACTCCAATGGCGGTGTCGACTGCAACGGGCGAACCCGTCACCCCAGGCTGGTATAACAATATAGATCGTTCTTTCAGCCGTGGGATGAGCGTAGAAGCCTTGGGAACAAGACAATCTACTGTCTAGTTCACCAGCAACCCATTAGAGTCCAACGCCTTACGGCGAGGTACCGGGAAAGGTACCCAGGCAGTCTCACCCCCTAACTACCAGTTTTGGCAGGATATCTCCGTCTGGAATTAACCTTCAGGATACCTCCGTCCTTCCGACTGGTTACGGGTCCGAAGTCGCTTGCGCAACCTCTACGCTGTAATACAACTATTGCAGCGGTAATTCCGTTTGAATTTATCGCGGACCTGGGTGTTCTATGCCCGTAGTGCCACACGGGGTCGAGTGGCCCAAGGTCATGACAACAGGTCAACATCCACCCCGCTGCTTAGGAAATAGTATATATTTCCATAGTCTCCAGGCCCCTTCAGAAATTAGTAAGAATGCACAGCCGATTGGCATCGCCGACCGGTGCTCAAACCGTCCAGTGGCGCCGGGATGCAATCCCGCCGGGAGAAACCGGTTCACCAGCTCTGAGGCCTGAGACACGGGAGTCTTACCCGGGGTGGCCTTCCACTCGAGGAGGCTTCTGAATAGGAGCTGAATCGTGAGTTGAGCCGATCCGAGAACAAAATGGATCTTGTGGTCCAAGCTGCACGAAACTGTTCCCCACCGTGTAACCGCAAACCTCAACCGCAAATTCAAAACCGCGTTTCTTCCACCCTCATTTCCGCAGAGACTCTCGAAGTCGGCTAAACCCCGATTTTTGCCCCGATCGTATCCGCAGGGAGGAAAGCCGCTTACGAGGCAGGTAGGAAAGCCGCTGCGGCGGACGGCATTGTTTGTCGTTCGGTTTCTTGCGGGCGCTAACAAGGACAAGACATCGTTTCGAGATGTCTCGCCGCTCTCACTAATTGGCTGCGGAATAAGTTGCGGTCTCATGAATGAACCGCCCAGACTTCCGAGCTTCGTGCACGTGCTCAATGAACCATTGTGGATAACGGAGATGAGACGAGATTTTTAAGTGGTTGACTCCTTTTTAAGACCCAGAGACAAGCATAAGGCACTTCCCGTGAAGGTGATACCTACTAGAATCTTACAAAATTAAATGAGTCATCTGGAAATTATACATCGATAGATAGCCAAAGATACTAGATACGATATAAAACAATAAAACAATATACTAGGTACGATATTGAAGCCAAAATGTTTTCCAAGAAGCCAGAAATCCATGAGCGAATTTTCGGAGACCCTTCGGCTACGTAACGACCAAATTTGGTTGTACATCAGAACACTGTTGTGAACACTGTGCGCACAGTAATAATAATAATAATAATAATAATTAAACAATTTATTTGCTTTAACAGAAAGGCGAGCTTTTTGCTTAAAAGCAATATCTTACAGCTAACCTTATATTTCTATTAATATTATTTTCTAATTCGAATGCATTCTAAAATCCATACCAAATATCTCATTATTACCATAGATACATAGACGGCCGCTAGATTTCGCGCGTCATTTCGCTAATATTTCTGGTAAAATTTCATTGTCAAACATCATAATTTTTTTTTTCGAGAAATCATCTAAATATTTATCATAAAAATAAAAATCATAAAAATATTTTTGTAAGTAAATAAGCAAATCGGAATATTACCTTTGATAGAAAATCCAACAAAGATCACGATAGTATTTACAATTTCTAAATAGGTACCGTATTTTTCCGCAAAACAAATAGAAGTTAGAAATGCCGAGTTTTTTCACTTTTTCGATTTTCTCATATTTATGTAATTGTTTTACAAAATGAGATTTCAAAATTCTATATACAAAATTTCAATACGATAACCGCACAGTTATTGTTTAAATGATTGCTATAGTGGTTCCATAGTTATAGTACTTTTTGTCGAGCGCGGCGATATTGCAAGAAATTCCAATAAATTGCCGTAGTCTGTCATGAAATTATGCCGCTACTCGAAGGGCATTTCGAGTAACGGCACTACAGAAAACCCTACAGAAGGCACTACAGAAGACCCTTCGAGACCTATAGACCTTTAAGTAAATATTCGTATAACACTTATAGTTGACACATTTGTAATCGTACCTTTTATTTTTGTTAGGCGATGTGTTTTGCTTTCGCGTGTATGCCACCTAGGCCGTTAGTATGTATATAAACATGATGTATACAGATTATCATCTCTATTTCGCAGGATAATATATTAATTAAAGGATTTCGTGGGCATGCTCAAATATCTGCTCGCAATCACTAGTAATTACAGACTAGAAGTCGAGTAAAGACAAGGCTTTTACACCAATTACTGAATATTCAAAGAGTGATGTCAACCAACTAATTAATGAAGGGGTTCGAGAGCAACGCCACGTGCGGGAGTCACTCACCCTCAACTAGACGAAATGTCGATTAATTTCACAGAAACTAATGGAGATAATGATGGGCCTGACGACTCGCGAAAGAAGAGATACGAGAGTTCTCCATTTGCTCTAAACTTCTAAAGAGTCTCTGCTCTGCAGGTTCAATGCTCTACCAGCCCACGGGCTCCCTCTGATATCTAAAGACAACCTACTGCTCTCGATCCCTGGTTATAGTAGTGATTTCTACTCGCGCTCCTTCTCCATACATGGAGCCCGTCTGTGCAATGCTTTACATATTTGAGCTATAAACTCTTTAACCAGCTACCACTCTCCACAAGAAAGATGGAAGCAAAGGCGTTTAAAAGATTTATTAAACAAAAGCTGCAATCCACACATGCTTTCTATAAGCTGGATGATTTTTTTGAGCATTCCAATTCTTTCAAATGGGAATAACATTAATATGTAACTTTCAGGTACTTTATTTTAGTTCTTATTGTTTAATAATAATATTATGAATTTAATATTTAATATGTAGATTACAATGTGTAATGTAACATACCTGATGATACACATACGTTGTTTTTTTCCTATTTTGTTTTAATACTTCCTAGTGTGTGTTTTTTTGTATAAAGTGCCTAAGATGACTATTAATATTCTTATAATTATTGGATTTGAATTAGTTTTTCGTTTTCATGTTGTTTTTTGTTCTAAATCCGAATTCACCAAATAAGATCTGTCAAACAGCCATTGTGTAAGAAAGTGTTTTTTTTCTGCTACAATTAAAGGTGTTGTGTGATAAACAACGTTTCATTGTTTGTTTTTGCTCGACCACTGATAATCTCTAAAAGGTTATGGGCCCAGTGGCTGATGTCGAGTAAAACTGAACAGTTACATTGAAAATAAATAGAAACAAAAGTAATTTCTACGAAAGCCGAGCCGCCGTGCCGTACATGAGTAGTGAACTTTTAAAAAAAAACAAAATGGATTTGATGGACGATAAATCGAGCGGTGGCTCTGTCATCCATCACAGTTTGAAAAGCACAAACCACAAATTGTGGAAATTCCAATTAATGCTGTGATAAAGTCGCGAGCTCTGACGGAAGTCATGGAAGGAAAAGTTGCTGATGCAAATGAGGCCATGACAGTGAAAGAGCAATACGAGCGAAACGATGGCAAAGAAATGGCCATCCTGATTTCATCAGTGGATTCCGAGCAGGCAAATCACATTCTGATGTGCAAAACAGCGAAAGAAATTGCAGATAAATTGGCCAGTTTGTACGAAAAACGGATCGAAGTGGGCATCATGTGCCTCTATGAGGAGTATTTTTCATTAAAAATGGTTGAGGATGAACCGGTCGCTGCATATGTATCAAGAGTGAACAGAATGGCACATGAAATTGACGACCAAGGCGAAAAATTGTCCGATAACATCAAAATGGTGCGCATCATCAGTGGCTTGACGCCCAAGTTTCGTAATCTCAAGACCGTTTGGTACAATATCAAAGAGGGCCGAACCCTGGAGAATTTGCACAGTCGCTTGCACCTGGAAGAAGACCAAATAAGCAAAACCGATTATGTGCAATTGGATGCTGCATTCAGTGCGAAGTTCAAGTCGAAGAAACAGCAAGCCAGCAAGAAGACGCCATCTTCAATCGAGGAGTTAAAAAAAAAACGAAGTGCAACAAATGTCATGAATTCGGGCATTGGAAGAAAGAATGTCCGAAGCGTGCTGAAAAATCGCCCGATGGCAAGAAGGGCGGCAGCGATGTTGCATTTTGTGCGAAACTCAACGGCGCAACAGCGATAGATTACAGCGATATTTGGATTGCAGATTCAGGTGCCACTGAACATATGTCTTCACGTATCGAGTGGTTTGTCAATTATAGAAAGTGCGACGCAAAGCGTTTTGTCAAAATCGCAAACAACGATCGTATACCGATTCGTGGCATGCGCACAATTATAATCGAAGCCAAGGTCAACGGTGTGTGGCTGCAATGATATTTGAACAATGTGCAGTACGATCCTGAGCTGAAGCAAAATTTATTTTCAACTGCATCCGCTACATCGAAGGGTTTCCAAATGGTCGTCACCCGCGATAACTGCAAATTGATGGATGCTGATGGTGTTGTGTATGCTGTTGGCGTAAAAGATGACAGCAAACAATTGAGAATAATATTTCGGCAGCGACTGAATGAGCATGCGAATTCTGCGACCGTCACGCTTGAGCAACTGTATCATAGATTTGGGCACCTAAACTTGGAAGCAATTTAACGCATGTGCAAGAAAAATTTGGTTGAAGGAATCAAATTGGCGAGTGAAGCAAAATTTTTCTGTGAGGATTGTCATATCGGAAAAATGCAACGTGTTTCGCACAAACCAGCACAAGAGAGGGTAGCAGTTTACGGCGAATATTTGAATGCTGACCTGTGTGGACCAATGGAACAATTGGGCATTGGAGGTGTTCGATTGTTCCTACTGATCAAAGACGAAGCAACAAGATTCAAGTATGTATTCAATTTGGCTAGCAAATCTGAGGTGTGTGATAAACTCAATGCGACAGTGTCGCTAGTTCGCAGTGCGACGGGCAATTCGGTGAAGCACATTCGTTTCGACAATGGCACTGAATTTGTCAACAATGAATGTATGCGGATGCTGTCGAAAGCCGGAATAACAGTTGAGCGAAATGCACCGTACACACCCGCGCAAAACGGACGCGTGGAGCGTGAGAATCGAACCGTGGTGGAGTGCGCTCGCATAATGTTGCTCTCCACTAGTTTGCACAAGCGTCTGTGGCCAGAAGCAGTACGTACAGCCGTATATATCTTAAACCGATCGTCAAACAAAAAGTGCCCAGATTCAACACCATACGAGAAATGGTTTGGTGTTAAGCCAGAGTTGGGTCACGTGAGAATTTTTGGAAGCGAGTGCTTCGTGCAGATTCCGAAGCAGACTGGACGCAAGAAATGGGACGCCTAGTCCAAGAAGGTGTTCCTTGTTGGATACGAGTCCACATCAAAGAATTTCCGTTTATTTGATCCGGAAACACAGAAGATCATCGTTAGCTGCAATGTAATAATAAACGAGAAGAATGTTCATTTGGATCACATCATCGAAGACGAAGAAATTGTCAAGCAGCCGTTAATCGTGGCTTCGACTCCGCAGCGTGTAGTCATTAATAACAGAAGGCACAACTATTCGTCCATGTCGAATGATGAGTTTTTCGATACAAATGATGTCATATTGAGTGAAGGAAATGAAAACGATGACAATGTCGATGAAGGCAGTAACAAAAACGTGCGCAGAAATGAAAGTTATGGTTTGCGCGAGAGGGTGAATCCGCCAGATCGTCTGATTGAGAGCGGATATTCGGCCGTGGTGTTGGAGTCAAAATCATACGAAGATGCATACATAAAGAAGGTCGTAGAGAAATTCAACATGCAAGACTCGAAGAATATTTCTACTCCAGCAGACAGCAACGTCATATTGACCAAATCATGTGAAGAGGATAGCGTCGTCTTCCCATATCGTCAAGCGATCGCATCGCTGATGTTTGCTGCAATCGTGACAAGACCAGACATTTCATATGCAGTGGGAGAAGTTAGCCGTTATATGGATGATCCAAAACCACCGCATGTTTCGGCTGTCAAGCGTATTCTTCGATATTTGAATAAAATGGCCGAACGAGGAATTGAATATTCTGGATTGTCGACAGCGTTGAGAGGGTATTCCGATGCTGCTTTTGCACGCGATGTTGATACGCGAAAGTCAACCGCCGGCTATGCACTTGTTGTAGGCGAGGGCATCGTCACCTGGAAAAGTCATCGACAGAAGACAGTGGCCCTTTCCACTACTGAAGCTGAATTCATGGCAGCGTGTGAAGGCGCAAAGGAAGCAGTGTGGCTGCAACAGCTGCAGTGTGATGTGGGTTCCATTCGAGAGAATCCACCGACACTCTACATCGACAACCAAAGCGCAATTCGGCTTATCAAGAATTCTGAGTTGCATCAGCGAACCAAACACATCGATGACCGCCTACTTTTCATCCGGGAACTGTATGAATCAAAAGCGATTCTGATCGACTACGTGTGTAGTGAAGAGTAACTGGCAGATATATTCACCAAGCCATTGCCAATTCAAAAATTCAAAAGGAACATCGTGCTGTTGGGAATGAAAGACTTCAAATAATTAGTGGGAGTATTGGATTTGAATTAGTTTTTCGTTCTCATGTTGTTTTTTGTTCTAAATCCGAATTCACCAATAAGATCTGTCAAACAGCCATTGTGTAAGAAAGTGTTTTTTTTTCTGCTACAATAAAGGTGTTGTGTGATAAACAACGTTTCATTGTTTCTTTTTGCTCGACCACTGGTAATCTCTAAAAATAATAATTATCTATTTTATATGTATACGCGTGTACATGGATTCAGCTCTATATTTCTTTTAAATTTTATTTGTCTGTCGTGTAAAGCCGACTTTAGTCAACGCTATTGTCGAATTAATATTTATGCTTTAATCGTTTTATATCTACATTTAAACTGATGAAGTTTAATATGCGATAATTAGCTTTAATTCATAATTCATGCTTTTATTGTATATTCTGAATGAATAAATTGAATACTGAATACTGAATATACGTGGTGAGTTTTTAATTAGGGGCACCTTGTAGTAGGTGAATTAGTAGGAAGAATTTGGCAACTTCTGATTAAAAAAATTGGGAAAAAATATCTATTGAAGAAAATCTTGAGAAGCGTTGAGAGCGATGTGCTATCTAGGGGTAGGTAAAATATCGCTTATTAACAATATTAGCGATACTTTACCTACCACTAGGTAATGTGCATAGTGCTTATAGCTTATAATAGTTTTTTTATTTTTTTTTAAATCAATTTAAAAAAAAAAATTTTTTGGCTGTTTTCCTCGAAATTGATTATCAAAAGTATACGTTCATATAAGTAAAAGTAAAGAAAATATTCCAGAATCGGGGTCCATGTGCGGAGAATGAGTGCAAGTATACATCACTACTCTGACCAGGGATCGACAGCCAGTAGATTTTCTTCACATTTCAGACGGCGCCCGTCAGCTGATAGAGCATTGAACCTTCTAATAGGATAGCTCAGAGCCGCCAGCGGCCTCCTTTAGGCGCAAGCCACGCACAACGGGCGCAAGACTCGGACAGGGCGCAGACGGGAAGAAACGTGTCTGCGCCTCGTCTTTCTGTATGTTTTATGGAGTTAGGGAATTAGGGAGTTAATGGGCCCTTGCTGAGTTGGCCACGAACACCCATTCTGTTTAGGGTTGGTTACACTCGAATCACCTCAGACAGTTTTAACGATTAGTCGTTCTCTCTCCCGTGAAGTGAACGCAGAAGACTTGGACAAAAACAGTCCACCGTCAAGCTCCGCCACATGCCCGTAAGAGGCCACCGACTTAACCGCGAGATAACTAGGTGTGTTCCCCAGCGGGCTTACACTCACGCCCTTACTTCCAATTGCGACCAGATTACTCCGGTCTCTTGATTGGTTACGAGTTCGAGATCGCTTGCGCGGTCCTCTCCTTTACGAAGCGGTGAAACGGTATATACCGAATCTATCGCGGACCACTGCATCCTATGCCCGGCTGTTCACCCAGGATCGGGTAGCCGATGGTCGTTTCAAGAGCAGTCGCCGTAAGGTCCGCAAACACCCCTGCTCTATTATTATATTATAGGAAACAGTACTGCTTCCAGACTGCCCCGACTGTTAGTCAGAGTGCACAGTCGATTGGCTTACGCTGCTAGGTGCGCAGACCGTCCAGGAGCGCCAAAAGGTTGATTCCTAGGGGAAACTAGCCCTAAGGCCAGAGTCCTGCCCGGGCTCGCTCGATATTTTTGAATAATACCATATTTTTATATTAAGTCTCTAAGTTCATCCCAGCTTGAAAGAACGATTAATATCGATAAACCTTCCTGGGGGGAATTCGCCAGTTGTAGGTTAGCTCGCCAAGTGTACAAGCAGCTAATAAAATAAAACGAATAATTCTGTGGCAATTAGGCAAAACTACATAAGTCAGATATACCATTTTCTCAAAGGAGCATTTTGAAATTTATGACTAAAATTGGCACATGGAATAAAAGATGTGTGCTCTTTTAAACTATATGTGTAATTTTAAAATAATATGTATTAATAAAAAGATAATTCACTTATGCTACTATGACCACCTATCAATAGTTAAGAAAAAGTACATAAGTTACACATATGTAGTTTTGCTCACCTGAACAATATATAACTAGTGAGAAAGTGGGTGCTATAACTTCTTTTATATTGTGCTTCGAGTTATGGAGTTTTTCTCAATGAAAGAGTAAAAAAAACGCTGTTAAATGGTCATTAAACTCATTTTGGTAAAAAACGACTTATGTAGTTTTGCCTAATTGCCACAGAATTTTCCCCGTCCAGTTCAGCGACGACTCCAACAATGATAAACCAAAAGTTACAGCGCAAAATTACACTCGTTACAATATCAATTTACACTTGGGACCGTTGTTTACGGTCAAGTATCTCCGAGGCAAATGTCTATAATTTCAAGGGAGATAATTGACGTTTTGCCACTTCATCCGCCGCACGAACAGTCTGCCCCGGGGGCTGCGTGCACGCACTTTTTGAAACACAAACCGGTGATTTTCGTCTATAAGATAAATATTTACCATAGAGGCCCGATCGTGACAGGTCATTATCGGATGATTACGCGCCTTAAGGCTACTACCTCTCTCAAACAGTGAAAAATTGGCATTTTGCCATCAATTGTAAGTGACTCACGCGTCCATTTTAAAAAATAATAACAAGTAAATATATTATAACGTGGGATTAGGGATCCTATCACGTTATACCAAACAAAAATTAAGAGCGCCATCGAGTTTATCCAAAACGCGAAAAAGAAAAATACCATAGATTAGGTGATGACCGAAAAATACGAAAACAACCCCAGGGTCGGGGAAAGGATTTGGTTGGGCACTAAATTTGGCAAAACTGAGAATAAACCTTCGCAAATTTAAAATAAAACTCAATTGATGAGTTATAAAAAAACTAAGGTCCTGTAGGGTCCTTGAGTACCTACATACAGTTAACAAAAGCATGACTAACCAATGAATTAAGTAGAAATTCATTGACGCAAATACAATCTATTCTGCACGTGCACTGCTATTAAATTCTATCGAATTTTGGTAATTAATGCAATCACAGGCGGTGAGTCATGCCAATTTCTCCAAATCGAGCGGATTGACATACTTATTTCGTCACTCCTTTCAGGATTGCGTCATTTATCAGGGTATATAACCCAGTACATTTAAATTTTGACCAATCAGTATCATTCCTCGAGTGGTCATCTCCTAGTGAGCGCTTCTGTAGCTACGACTTTCACGAGCCGGTCAATGCATTAGCCAGTGCTACCACCTCATCCTTCCTTTCTTATCGAGTTGAGTAAGCTGAGGTCCGTCACTCCTGCAGACCCGAGCAAGTATCGAGGAGATACAGAATCTCTGATACAAACGGTAACCTTTCCTTCCTCCCCCTAGACAGTGCACAGGTACGCAACTCCGGTTCCTTAATTGGTTAATGCGTATAGCCAGACCTTGGGGTAACCTATCCATTCTTCCTGCATAATCAAGCTAAACCAACTATCTGTCAGATCCTCCAACAGACAGTAGTAAAGTACCCGAGAGCCGAGATACTCTGAGGTACAAAAATCAATTCCTTACCTTCCTTGCCGCGCGCCGCGATAATTATTCGGGAACGTTATACTGGCAATATAGTACGATACGGCATAATATTCAATCAATATAAATAAATTATTTGATCGATATACCGGTAATAAATAAAACCTTCTGATAACATAAACTGCATCTTATTACGGAGTAAAAGGACTTGTTGACACCCGGCTCTTACACTGAATATCTTGGAGTCAGTGAGAGTCGGCCCTCCGTCACAGTCCTTTGTTGAGCCGGGAGCTCCTTCCTCTTCAGACTACGGTGACATGTTGTACTTTTCAGGTTCAATTTAAAATATCCAGGCGAGAATAAATCCGGGCACGGTCGGCCGATTCGTGAGGGTTTCTAACAGTTGGAAATAAAAGGTAACACAGCAAAAACCACGCTGCGATGAAAAGAAAAAAACACCACCATTACTTCCACGAACTCGTTTAGCTAATTGAATCCCCAAAAGAATTAAACGCTTACCAAAAATTAGGACCTTGTTCACATAACTTTAACACGCCGCGTTTCTAGTGCACAAACAACCCCCGATCACTTCGCTTTTAGCCAATTTTCTGTCGCCCAGCGCGTGTCACCCAGCGCGTGTGGAACTGATCGCGCTATGTTGGAACACAATGCTCTCTTCCAATGGCCGTGGCCAGAATTTAACAGAACGGAAATGCCTGTCGTTAACCCAACTTTAGGAGATTAAAAAAAACTCATGACAACTCATGTTCACAGTAATATTGTAATATTTATTATATTTATTAAAAAAAGGTTCTTTCGAACTTGATATTTTTTGAAATCTCTTGTTTTATTGTTAAGGCAAGGACACCAAGAGGGTCAATTTTTATTGGGCCGTGCAATACGGCCATTGCTAATTTGACAGCTCAAAACGTCATAGCTTTTATACGATTTTTTTGGAAAGATGCTCGTAGATTTAAAACAATGATTATGAAACAACTCAAAACCTGAGTAAGACCAATATAAAAAAAACACAGAGAAATACACGCGAAACATGTTGCAATGCGTGCAACATGTTTCTGAAACATAACATGCCACGCAAATTTGGATTTTGTTACAATATTAAAACGAATAAATAACACGACTGCCGTTATAGAACGTGAACTATTGCATTTATAACAAGGTAGAGAGGACGAGTAAAGTATTGAACATAACAACAAAATAAGACTGATTTTATTAAATATCTTCTTTATATTTGATACATTGATGCGATGCATTTTCCATTATCATATTTTTTATATTTCATTATTGACATTTGATTGAAAATTTTCATATTTCATTATTGACATTTGATTGAAACCTCAAATAATTATATAAAATTTACCGCCCTCTATACTCATTTGTATGTACTCTTTCGAACTTGCTTCATACATTAGTACCATTTCTGGTCGCTTGATGTAATTTAGTGTTTATTAGTCCCCTCGAATGTGAGGCTACCGATTCTGGTTGCCTACGGCAAAATGTATACAAAATGTGTATAAATTTATATAAATTTAAATATAAATGTAAATGTGCGCCGCTCTACAGCAATCCGCTCTATAGTAATGCTATAGCTCTATAGTAAACCCCGCTCTATGTAAATGTAAATGTAAATATAAATTTTTATACATTTTGCCGTAGGCAACCCGAGCTAATCGCCATTCATTTGAGGGGTACAAAATTGATGAGAGCGATTTGACTCCTTCCCATGTATTGAGCGATTTTTGCCCATAATCAACCATTATCCTAAAGGACTAAGCTATTCAAAAATATATATTTCATTGAGCTACCCGATTTTCCGTTAGCTTCTGGAATTATTTGTAGTAAGTACTTCTTTACTTGTAATAATTACTTGTAATAAAAATTTCTTTTAGTTTTTTTTTAAAGAAATATTTGTGGTTCATGTATTTATCCATATAGATACATGTTTCTTTCCGGAATGTGCCCAATCAGATCTTATTTAACACTAAAGACGATATATTTATGTTAATTTATTGACATTTGAACATTTAGACAACTACTTAATTAATATGTGGACCGTTAAGGTACCCTTTTACACTCGAGATGATAAACAAGTTTAACAATATAATGCACTTTTAAATCGGTTCAGGCGTTTAGAAGTTATGGTTGAATAAAGAAACTGAAGACACATACATGAACCCTGAATACATTGCACTCATTTTTGGTGGGCAGTCGTGTAAAAATATGAATATTGTAGAGTATTTCTTAGTTATTTCTTAGTCATATCATAAGAAATTTTAATATTTGATTATTTTATAATCAAAATAAAAAAATCTGAAGTCATCACCTTTTTGTAATATGCATTTTTTTGTATTCCACAGTAGCAAACAAATTGAAACTATATTGGTAATAAGTACGAATGTAAATAATTAAAATTCGATGAGATGAATTTTGCTCATGCATACTTGCATTTAATTTAATAAGATAATCGAATAAATCCGTTATGAAAGTCAGCTTACCACAGTCTGCAACCAGCTTATCTAGGAGACCAGTCGCGGAATCCGCGATGAACAGAATCCGATTATTTTCTCTCTTCTTGCAAATAGAGTTGTCAACTACAACGGGCGAATCCGTCACCTCAGGAAGTTTTAACGATTGCTCATTCTATCTCCCGTGAAGAGAACGCAGAAGACTTGGACAAAACAGTCCACCGTCAAGCTCCGCCACATGCCCGTAAGAGGCCAACGCCTTATCCGCGCGATAACCAGGTATGTTAGCCAGCGGGCTTACACTCACGCCCTACTTCCAAATGCGACCAGATTACTCCGGTCTCTCGACTGGTTACGATTTCGAGTTTACGAGCTTACGAAACGGTTAAACGGTGTAAACTGAATCTATCGCGGACCACGGCGTCCTTTGCCCGGCTTTTCACCCAGGATCGGGTAGCCGATGGTCGTTTCAAGAGCAGTCGCCGTAAGGTCCGCAACCACTCCCGCTCTATAGGAAACAGTACTGCTTCCAGACTCCCCCTACTGTTAGTCAGCTTCATGCGTGGAGGCCGCCGGATGGGTGTTTACCCGTAAGTGTTATCAACCCTGAACAAAATGGGTCTTCGTGTCCATCTCAGCAAGGGCCCATTAACTCCCTTTACCCCCCAGAAACGGCAGTGTCCATTACTGAGGCGAGCCGGCCATCTTAGGATGTTACAACAACTGTTGTCATGTTGCCACTTTGAAATGTAAAAGTTACGTTTCCTCACCTGATAACGAATAACTCAAAAAGCTGGCAGAACACAAGGAATCCGGATTCGGACCGGAAATCGGAAATCGCGACAGACTTTCCAGCGCCTGTTTCTTACTAAGGCAAATACGGAAACTGATCAGCGTTAAATACACCAAAATAATATACTTTGCCTATTTCGAGTCAATTCTTCGTTACGGGATCCCCTTCTGGTCACAGTGTACCGCAGTCTTAAGGCAACATATTTTCTCTCTCCAAAAACGAGCCATAAGAATATTGATAAACCTTAACCCTTCAAATGAAAGGCGTCCTTTTGGGGATGCAAGTTTTAATACACTGAAATGAAGGGCGTCCATTTGGGGACGCGATGGGGGCCGTTTGCGAAAAAATCCATTTAAAAATAGAACGGGCTTCTTTATTTTATCGTATGATGCCAGAAAATAGCCAAAGATTCGTTACTATTAAATTCTACGATAGTATCATGCGATAAAAGCTGTATGAGATATTGCAACACTCCAAACGTCGTGGAACTTTCCACTGTTGACAGCGACACAAAGCGCCGAACGAGTGCTATGCGGCGCGCTACAATTATTGTGATTTTAAGTGTTTTTAGTTGGATTTTACCCGTAAAAGTGAGTTATATGCATTCTAAAATTGTGTAGGAATGATAATTACCGATTGGAGCAGGCCATTTCCTTTTTTTCACTTAGTTTTTAGTAAATTTGTGAAGTGACGTATCGCATTCTCGATGGCGTCGCAGCGAAAATATTTTCGAAACGAATGATATCAGGCGAATGTAGTAATAATATTGGTTTATTTCGCTTATAAAATCGTTATTATTCAATATAGGAGGTATATACTCAAGGAATTAGATGTATTTTGATATTTACACGTCGTTTACAAATGCAACCACGTTTTCATAGTTTATATCTTGGCGGCAAAAACCGAGATTTTTCAATGTTTGTAGAGAAGGCTTGGATTTCTATCGATATGAAACAACAAAAAAATACGGAAAAAAAATTTTTTTTTTCGATATATTTATTTTTGAGAAATTTGGTTATTTGAATATCGGGTTTTATAGGAAAACTAAAATGCAGCTTAAAATAACATACAACTTTTTTTCAATTTGGGCTTATTTACTGAGGAAATCTAGACTGTGTCTCACCATGCGGTGTAAGATCGTTATACCAGCCTGGGGTGACGGGTTCGCCCGTTGTAGTCGACAACCCAAGTTGTTAGTCAGAGTGCACAGTCGATTGGCTTATGCCGCACGGTGCGCAGACCGTCCAGGAGCGCCAGAAGTTTGATTCCTAGGGGAAACTGACCATAAGGCCAGAGTCCTACCCGGGCTCGCATTTCATGCGTGGAGGCCGTCGGATAGGTGTCGACCCGTGAGTGTGACCAACCCTGAACAGAATGGGTCTTCGTGGCTACCTCAGCGAGGGCCCATTAACTTTCTCAACGGTCAACAGCACAGACACGATTGGGTTACTAACTATTTTGTTTTTTTTTTGAAAAATGTATTTTTGTTTTTTAGATGTCTTTTAATCGAGATCCGGATCGGACGCCGCCCCAGGCGTTCCTAGATCTCCTGGAGGAGTCGGGGTCCAATTCGGATGAAATAGATGAGGGTGCAGCGCCGGCGTTCTGGGATGATGACGTTGGATATGACGATGACGACGCAGATATCGTGAAAATGTCGATCGATTTTCAAAGCCCCGGCGGAACTCTGGGTAATTAGTAAGTATATAAAGAATTCCATGTTATTTTCAGAATTTATCGTCAATTTATTGTATTTTTGTCTTTCAATAGTGAGTGGCCGCTGTCATCATCCCGGTTGTCGGCTGCGCCGCTGCCTCCACCACGCGGGCCGGTTGCAGCCCTCGCTGGCACAGCGCGGGGACTGCCCGTTCCGGCCCAGCATCCGCCACCCGCCGCCGCCTAGAACCCAGCGCTCGCCCGCCGGGCCGCCCACCCGACGCCTATTTTTCGCCCAACTACAGAGAGGTATAAAATACAAATATTTATTTATTTTCCAAAACTTTTCGGTACGAGTACTTTACCTTCCTAATAACTCACATGAATACTCAATATCATTAAAACCATAGATTTAAGTAGCAAAATTGCGTTTAAAAGTATCCGAAGACGACTCTATTCGACCATTCGGCTACCCGATACCAGGAGATAGCCGGACAAAGGATGCCATGGTCCGCGATAGATTCGGTACACACCGATCACCGCAAGACAAGGGAGAGGATCACTCGAGCGACTTCGAACCTGTAACCAGTTTCGAATCGCTAATCGCTAGTTTAGGTAGGTTTAGGACAGCTGCCTTGCCGCATGTGAACGTTTACCGTACCGCCCATTCGCTCCCCCTTCGAAGCCGAAGAATGTGAGATGCGGAAATTGCGGTTTTAGATAATTTTTCCAGGAAGGAGTTTGAAATTTTCCCGGAGAGACCGAGATATTTATAGAGTCACCCGTTCTCTCAATCTCGGTCTTCGGCGGGTACAAATACACCAATTCTTCTAAGGACGGTCAGATTATCGACGATCCTACTAAGCAGTATTTTGTTACTTTTCAGACATCGCCGCTGCGTACGCGCTCTGCTTCCCCTGTCTGCCTTTCGCCGCCTAGCACTCTAAGGTCTGTATTTATTCATTTTTCTGGAAGTCTCTAACTATAGAACACCTTTGATAATCCACTATATATAGATAATCCACTATATACATTGATCTGGAAGTCTCTAACTATAGAACACCTTTGATAATCCACTATATAGGAATTGTGTCATAGTACATCAAAAATCAATAATATTCACCGAGACGAGATTTTAAAAGTGTATGTTACCAGCCGATTCTAACTTATAAACCTCAAATTGATTCAAACTAGCTAAAACCAAGTGCATAAGGACCTAACAAATGGGTCTAGACACATAGAATACTCATTATTATTCTTCTTCTTCTTTTGGAGAATACATTTTAGTCAGGATAGGAGAATTTCATATATGAAGGAGCTCTCGTACAAGTGAAAACAGGGCAATCATCATCCGATATTGGAAAAGTGACTTAAAACTATTAGCATACATTGATCTGGAAGTCTCTAACTATAGAACACCTTTGATAATCCACTATATAGGAATTGTGTCATAGTACATCAAAAATCAATATTATTCACCGAGACGAGATTTTAAAAGTGTATGTTACCAGCCGATTCTAACTTATAAACCTCAAATTGATTCAAACTAGCTAAAACCAAGTGCATAAGGACCTAACAAATGGGTCTAGACACATAGAATACTCATTATTATTCTTCTTCTTCTTTTGGAGAATACATTTTAGTCAGGATAGGAGAATTTCATATATGAAGGAGCTCTCGTACAAGTGAAAACAGGGCAATCATCATCCGATATTGGAAAAGTGACTTAAAACTATTAGCATACATTGATCTGGAAGTCTCTAACTATAGAACACCTTTGATAATCCACTATATAGGAATTGTGTCATAGTACATCAAAAATCAATATTATTCACCGAGACGAGATTTTAAAAGTGTATGTTACCAGCCGATTCTAACTTATAAACCTCAAATTGATTCAAACTAGCTAAAACCAAGTGCATAAGGACCTAACAAATGGGTCTAGACACATAGAATACTCATTATTATTCTTCTTCTTCTTTTGGAGAATACATTTTAGTCAGGATAGGAGAATTTCATATATGAAGGAGCTCTCGTACAAGTGAAAACAGGGCAATCATCATCCGATATTGGAAAAGTGACTTAAAACTATTAGCATACATTGATCTGGAAGTCTCTAACTATAGAACACCTTTGATAATCCACTATATAGGAATTGTGTCATAGTACATCAAAAATCAATATTATTCACCGAGACGAGATTTTAAAAGTGTATGTTACCAGCCGATTCTAACTTATAAACCTTAAATTGATTCAAACTAGCTAAAACCAAGTGCATAAGGACCTAACAAATGGGTCTAGATACATAGAATACTCATTATTATTCTTCTTTTTCTTTTGGAGAATACATTTTAGTCAGGATAGGAGAATTTCGTATATGAAGGAGCTCATACAAGAGAAAACAGGGCTATTTCACTTGAAATCTCAATTATCTGCATACTTTGAATATCTTTATACATATATTAGTACATATATATATATTATTACATATATATTAGTACATATAGTATACATAGGAAATAATACACGAGATTTGGTTTAGGTAGTAATATATAATTTAATAAAACAACTTAAATTATTAGCGAGAGCAATTGAGACTCCGCATACATTGGACCCCTTTCAAGCAGGTACTTCTTTATAAGTATTTTGAATGAATTTAAGTTGTTTGCATTCTTATAACTCTCATTTAAATTATTATAAAATCTCGGCGCAAGGAAGTAAAAATGCCTTTGGGCAAATGAGGACTTTACAATCGGAATATTATAATTCGACCCAGTAGCTTGCCTTGTGTTTTTAGTTTGTTGGCTTCTTGTCTGCTGATCCTTGATTCTGTGAAACTCAATTCAGTAGCCTCCTCGTGTGAAAGGCTACCCCAGGTAAGGCTCTTGCGTCTCAGGCCTCACGGCTAGTGGATCGGTTTCTCCTGGTGGATTTCCCCGGGCGCTACTGGACGGTTTGCGTACCGTTTGACAATTTGAATATTACGATGAATAATTTTACTACATATCTTTTCTACTACTTATGAATAATTTTACTACGTATCAATTGATTTTATATTCCCTAAGGGGATTCATTTTTCACTGGACTGTTACGGGATGACATAACGATTCTAGTAGTGCCGAGGATAGTTCTTGTCCCCTCTGTAGCAATACCCCTTGCACAGCTAGACACATTCTAGCTGGCTGCAAGGTGGCCTTAGATCAAGGACGGTACACTTACCGCCATGACAAAGTTCTCGCTGTTATTCGCGAGGTAATTAGTCTCTCAGTGGCTCGTGCCAACAAGGGTTTGACAGTATCCTCCAAACCCCCAATACAGTTTGTGCGGGATGGCTCTAAAGGCAAAAAACATTTAACTACAAAACCTTTCTCAATAATCGAGAAAGCTACAGATTGGATTCTGGAGGTTGATTCGGTCTCTAAGCAGTATAAATTCCCTGAAAGTCTCGGATGCACAGCCCTCCGTCCAGATATAACTCTTTACTCTCTATCTCGGAAGGTGGCTCTTATTGTAGAATTAACTGTTCCATGGGAATCAAATATCCCAAAAGACCACGAGTACAAATTAAATAAATACCATGATCTTGCAAATGCCGTAACCCGGAACGGCTTCACTGTTCACCTTCACGCGGTGGAAGTTGGCGCTCGTGGCCTGCCAGCTAAATCTCTATTTCACCTCTTTAAAGATCTTGGCCTTTCCAGAAAAATAATCAACTCTTTCTTAGAAAAATTATCTAAAACTGCGATTTGCGCATCTCAAATTCTATGGCTTCGAAGGGGGAGTGAATGGGTGGCAAGGTGAACGCTCACATGTGGCAAGACAGCTGTCCTAAACCTACCACAGCCGGTTCGTAAGTCCGGAATCCACTGCTCACCCCCCAGAAGTGTAAAAAAAATAGTATTATGATGGGCCCGACTCCGGTCGGTGAATTCCATGGCAGCTCCGTTTGTATTTATTTATTATACCGCAGACTTCTAAATCGGTCTAAGCGTTTAGAAGTTATGATGGAATAAAGAAACAGAAATTTGCGGTCAGGGGAAATTTTCGATCACTACAACAGAATTAGGTTTTTGAAATTGAATTGAAATTCAGACTTTCAATATTGAAATTCAATATTGTTTTAATTTTCAGGCAACCTCTGGCGGCGGCGGGGCGACTAGCAGCGGGCAGCGGACGCGGGAGAGCCGGCGCGCGACGAAGAGCGACGCGCGGCTTGCCGGGCAGCGCGGCAGGCGGCGAGCCAGGCGGCGAAGGAGGCGGCGCGACGGCCGGCCGAGGAGGCCGCGCGGCAGGCCGCGGACGACGGGGGAGGGTAGCCGGCGGGGCACGGCGGGGCGCGGGCAGAGGTGGACGGCCGGGGGCATATAGACGCGGTAGGCACGCCGCCATGCGAGCTGTGGTCGGTGAGAATGTCTGGTGTCAAGGTCGTGAAATTGTAGAAGTATGTAAGACCGATGAAGACGTCCCCGCTGTATTGAAAGAGATGGTGGATGAAACTGAGAGGGTTCGTCGTGATTGTCGCGCTAGGGAGTCAGCAAGACGTCGACAGCGGGACGTCGGCACGAATGCGGACGAAGGCGACGAGAATGAGTTGTCGTTAGACGCGGAATCCGTCATAGCGCGGGAACTGTTCGGTGGCGATAGGGCGGCTATGTACGCGGCTATGTACGCGATAGGGCGGCTTTATTTTTATGACATGTTTGTTTTATTTTTATCAAATGACTGTTACTGTATAATTTTTGTACTGGAAATTTAGTAAATACTATTTTGTACTAGAAATTTAGTACCAATAAAAAGCATAAGTCGCATAAAAAATAAAGAAACGTATAATTGTATACCTAATATACCTACCAACTAATAAAAGTTTTTATTTTAGTCGGTTCAATTGTTTTGTTTGTTTTTATGACATGTTTGTTTTATTTTTATCAAATGACTGTTACTGTAAAATTTTTGTACTGGAAATTTAGTAAATAAAAAAAAATGGTTTGTTGAGTTTTCTTCTACGAAATTTTAATGATGGATCGGTGTACCGAATCTATCGCGGACCATGGCATCCTTTGTCCGGCTATCTCCTGGTATCGGGTAGCCGAATGGTCGAACAGAAATTTATAGCAGCCGACGTTTCGGTGACGTTGCAGCCGCCGCTGTCCAGTCTACCCTGGACAACGGCGGCTGCAACGTCGCCGAAACGTCGGGTGCTACAAAGTTCACGCGGTAAATTCGTTTATAAAGCTATTTATAATGTCAAACAACCGCGATAATCCTTGATTTCATAATAATTGCAAAGGCATGATACAAATGTGGTTAAAAAACGAATTTACCACGTAAAGTTTGGACACCAACGTTTCGGCGACGTTGCAGCCGCCGCTGTCCAGTCTACCCTGGGCAACGTCGCCGAAACGTCGGGTGCTACACACTTCACGCGGTAAATTCGTTTATAAAGCTATAATGTGAAGCAACCGCGATAGTCTGATTTCATAATAATTGCAAAGGCATACAAAAGTGGTTAGAAGTTTTTCGAATGTATTGAAAACTTGACGCTTATTAGATGTCCAATAACTAATTATTATACTCCAGTCACATTTCATAGAAGAAACTAGAAAATCACACTCCGAATTTGCCTAAACAAATGAGATCGCACCGCGGCGTATTGCATATGCAGGCGCGCTGCCTAATTTTATCGATATTCGCGAAATCGCGGGGTGCGCATACCTATTTGTTTACGTAATTAGTATAGAAGAATTACCATATTTTGAGTGTGATTTCCTATAGTTTTTCTATGAAATGTGACTCTTTAGAGTATAATAATTAGTTATTAGACATATAATAAGCACATAATAACACAATATATTTGAAAAACTTTATCCACTTTTGTATTATGACCTGTCAAAGTTAATGCCAAGTTTTCGTCACCGACTCGCAAAAGTTTGGATTTTTCTGTAATATCAGACAAAGCTGAAAGAACTGGTATGATTTTATAAGAAGTGTAGTGTAGTGGAAAAGTTATTATGAAAGAATTTCATATAAATAAAGTCCCTAAGTAGTCAGAAATACAAAATTAAAAAAAAAAAATTTTTACGAGGAGACATCAAATTTTTCTTGGTTATTATGACTGAAAAACTAAATATTTTTGTATGCAAAGAAGTAAAACAAAATAATGGTTTTGGTAAAGCATTTAATAAAGAACATAACTGTAAATACAATTTCCGCATAGACTTTCATATTTTGTGATAAAAACATCGAAATGATAAATAGGCGAGTTTTTTCACTTCGCCAAATTTGTAATTTGTCGCCATTATTATCTTAATTGATTTACGAGATAAGGTTATAATGTTTTATATGTCAAATTTCAATGCGATCATTTTACAGTTCTTCTTTTTATGATCTGTATAGTGGTTTACAAGTTATGGTCGTTTTTATCAAGGCCGTCGATTTTGCGCGCAAAAAGGTCGCGCGCGAATGGGACGGCTGAATTTTATTCCGCGAGGAGAGGGGTTAACCACAATGAATCATCAATCCGTCGTGGTCACTTCAAAAATCTCAGTATTCTAACGTTACCATCATTATATATATTTTAATGCATTAAGTTAGTATTAAAGAACATAGGAAAGTTGAAGACCCAAAAAGAAATTTGGGTCTTTTTGGGTTTTTTCAACCCCATTTCACCAGATGCAGGCACAATTTAGCATTATCCCGTCCATCTCTGAAATTATTCAAGAGGGATCCAAATTACGTTGGAATAGTGTGTTACCATAAACTGCCTGAGAATTATAAATAGGATAGAAAACGAATTTACCGCGTGAAATTTGTAGCACCCGACGTTTCGGTGACGTTGCAGCCGCCGTTGTCCAGGCTAGACTGAAGAGCTGTCAATCCGTTGTTTTGCGGGTAGGCCGCGTACCGCTTCCGCCACTGCGTAGGTTATAACGGTGGTGGGTGGCCGGGTTCGGAGCGCGGGAATTTTGAAAATCCGTCTTGCACACAACACTCACTGTATCCTGTTTTACGTCTTTGCGTTCGGCGTTCGGCGGAGGGAACATTTTAAGAAGAGGGTTCCACGTAGAAGAGAGTTTGTAACCGTCGTCTCTGTTAAAGTTCGGGGTTCTTCTTATTTCAATGGCTTCCCGGATCATGCGAGGAAAGTAGAATTGTTCTTTGGATAGCACAATGGGATTTTGAAACAGCATCCAGTGGTTACTTCCGCTATCCAATATAATGTTCGCAGATCGCCGATTTTTCTCGCTGAACGTTTTTAACAGCTTTGATGTATTCTGACAGTCGCGTGGCTATGGGCCGTTTCGTTTGTCCAACGTAGGCTAGACCGCAACTGCATTCGACTTTATACACACCCGGGGTTTGCAGTGGTATTACATCCTTTACAGGCCTCAAAAATCGAGCTATATTTTGGGTCGGTTTGAAAAAACAACGGATTGACAGCTCTTCAGTCTACCCTGGACAACGGCGGCTGCAACGTCACCGAAACGTCGGGTGCTACAAATTTCACGCGGTAAATTTGTTTTTTATCCTATTTATAATGTCAAACAACCGCGATAGTCTTCGATTTTATACTGCCTGAGAATATTAAAACTATATATAGAAACGGAAAAATAGCCTAATTTAAATCGAAATTAAAGGGCTACCTTATTGCGAGAGAATTATATAATATTAACGAATTATAATTAGATGACTGACAATTTCCATCTCGATTTTATTTATTTAACTTGACATTTGAACCATTCTATTGATTATTATATTATTACTATTATTTCTAATTGTATCCGATAATCAATTATATTTCTTATTTGTAGGACAATTTAATTATAATATTATAATTTCATGACTAATGTAGTTATGAATATCTAACACAACTTATATCAATTGTGTGTTGAGTCTCTGGCGGCTTCAAAGATTTCTCCCCATGTCACATAAAGAAATGATTGTGTCCACACTCTTAACGCCTATACTTGACTACGGTGATGTTTGTTATATAGATGCCAGTGAGGTTATTTTGAATAAGCTGGAGCGTCTGCAAAATATCTTACTCAGGTATGTTTTTAATTTGCGAAAGTTCGACAACGTTAGCTGCTTTCGTGAGCAACTTCATTGGCTTCCTATTCGCAATCGAAGAAATTTTCATACGTTGTCGCTACTCTACAACATACTCAATAACCCCACTTCACCCTCCTATCTAAAGGAGAATTTCCACCCTTTGGGAGGCCACGGTCTTCCACTTCGATCAAGCCGGGATAACACACTCGCTATTCCGATACATCATTCTTCTGTTTACACGCACTCTTTTACAGTCCATTCTGCTCGTTTATGGAATCAGCTCCCTCACTCTATCAGGCATGCACCTTCGCTGCATACTTTCAAAAAATTGTTGAAGAAACATCTATTTTTACACAGCCACTAACCAAATACCTCACCTTGTCCTCTCCTTTATCCTTCCCTGGGCAACCTTAGCATAAGTTACTGACATGTATCTGTATAAGTTTATTTTAAATTTAACTTTACTACTTCTTTGTGTATTGTACGGTGAAAATTAGGAATTATTTTATCAAATGGTTGACTGTAAGATATCGCTATAGCGATAAGTCCGCCATTTGTGCATAAATTGTCTTTTTTATAAAACCAGCGTAATATTCATTAAGTTTTGTTTTTATAGCACAATAAAGTTATTCTATTCTATTCTATTCTATTTAGTCTCTCATGAAATATTTAGTATCCATTTTAAAGTTATTTTAACATTAAGCGGCTATATAAAGTGTCTAAACAACTATGTAAAAGTTTTTGAAGACAATAAATGTGATTTGATTTGATTTGATTTGGATACTCACAGCGCACCATGTGCTGAGGCACAGCGGTTTAAAAAACCACTGCTCAAAATCAATAATAGTTACAACTAAACTAGTCTTTCATTACTTGATTAAAAAGTAAACTTTTCAAGGCTTTTAAGAAACTCCCACGCTGTTTCTTCGCGAAGTTTTCGAGCTTATCATTAAATAATGAAGTTAGTAAAACCGACTCATCGATAAATTGCCGAATGATAAGATAAGATGAAAAGTATTTATTTCCAATACAACCATACTAAAAGTCTGCCTTAGAACAGGCCTAGGCCTAGTTAGGCGACTGTGTCAATCATAAAAATAATGTCGCATCAATTTCTTGCTAACATCTTAATCAAATATGACATTAACTTTTTACTAGATGTGTTACTACTAAATAAAATAAATACAATTGTGTAGGAATGACAGTAATTAATCTTAAACTAGTTACTCAATTTAGACAAAAGATGATATACAATATATAGCTTTAAACTTACCAATTTACAAAAACATAGACTATATGATAACAGTTTACAACAAAACAATCAACGGTAAATAATATGTATTAGATTAAATGGGTAGATACGATGCTATGTATTTTCAAAATATTTTAAGTCATTATGAGCATACATGTTGATTTTAAGCAGATAGACTCGGATGGATCTCTTGAAAATATCGATGTTTATATCCATATATATATTATATGTAAATAACCCCTCAAATGTGAGGCGTCCCTTAAGGGATGCCTTGGCAAAATGTATACAAAATGTATATAAATTTATATAAATGTAAATATAAATGTAAATGTGCGCCGCTTTATAGTAATCCGCTCTATAGTAATGCTATAGCTCTATAGTAAACCCCGCTCTATGTAAATGTAAATATAAATTTTTAAACATTTTGCCGTAGGCAACCCGAGCTAATCGCCATTCATTTGAGGGGTTAATTGCTTTTAATCTTTCGGGCAATTTATTGAAAAGTATCGACTAGTCGCCTGGAACTTAACAGTACGTGCTACGAACGGTTGGAGATACAGGGTTTTATTCCTGGTGTCATGCCGATGTACTTCCTCGTGGGATATGGCCGAGCTCTTATTGCAATAGAATTCGCAAAGAGCTTCTTGAGCATAAATCGCATATACGGTCAATATCCATAGAATGAAGGTTGATATAATTACATTTCGCCTAAATGAAAGGTCAGCGATATCGATGGTTTGGCTCGTCAAAGTCTTTTTTTTTTTTAATATAACAAAGGTTTTCGGTATTGCGTAATATCCGGAACCGAATGACCGTGATGTAATCATAAAAGATTGAATTTTGCGCTGGTACAGGTCGATTCTATTACAAAGGTCTTTTAACTGTGATGTATCCGGTCTGTAATGGATATTAAGGACGGAACATTTTGTGTGAAAAAAATTATTTTTAATTAATCGAAATATGGGCCTTATTTGAAGACAGACAACCTATAAAAAGATAGGACGTAGATAAATAATTATTACATTAAAAGCAAAAGATAAAACTAGTAGCCAAAGGTAAATCAGCTAATATGAACACCGCACGGAATATGTTCAAACTTATTCGGGCGTCTATAAGTTCGACAGGTAGTTTTGGTGCGAGAAAATTGACGACAGTTCATTTCATATTCCGTTCTAACGTATTGCTCTGTCTCGTTCGGTTGAACTAAGTTCCTATTTTAGTTCGCGAAGAAATGCAATCGGGCCCAGTTTGTATATTTTATTATTTATTATTTTAAGGTTTTATATATTATAAAGTATATATAATTTAAAAATCGAATAGTGTACATACATCGTGAGCTTCACTAACCGGTATGTTAAGGAGGAGTTCGTGGCAGCAGCGAGATTATGCAAGTCCCTCGCGGCCCCTGACATAGGGTTCCGTGGCTCTGCTCGTCGCATCTATGTTAACGACCACCTCAACGCGGATTCCAAGTCCTTGCTAAACAAGACGAAGACCTTCGGGAACGAGAAAGGGCTCAAATACGTCTGGGTGAAATACGGGAAAATCCATATCCGGAAAAATGACACTTCGCCCGTGTTCATCGTCAACAATGTGTCAGATTTAAACAAAGTTTCTTAATCTGTCTCTATGCTATTGAATACTTCCCACCGCTATTTAAGATGTACCTCTGTGAAACTATCGCACTTATCAGTGCCATTCATTTCTTCGTATTGCATATATTGATTTGCTTAGAAATAGTTTAGGTATATACACCCGCTTCATTCCTTCTCAGTATAAAAATGTTTGTAACCCTTGCTTTCGCCACTGCCCCGCTCACTCGCCGTTCACAGGCGCAGGATGATCACGTCAGATACCGGTTTCCATACTGCATTTTCACTAGTCAGCTATGCTCGCCTATATCGTCTGCCTACCCTGATCGTACTAATTTTATTGTTTTATATTGATAAAACATTTATCACACACAATGCTACTTAGTAAATAAAATTAATCTCCGTGTTCCTTCCAACCCAACAGATTTAACCCTACTCTTCATGTTCCTTATGCTGGTACCAACTATAGGCAAAATGCATTTCTGTGGCGAACAAGTGACAATTGTAATTATTTGATTAAACGCTTTTACTTTGATCTATTCTGTGCGAGTAGGCAGCAGCTGAACAGTGAATTGTTTAGCATTAATTGTTGAATATTTTTTGATGTATTTTTAATCGATAGCTTTATTTGAAAGGTCACACATGTTTCTACAACTTTACTTAAACGTGAAAACCTTTAATTGGCTCTCTGTTATCCTACTCCTATTTTTGTTACATTGTAATTAGCTGTTGGTTTTCCTAAAAATAAATAAATAAACAAAGTAAATTTAACGTTGTATTTTTTCATCCTGACAAAGCAAATAATTTTTAATAAAAATGTTAAAGGTGACAACCCTTGCAATCGTTTTTAGGTGGGCAAATATGCAAACGCAATGGCAGAAAATTTACAGGTAATTCCAATTGTAAAACAATATAAATATGCATTTACCTTGTGGTAGCGAGCGGTTTCGTGCAGCTTGGGCCACAAGGTCCATTTTGTTCTCGATCGGTTTAACTCACGATTCAGCTCCTATTCAGAAGCCTCCTCGTGCGGAAGGCTACCCCGGGTAAGACTCTTGTGTCTCACGCCTCACTAGTTGGTGGACCGGTTTCTCCTGGACGGTTTGAGCACCGTTTGAAGACACCAATCGGTTGTGCACTCTGACTTCGTTTCACCGCTTCGTAAGGGAGAGGACCGCGCAAGCGACCTCGAACTCGGAACCAATCGAGAGACCGTAGAAATCTGGTCACAATTGGTAGTTAGGGCGCGAGTGCCGCCCGCCAGGTAACATACCTGGCTACTCGCGGTAAGGCGTTGGTCTCTAACGGGTTGTGGCGTAGCTAGACGTCGGATTTGTTATGTCCAAAGTCTTCTACGCTCACTGCACGGTCGATAGGACGAACAATCGTTAAAACGTCCTGCGGTGACGGGTTCGCCCGTTGTGGTTGACAACTCAATATGTGCACTCTGACTAATTTCTGAAGGAGTCCGGAGACTATGAAAATATACTGTCTCCTAAGCAGCGGGGGTAGATGTTGACCTGCTGTCATTCCACTCTTGAAATGACCTTAAGCCACCCGATCCCTTGTGGCACTACGGACAAAGGACGCCCAGGTCCGCGATAAATTCAAACTGAATTACCACTGTAATACAGCAGGTAAAGACCGCGTAAGCGACTTCGGACCCGTAACCAGTCGAAGGACGGAGATATCCAACCAAAACTGGTAGTTAGGGGGTGAAGCTGCCCGCTGGGTACCTTTCCCGCTGCCTCAACTTAAGGCGTTGGCAACTAACGGGCTTGTTGGCGGAGCTAGACAGTAGATTGTCTTGTCTCTAGGTCTTCTACGTTTATCCCACGGCTGAAAGAACGATCACATATCGTTATAACAGCCTGGGGTGACGGGTTCGCCCGCTGTAGTCGACACCGCCCTACTATTTACCTCGTTTATTAGAAGACAAGCTTGGTAAAGTTGATATATCCTGGAGCAAGAAATTGACCCAAACTTTCTCAACGAAGTTTCGGAGCGAACTGTCAGTTTATTAAATAAAGAAAGATACGAGGCGAACATTAGGTGTTACCAACTGATAAATAAAGTTTTTTTTTTCATGAAATTGAATTTAAATATCTATTGACCGTTTCATAGTGTGATCCTAAAGAATATGATTTTTTCCAGTCGTGTAAAGTTACCTTTATACGGCCCGGTGGCATAGTAGTTACGTCGCCTGATTTTACATTGTAAGGTTCCGGGTTCGATTCCTGGCTGGGTCACCATTTTCCGTTGGGATAAAATTAACGGAATTGCATTTTCAATTCTGTCGATCGAATGCAATAACAAGACTGTTACTTGCACACATATATATATAAAGACTTCATAGTAGGGTTGGTTGTAAGAGATTGTCGTATGACAATAAACCCTCCCATTATGAAATTTCACAATAAAGAGTATAAACAAACCAACAAATAAACGTTCACTGGGAAATGATGGCTGATATGAGGGTAAAGATTTGTGCACGTCCGGCCCGGCGCTACAAGCCTTTTGCATGTGATTCTGGGTTGACGTCTTGACAGCTTGCGCTTCTGATAGCCAGAAGAGTCGGTTGACATTCCGGCGCGCCGGAACGGAACCGCAGGCTATGATTAAATAACTGGTCCACCGCGATGGGTGCCGCACTGCCCGGTGTCAGATTAAGCGCACTTAACCGCCGCGGCCTCTCGCGCTCGTTAGCCTCTGCCGCTGCGGGTAGTTTTTCTGTCTTTTTTCTCGCGTGACCGCTCCGACGGACGCCGCATAAATAAAACGCCACGGACACGCGGTAATTCAACATGACGAGGGTGCCCGCGCGAAACCCTTCTCGTAACACCGAAACGCAGACACTCTCGACTTAAACATAGTAAAAATTTTAGGATTTTGCAGCGTTACATAAGACCGAAGATCGGTTACAATGTTTTAGGCGGATTAGCGTAACATATATAGGTCGAATATTGCATAATACACCTGTTGAATGTGTATACCTACATGAGCGTTGAATGAGCGTACGAAATCTGGCCTATCATAATACTATTATTACACTTCTGGGGGTCGTTTGGGATATGTGATTCCCATAGAACAGTTAATTCTACATTAAGGACCTATACATCTTTCGAGACAGTAGGTAAAGAGTTATATCTGGACGTAGGCCTGGAATCCCAGATATTGCCATAGACAGAATTGTCATCATGCATCAGAGGTTCACTTTAAGAAAAAGATACTGTGTATTTTTATTTAAAAAAAAACAATTTATGGCATTAGGATTTTTGATAATATCGAATTTTGAGAATATTTTACTATCATTATTCTTTCTGTTATTGACTATTATGTAATTGTGATTTTTCATTCTGACTATTGGCGATTGACTATTATTATCATTACTAATTTGTCAACATTTGTATTTTGTGATACCGTTTTTTCTACTGTTTATACATTGTGTAATTATCAATTAATTCTGATTAACTAATAGCATGATATGTACGATAGTATGATTGCACGATGATACATATTATGATAATTTGTGAAGTTGTTTTTTTATATAACGTAAAAAATCTGCGCTTGAATGTTCAAACTTCTTGTATGTATACCTTATAACATAGGTACACATGCGGGTAGAATTTTTGATTATTTTTGTAATTCTGGTTTATATTCATTTCCGAGTTGTATTTCTGGCTTATTTTGATTTTGCAAAGTGAAGGACTTCCTTTCTATCAACTTGTTTGATAAATAAATGAAAATATAGCTGACGATAAATTTTCGCTTATTTTCCAACGGCTTGTCGTACGGTGAAGGTCTGCAACGCTATGGTTTAGAGACATTAGAGGACCGGCGGGTAGTATCAGATATGTCGTTTCTACATAAAATTATTCATGCTGGGTTGGACAGTTCATACCTCCTGAGTAGAGTTAGCATACGAGCGCCTTCCCGACTCGCGCGCGCTCACTTAACTTTTTACGTACCAAGGTTCAACAATAACTATGGTTCCAATTCGTTATTGCCACACGTTATGCATGCATACAATGTATGCTTTATTAACGATATTGATATATTCAACCACCAAATAGTCGATCCTTTGTTAGGGAGGTACGTGAAAAGCTGATTGTCAGATGGGATTGAATTAGCATGCACATACAAGCACTCACAAGCACATTCGCACTACAGATACACAACTAGAGTTGTTGACTACAGCGGGCGACCCCGTCACCTCAGGAAATTTTAACGATTGGTCGTTCTATCTCCCTGGAGTGAGCGCAGAAGACTTGGACAAAACAGTCCACCGTCAAGCTCCGCCACAAACCCGTAAGAGGCCAACGCCTTAATCGCGAGATAGCCAGGAGTGTTACCCAGCGGGCTTACACTCACGCCCTTACTTGCATTTACGACCAGAGTACTCCAGTCTCTCGATTGGTTACGAGTTCGAGGTCGCTTGCGCGTTCCTCTCCCTTACGAAGCGGTGAAACGGTGTATACTGAATCTATCGCGGACCACGGCATCCTTTGCCCGGCTGTTCACCCAGGATCAGGTAGCCGATGGTCGTTTCAAGAGCAGTCACCGTAAGAACCGCATCCACCCCCGCTCTATAGGAAACAGTGCAGCTTCCAGACTCCCCCGACTGTTAGTCAGAGTGCGCAATCTATTGGCTTATGCCGCAAGGTGCGCAGACCGTCCAGGAGCGCCAGAAGACTGATTCCTAGGGGAAACTAACCCTAAGGCCAGAGTCCTATCCGGGCTCGCACTTCATGCGTGGAGGCCGTCGGTTGGGTGATGTCCTGAACAGAATGGGTCTTCGTGGCAAGGGCCCATTAACTACAGATACACACACACACATACACGCACACACACATACAAACACACACACAAGCACCCATACACGCTCTCCATCACACAAATACACGCCAGCACCCATACACTCGCACATAGCGATTGCTATGCAGCAATGTCTATCAGCTAACCTATAGCTTGAGTTTATGACATATTTAGTACGTTGTCTACGCAAAAGAACAATAAAAATACAAGTGATAAAATGAAACAAACAGAAACTAGGAAGAAACAGATAATAATAAATAGTAAAACAAATGACTAAAATTAAATAAGGACGCAGAGGAAAGGAAGGAGAGGAAAGAAGGAAAGGGAAGCGGAAAGGAGGGGGTAGAGATGGGTTGGCTAATTTATGGATTTTATATTTATATGCTCCTTGACCCTGGCCTTGAATGAGGAGATGTATTTCGGATTGGCCTTGAACGTTGTACAATGTGTTTCGGATTGCGAGCTGCCGTTAATCTATCGTTACCTTACAGTTTTCATAAATATAGTTCCTTTTTATAGTAGCGAACGGTTTCGTGCAGCTTGGGCCATAAGATCCACTGTGTTTTCGGGACGGTCCAACTCACGGTTCAGCTCCTATTCAATAGCCTCCTCGTGCGAAAGACTACCCCAGAAAGGACTCTCGCGTCCCATGCCTCATGGACTGTAGAGTTTAAAAAATACGCCTTAGGCCCGGACTGGCTTCTTTGGGGGCCCTCGGCTAAACACTGAATTAAGGCCTATTTATAAGTCTGGGGGTCCTCTCTCGAGATTTTTTGGAAAATGGCATGCCTGAAAACCAAATTCTCCGCTATTTTGGCACTTGAAAAGTATTTGAGAACAGGCATGATCTTTATCAGAAATTAATCTTTTCTTTTGTAGTTTACTTACGCTTGCAATACTTTTTTATATATATTTTGAATTGTATCTAAATTCTGTATAAGCACTAGATAAAACTGTAATCTACGACAAGTGGTTGTAATCTATTACAAGTATGAATATGATGGTAAGAAATATTTTTAACATGTGCTAAAGCCATTATTTAACCCTTCGAATAGCGGCATTATTTCATGGCAGACCGCGGCAATTTATTAGAATTTATTGCAATATCGCCGCGGTCGACAAAATATACTATAACTATTTATTTATTTATTTATTTATTTATAACGTACAAGAACAAAAAAATACAAGGACATGCATACTGTTGTACATGAGGAATAATTAAGAACAAACATTATTTTAGCGAAAAACATAGCTCTATGCATATAAATATGCTAGCATATCCGAATGAGGCGAAATCGCACAACCAACTAGACCTAGAAGGTCTGTCTCTGGCTGTGCTGTGTTATACCAACTGTATTTTTGTAACTCGCGAACTGACGAAGGTGATCAATTTTAAATATTTCTAAATCTAACAAATGTGTTGTTTACACAAATTAAAGTAAAATTTAAAGTAGAAAAAATAAATATATATGTATGCAATTAAGGGCTAAAAATAAAGTAAACTTTACATTATATACAATAAATTTAAGTAGAAAATAAGTAATAATATATACAAATATATGAATAAACACTACATTCTAATATATATGTTTAAGAAAATGATATGTAATATTGCACAATTTTACAAATACATATTTTTTTAAATATTCACCCTACAGTATTAATAAGGTCTTTAGTATATGGAACTACTATAGCAATCTTAAAAAAATAACTGTGCAATGATCGCATTGAAATTTGGTATATATAATATTGAAATCTCATCTTGCAAAATAATTAGATAATTATGAATAAATATGAGAATTCGAAAAAGTGAAAAAAACTCGGCATTTCTAACTTGTACTTGTCTTACGGAAAAATACGAAACCCTATTTAGAAATTGTAAATAATTTCGTGATCTTTATTAGATTTTCTATCAAACGTATAATATTTCGTTTTGATTATTTACATACAAAAATATTTAAATATTAATAAAAGATGGATACAACTTTGGAGTAATTTTCGCTGGCAAAATATACTGGATCGCATTCCACGTATCAATGTAACCTTTTTTAATATATTTTCTGCAAAAAATACACAGTTAAAACTCCAATCATATCACTAAAACCAGATTTTGTTTGTCTGTGTTTAAAAAGTGGATACACCTAGTGTAAATAATAGGTTTACAATCAATAGATTTCCAAATATTTTTAAACCAGCTGCGCCCCGCGGTTTCAACCGCGTGTTGATGGAAAATTATGATAATGATGATAGAAAACTATATATCTTTATAAATTATAGCTTATGTGTTATTCTGACGTGTAAGCTATATTATTGTTAAGTTTCATCAAAATCCAGTCGGTAGTTTTTGCGTGAAAGAGTAACAAACATCCATACATACATTCTTACAAACTTTCGCGTTTATAATAATAGTAGGATATATCTTACTAATTTAATCCCCACCAGGGAAGGCTGGAAGAATCGGCATTGGCTCCAAAGCCACAACGCGGACGCATGGTTCACCGACGGATCAGGAACAAAAGGACGTTTAGGAGCAGGCCTGTACGGACCCAAAACCAACCACAGAATCAGCATCCTCCTTGGATAATATGTTACGGTTTTCATATTGGAATTCGAGGTGTTTGCCATATTGGAATTCAGAAACTCCAAAATCGATTTGAGGTAAAAAAGGGAAAAATCCTTATTTGCTCTAACAGCAGAGCAGCATTGGATACTCTGACTAAAACAAAATCTTATGTAGTCTGAGACTGTATGCAAGAGCTCAACAAATTGGAAAAAGCCAACAAAATCACCTTAATATAAAACCGGGCCATCAATGCGTACCCGGCAGCAAAAAGGCCGACAGACTGGCAAAACTGGGCACACTGGAATGCCCGGTGAAGAGAGTTTTTGGGGTTCCCTTCGCTATAGGAAAAACAATCATCAGGGACTGCTTGGAGCAGGAACATCTGTCATCCTGGAAACAGAGCCAAGGATGTCGCCAGGCAAAAGCCATGATGGAACAACCATTTCCAAAAGAAAACCAAGGCCCTACTTGACATGAGCAAGATGAACCTTAGAACCACTATCTGACTCCTCACCGGACACACGACCATTAGAGCACATCTATTTAACATTGGCTAGACCAAGAGCAAGGACTGCCGAATATGTGGCGAAGAACATGGAGACAGCATACACATCGTTAGTCGCTGTCCAGGCATCCAGGCCTCGCCGCAAAAAGACACAGTTTAGTGGTACGAGCCTTTCTCTAACCCAGCGATCTACCCAACTTGAAGGCCAGTGATCTGCATGGACTGGTAAGCAGCACGGGGCTACTAGCAGACCACTGACCCAACCACAAAGTGGGTTGTTACAAACGATCTGAAAGATCCAGGTGACATCAAGAGCTGGAAACAAGCCTCCACTCCGTTTACTACTACTAACTAAATTAATAACATTTTGATTCAACCGGCAATTCGGGCAACTATTTTGATTAATATTAAAGCAGTAAATATATAGACACGTATCCATGTGTAGGTAAAGACCAATTTATTATAAGCAGTCATTATATTATTATACGGATACGTCTGTAGGACCGGTTTGCCATCATAGCGGCTGGTCTACTTACGAGTATATACAGGTTGCTCCTTATTCAAATGTTTGTTTTAGGTTTTTTATTAGTAATTTTTATAGGAAATTCTTTTTTATTTCGATTTTAACTATTTTGTACACGTAATAATTTTTTTACTCAACATTGTATAGGCAACTATAGATTACGAATAAAAATAAAATGTATATTTATTGCAATTTATCGCACGTTTTTTATTTATGGTCAACAAAGAAAAAGAGCATCGAAATCGTGACCCCATAAACCATGACATTTGCTGTATAAACCGTTCTCAAAGATACTCGTTATTTTTCAATATTTAAATACTTGTTTTGTATTAAAGCGCGTGCTTAAAGCTGGGTTATAATTTATTGGGAGCAGCCTCTTGATCCATCTTCGTTGCGTGGCTTAGGGCTCCTATGACATTTTTCACGCGATGGGCCGAACGCGGTTTGCGACCCCGCTAAGTCCTCATTAATCATTGCTGATTTAATTACTCGCCGCCGAGCGACGCCACTGTCGACCCGCCCTAACTGCGAACGCAGTAAATAAGAAAGGATTATAAGAATTTCTTCTTTTTAAGAGATGCCGCTGACAGAAGGTCGGACAACAGTGTTGATGCCAGAGTGGGAGCTAATGGTCCATGTTGCAGTTCGGCCACTAAAATTCATGCTGTATAAGGGTCGGCCAAACTCACTGGTCAACACCCATCTGGTAGCCTCCACGCAGAAGTATGAGCCCAGGGTTCTGCGGGCCGGTTTCCCGTAGGAATCAATCTTTGAGCGCTCCTGGACCATCCAGATATAACATTTAACTAGCTGTCTTTTAAGATCACCCTATTGTAGAATCAACTGATTCATAGGAATCAAATGTCCCAAAAGACTACGAGCACAAATTAAATAAATACCATGATCTCGCCAATTCCGTCACAGTTTACCTTCACATGGTGGAAGTACGCGTTCGTAGCCTGCCAGTCAAATCTCTTTCCACCTCTTTAAAGATCTTGGTCTCTCCAAGAAATAATCAACTCCTTCCTAGTATAAATATCTAAAACAACAATTTCCGCATCTCAAATTCTGTGGCTTCGGAAGAGCAGTGAATGTGTGCTAAGGTATAGAATAGAATAGAATAGAATATAATATCTTTATTGAGCTATAAAAACATTACTTAATGAATATTACAGTGGTTTTATAAAAAAAGACAATTTATGCACAAATGGCGGACTAATCGCTATAGTGATGTCTAACAGTCAACCATTTGATGTACCTACTATTTCCTAATTTTCAGCGTACAATACACACAGAAGTATTAAAGGTAAATTTAAAATAAACCTATTCAAATATATATATATATATATATATATATATATATATATATATATATATATATATATATATATATATATATATATATATATATATATATATATATATATATATATATATATATATATATATATATATATATATATATATATATATATATATATATATATATATATATATATATATATATATCAATAACTTATGCTACGGTTGCCCAGGGAAGGATAAAGGAGAGGACAAAGTGTGGTATTTGGTTAGTGGCTGTGTAAAAATAAATGTTTCTTCAACAACTTTTTGAAAGTGTGCAACGAAGGTGCATGTCTGATAGAGTGAGGGAGCGGATTCCATAAACGAGCAGAATGGACTGTAAAAGAGTGCGTTTAAATAGAAGAATGTATAGCACATTAAAGTAAGGTGTATGCTCACATGTGGAAATATAGCTGTTCTAAACCTACCACAGCCGGTCGTTAGTCAGGAGTCCACCGCTCACCCTCTCGCTCCTCCCAGAACTGTAACAATAGTATTATATATATATATATATATATACATATATATATATATATATATATATATATTCTTTTTAGAATTGATCTATATATGATTGATATATATATATATATATATATATATATATATATATATATATATATATATATATATATATATATATATATATATATATATATATATATATATATATATATATATATATATATATATATATATATATATATATATATATATATATATATATATATATATATATATATACAGGTATGATGGGCTCGACTCCGGTCGGTGAATTCAATGGCTGATCCGTTTGTATTTATTTATGTATCTTTCTACTTACATTTTGGGCTATTCACGAATAATACAAAAATCACGACTTCAGGTGGCAACGTCCCATTGAGCAAGAGATGGATATTGATTATTCATTGTGTTACCTAACAATAGGTTACCGGCAGTGTTGTCTGCTAACAAATATATGAGAAATATTGCCTGCTTATAACACACTCCTCACTACGTAGGCATTGAGGAGTGTCAATCACAATGGGCGAAACCGTCAAACCAGAGAATTATACCGAGGGCGAGCTATTCGGTCTTCCACGAAGAGAACGTAAAAGGCTTACTGAAAAGCACTATCCACAGTTAATCTACGCCAACAGCTCGTAAGAGTCCAACGCCCTACGAAAGGCACTAAAAAGTTAGTACTTTTCAGTGCCTTTCCGTAGGGCGTTGGACTCTTACGAGCTGTTGGCGTAGATTAACTGTGGATAGTGTTTTTTACTAAGCCTTTTACTTTCTCTTCGTGGAAGTTTTCTGGGTAGTCCCAGCAGACTTTCTCGCGCCCCTACTACCTGATTTGGACGAATTTTTCCATCCTCCAGCCTGGTCACAGATTCTAGGTTGCTTGTGCGATCTCTATCTGACGTTAGCAGTAAATTAATTTCGAATGTATTTCGGACCGAGGCGCCCTTTGCCCATCAAGCTCACAAGGAATCAGGTGGCCTACGATCGTTTCTCAAGATAGATAACGCCAGGTCAACAGCTTCCCCCGCTTCTTAGAAAACGTACGTTTCCAGACTCCTCGGTTATTCGCCGGATTGTGCAAAACCGCCCAGTTTAGTCCGAGGTGGACCCGAGAAACGAAGCCACCGGAGAAACTGTCTTTGACTACAGGTAACATCCTCAGGCAGAGTTCACAGCGGCCCTTCAAGTTTGAGTTCCTCTTCGAGGAGGCTTCGTGATGGTAGCTGAACTGTTAGTCGAGCAGATCTAAGAAAAACAGACAGGCCAAACTAATGTATGAGCGATGTTGTCCGCTTATAACACACTGCACAATACGTGGGCGGCGCCTGTCTGGGAGCTAATGGGCCGTTGCTGAGTTGGCCACGAAGACCCAGTCTGTTCAGGGTTGGTCACACTCACGGGTCAACACCCATCCGACGGCCTCCGCGCATGAAGTGCGAGCCTGGGTAGGACTCTGGCCTCAGGGTTAGTTTCCCTTAGGAATCAACCTTCTGGCGCTCCTGGACGGTCTGCGAACCGTGCGGCATTAGCCAATCGATTGCGCACTCTGACTAACAGTCGGGGGAGTCTGGAAGCAGTACTGTTTCCTATAGAGCGGGGGTGGTTGCGGACCTTACGGCGACTGCTCTTGAAACGACCATCCTGGTGTACATCCGGGCGAAGGATGCCGTGGTCGTCGATAGATTCGGTTTACACCGTTTCACCGCTTCGTAAGGGAGAGGACCGCGCAAGCGATCTCGAACTCGTAACCAATCGAGAGACCGGAGTAATATGGTCGCAATTGAAAATAAGGTCGTGAGTGTAAGCCCGCTGGGTAACACTCCTGGCTATCTCGCGGTTGAGGCGTTGGCCTCTTACGGGTTTGTGGCGGAGCTTGACGGAGGACTGTTTTGTCCAAGTCTTCTGCGCTCACTCCACGGAGATAGAACGACTAATCGATAAAACTTCCTAAGGTGACGGGGTCTCCCGTTGTAGTCGACAACTCTAGTAGTCCATCCCTGTCTGTAAGTCGAGCAATGGGCCCTTGCTGAGTTGGCCACGAAGATCCATTCTGTTTCAGGGTCGGTCACACTCACGGGTCAACACCCATCCGATGGCCTCCACGCATGGGGTGCGAGCCTGGGTAGGACACTGGGTCAACCAGTCTCCCCTGGGAATCAATCCTCTGGCGCTCCTGGACGGTCTGCGCACCGAGCGGCGCAAGCCAATCGATTGTGCTCTCCGACTAACAATCGGGGGAGTCTGGGAACTGTATTGTTTCCTATAGAGCGGGGGTAGTTGTCTACCTTACGGCGACTGCTCTTGAAATGACCATTGGCCATCCGATCCCGGTTCAGAGTCGGGAAAAGGACGCCTTGGTCCGCGAAAGATTCGGTGCACTCCGTTTCACCGCTTCGTAAGGGAGAGGACCGCGCAAGCGACTTCGAACTCGGAACCAATCGAGAGACCGGAGAAATCTGGTCACAATTGGAAGTGAGGGCGCGAGTATCCCGAGCCCGCCGGGTTTATTCCTGGCTCACTCGCGGTAAGGCGTTGGACTCTCACGGGTTGTGACGTAGCTGGACGTAGAATTGTACTGTACAAAGTCTTCTACGTTCACTGCAGGGCGACAGAACGACTAATCGTTAAAACGTCCTGTGGTGACGGGCTCGCCCGTTGTAGTCGACACCGCAAGTTGTAAGTCGAGCAACTCTGATGTAACTTCGAACCATCAGTCAATTCAATTTATTTTTCCCTGGCGGCCATTTCTCACGCGGAGATAATCCGCCATTTAACCTGCCTATTAAAAACGCATCCAGAATATATTTTCATGGTGTTTAATTTCTTTAAGAGCAATTATTTCGAACATTTAAGCGAGAATATGTGTTTGGGAGAGGCGACGGTTGTGCCGCTCAGCAGTGAGTAATTAAAATAATAACTCGTTATTAACGAGCGGACTTAGCGGAGACTCAAATTGAAGAGGCCGTGGTTTCATTTTGGATCTGAAAAGCCATTGTTAGGTTAGGTTAGTTAGGTAATGCGCTGAGAAAAATATTGGATTTCTTAACCCCTCAAATGAATGGCGATTAGCTCGGGTTGCCTACGGCAAAATGTATATAAATTTATATTTACATTTACATTTACATTTACATAGAGCGGGGTTTACTATAGAGCTATAGCATTACTATAGAGCGGATTACTATAAAGCGGCGCACATTTACATTTATTTTTTTTTTTTTTTTTTTTTTTTATTTTATTTATCCATATTAATAACATATAATTAATTAATTACAAACTATTGATTAAAAAACTAGTAGTGCTTAACATTAATACTTAATTAATCATTGATAAAAAAAAAAAAAGGTACAGGCTCATGTGGATTTTACTGCCTCACTAGGCTTGGGCCTGTGTCGAGGCAGTAGTCTAGTGAAGGATGTCTAGTAGCAGCCGTGTGTTTAAAAAAAATATAATATATATATATACATACATATACACATGTATATATATAAACATACACACATATACACACACATACACATATACAATATACATAACATAATAGTAATATAACACTAATATTATATTTATATACAATATATATATATATATATATATATAATATATAACATTATTGATAGATATTTTTACCTTAATGATAATTATAACGAAGATATGTAGTTAACGTAGATATGTAGAGCAAAATACCAAAAAAAAGAACAACAGCAACAATACTATTTTTTTTTTAGACAAGAATTTTAAATAGGTTTTCGGATTCCCTTCTCCCTTTGTTTAGTAGCCAACACACCACCATTTTCTTCAGCACGACTGTCGATGTTGACGTCAATGCATTCCCCCCCACCTCAGATATGAACATATTGTAAATCCTCGGCGAGTGAAATGCATAATGTCGCTGTCCGTATGCTGAGTTTTTAGTTTGTTGGGGTTGGTTATTACGGTTTCTGGTATCGTACTTGTGCATAGAGGTATTCTGAGGCACCAGGTCATGTCTGTAGTAGTAGAGTACTATTGTTCGTATATATAATTGTCTGATGTCAAGTACTTGAAATTCATTAAATAGTAAATCGGAAGGGTAGCGGTAAGGTTTCTTGTTGATTACTCTAATTAGGGCTTTTTGGGCCTTTATTAGGGGATCAAGAATAGTTATCGCAGCGCTACCCCAACCAATCTGTCCGTAAGTGATTACAGTCTGTGCAAGTGCGTAGTATGTCATCTTCTTCTTTCTTATCTTCTTTCTTATCTTATTTATATTTACATTTATATAAATTTATATACATTTTGTATACATTTTGCCAAGGCATCCCTTAAGGGACGCCTCACATTTGAGGGGTTAATAAATTGCTATTTTATTATTAAAATTCCCCATAAATTGCGTTTTTATACAGAATAATGACGATTCAATAAAAAAAAAATCGGTTGTGTCACCCCAAGACTTTCCTGACTAGTATTTATTTATTTATTTATTTATTTATTTATTTCATTAGCAGATCAACTTAACAGTTTATACCAATCCGTTGATATGCAATATACACATAAATTTAAAAAATAATAGAATTCTTACAAGTACATACACAACATGTTTAAATAAGCATTATTAATTTCACTTTCACTCAAATAAGCATTAGAAATTTTATTTGAATGCCTTTCAGCATACACTTCCAGACCCCAGTAACCTCGCTCGTTGGAGCTTTGCCGAGGATAGTTCTTGTCCCCTCTGTAGCAATACCCCTTGCACAGCTAGACACATTATAGCTGGCTGCAAGGTGGCCTTAGATCAAGGACGGTACACTTACCGCCATGACAAAGTTCTCGCTGTTATTCGCGAGGTAATTAGTCTCTCAGTGGCTCGTGCCAACAAGGGTTTGACAGTATCCTCCAAACCCCCAATACAGTTTGTGCGGGATGGCTCTAAAGGCAAAAAACATTTAACTACAAAACCTTTCTCAATAATCGAGAAAGCTACAGATTGGATTCTGGAGGTTGATTCGGTCTCTAAGCAGTATAAATTCCCTGAAAGTCTCGGATGCACAGCCCTCCGTCCAGATATAACTCTTTACTCTCTATCTCGGAAGGTGGCTCTTATTGTAGAATTAACTGTTCCATGGGAATCAAATATCCCAAAAGACCACGAGTACAAATTAAATAAATACCATGATCTCGCAAATGCCGTAACCCGGAACGGCTTCACTGTTCACCTTCACGCGGTGGAAGTAGGCGCTCGTGGCCTGCCAGCTAAATCTCTATTTCACCTCTTTAAAGATCTTGGCCTTTCCAGAAAAATAATCAACTCTTTCTTAGAAAAATTATCTAAAACTGCGATTTGCGCATCTCAAATTCTATGGCTTCGAAGGGGGAGTGAATGGGTGGCAAGGTGAACGCTCACATGTGGCAAGACAGCTGTCCTAAACCTACCACAGCCGGTTCGTAAGTCCGGAATCCACTGCTCACCCCCCAGAAGTGTAAAAAAATAGTATTATGATGGGCCCGACTCCGGTCGGTGAATTCCATGGCAGCTCCGTTTGTATTTATATTACAAATAAGGCATTAATCATGTTAAAAAACTTACAAACTTACGGTACAAAAAGAGTGAAAACAATTTATTTTATTCTGACATAAACAAGTAGCGCAATGCCCACACCTTGAAGAGATGCGGGCTCGCTGTAAAAATATCAAAGTCTGTCGCTGTCGAACATAGCGCATTTATGTGACGCAAAGCACGGGTAAGCAGACTCCATCGACTTAGGTTGGTGCGCGAGGACGGCTCCGCAAATAGATTATGAGTGCGAGCACGATTATAATTGTCCGGCACAAAGAGACAAACCTTCGCTAGCATGCTAGGATTATCAACTCTTCCCCGGATCAGCTTGAAAACGTAGGCCATGGCGAGCATTTCTCTACGCAACTTAAGAGAGTTATAGCCCACCATGCCTAGTAGAAAACTAGTAGGGTATAAGTACGGATAATATCCGTACAGCTTGAAATATATAAAGAGTAAGAAACATTTTTGAATTTTTTCCAACATAGTGATATAACGGGGAGGTGCGAAAAAACAGCGACATTTTTTACTCTAGTACCCCAAATTTGTATGGCAGGTACCCCAAACGTTGGTCGTAAGTACCCCAAAAACTAATAGGTTCTTCCGATGGTTAACAGAAGCTTCTATGCCAAATTTTAACTAAGATAGATTAAGCGTCTGGGCGCTATCGCGGAAACAATTTTTTCGCCGGGAACCCCAAATTTGTATGGGAGGTACCACAACCGTAGGGCGTAGGGACTCCAAAAACTAATGGGTTCCTCGGACGGTTAACAAAAGCTTATATACCAAATTTCAGCTCAATCCGATTAAGCGTCTGGGCGCTATCGTGGAAGAATACATACATACAGACATACAGACATACAGACAGACAGAGATCGGTCTGGAAATAGTCTCAATCGTCTCAGGGAGTCTCAAAATATATATTCCCATCTTTATCTCAAAATTTTTTTTTAGCGCGATCACAATACTTTCCTTTCCGATAGGTCGTCAGGAAAGTAAAAGTTGATTTACAAGGAATTTTATTGAAACTCCATTACTTGATTATTTGTATTAACATGTTGCTTACGGTTTTGGCAAAAATAACAACTAGGGTTTTTGACTACAGCGGGCGAGCCCGTCACCTCAGGAAGTTTTAACGATTAGTCGTTCTATCTCCCTGGAATGAGCGCAGAAGACTTGAGGACAAAACAGTCCACCGTCTAGCTACGCCACAAGCCTGTAAGAGGCCAACGCCTTAACCGCGAGATAGCCAGGAGTGTTACCCGGCGGGCTTACACTTACGCCCTTACTTTTAAATGTGACCAGATTACTCGGGTCTCTCGATTGGTTACGAGTTAGAGATCGCGCGGTTCTCTCCCTTACGAAGCGGTGAAACGGTGTTTACCGAATCTATCCCGGACCACAGCGTCCTTTTCCCGGCTGTTCACCCAGGATCGGGTAGCCGATGGTCGTTTCGAGAGCAGTCGCCGTAAGGTCCGCAACCACCCCCGCTCTATAGGAAACAGTACTGCTTCCAGACTCCCCCGACTGTTAGTCAGAGTGCACAATCGATTGGCTTACGCCGCACGGTGCGCAGACCGTTCAGGAGCGCCAGAAGGTTGATTCCCAGGGGAAACTAACGATAAGGCCAGAGTCCTACCCAGGCTCGCACTTCATGCGTGGAGGCCGTCGGATAGGTTTGACCCGTAAGTGTGACCAACCCTGAACAGAATGGGTCTTCGTGGCCAACTCAGCAAGGGCCCATTAACTCCCATGACAAAAATAACAGTATATTGTTGCTTCAACTTACGACCTTACGTATGAAGTAAGAACTCCAGGTCGCGACGTAATGAAATAACACAACGATTTTTTGGGTCAACGTTTATACAATACAATTAGTTCTGCTCCAGTAGGTAGGCTTTCCTACACTTGGATGCGTCTATGCCTCTAAAATTTTAAATAATGTAATTAATTAAAGAATATTAACTATCACGATATAGTTGTGGCAATATAAATTAATTTTAGTAAACCATAATTGGTTTGAAAACCATTGATAACTAGAAAATAATCTAATAATCAAAATTTCTGATCAAAAAAGAGCTTAATGTCTGTAGTCATAATTATCAAGGCAATAATATGATGGTCATGAAAATAGATAAGCGTATACTAAAAATATCTAAATTTAAATTAATTGACTAATCTAGCAATATAGCCGTCGTCGATAAAAATAAAAATAAAAATTACGCTTTTTGGCAAAGTTGATTATCATGAATTTTCCGTTATTTTACATTAGGATGCTCTTGGAATAATAATTCAGCATTATCCAAACCTCTTAGGTCATGTACTGGATTCTTGACTAGGCCATTAAATAAGATTTTTTTGAATTGGCTCTCAAAGAAAGGAGTCATAACAGGTAAATAAAATTTTATATAAATACACGTTCCATAATATAGTCATATATATTATATAAAGAAATATTATTTGTGATGTATTATATATTGCGATTACAATGATAAATCAATACCGTCATTAGTAATTGCTTTCTTAAGAGCGAATGATGACGTCAATATCGCCGTATTGAATACGTCAATATTTCGGTATAAACATATGACTAGTACACGTGGTGGGCTACAACCCTTTCAACAATTGCCTTGACCATTTTCAAAGATTTCTGTATACCGAATTTAAGCTCAACCTGATTAGGCATTTGGGCGCTAAAAAATCGGCTGTGTCACCCCCTAGGAATAGGCTATACCCAGTTGGATGACATTTTCCATTACAGCTATGCCAGAGTATAGGTCAGCCATTAGTTTCTAAACCAGTGAATGTTAATAAACTCTTTATTTGCACTTAATAAGTATACAAAAAAGGCGAGCTTATTGCCACATGGCAATGTCTTACAGCTAACCTAGACATAGTGGTACATGCGCGCATTGTGAAAATAAAGATTATTACATAACATACAGACAAGTGGAAGAATTTAAGACTAATAATGCCCGAGGAGAGGAAATTGGGAGAGGAACAGGAGAGAAAGGGAAGAACTGGTTACTTCTTAGAAAGGTAGTAATCCGTAAGGTGAGTCTTAAACGATGGTAAAGAAGGCGAGTTTCGTATACTTGCTGGGAGATCGTTCCAGAGTCTTGCACCATGGACACAGAAAGAATAGGAATAGAAATCACTATTATGACTCGGAATTTTTAATAAACTGTCAGAGGCTGACCGAAGTACGAGACCGTGGGAACTTAGTGGTTCAAAAAGCTCCTGGAGATAGGATGGTGTTAATTGGGTGAGTACACGATATAGGAGAGCCAGTATATGAACATTTCTTCTTTGGCGTATTGGCAACCACTTTAACTGTGCCCTATAGTCGGACACGTGATCATACTTACGTAGACCGAAGATGAATCGTATGCATACATTTTGCAAACGTTCAAGTTTGTTGAGCAGTTCCTTTGATAAATCGAGATAAGCCACATCTGCATAGTTGTTGAACCATTGCATTTGTAAACCATAATACATATTAAAAAAATAGGTTGTCTGTAATGTCGGTTTACTGACGATAGTTGAACGTGACAACGTCATAAGAAAATACTGATGGAATGGTTGCATTTTTCAAAGGAAAATTTTAATTTTATTTGTTTGATAGATATTTTGTATGGATATAGAGAAGGAGGTAAATGTAAATCACAATTGAATTGATCAAGTTACATTTATTTGTACGCATAAATACAATTATGTCAATTTTATTTTTTTTTGTTAACTTATTGTTATAGTTTGTCAATTATAGCATAACCTACAATCGCTGCACTAGCCGACCGATGCTATTTATTTTAATGATGAAAGCACGAATATTCGACAATATATCACTGAACATATATTTAATATCGAAAGAATCATTACCTTTATCGCCGCAATTATCGTTGCTATAAACAATTGACACCACATTCACTTTTCACTGCACTTCATACTTGACGAAAACATGTAAATGTATTATTGTATAGCAGCTGTCCACGCGGACGCATCGCTCACTCGAGTAGGAGAGAGACAGATGTCGAACGCTGCCGAACGCGGAGGCCGATTGTGCCTCTTTGTCGCTCGTTCCGCGCTCTCTATGGAACGCCTCAGAGCGAGGTAACGCCGCATGAGTCATGTTTTTTCATGCGTGCAGCCGGCTCCATCGAATTATAAGACGTTGTCACGTCAAAACGGCTGCGTCACCACAAAACTTCCCAGGCGAGTAGCCAAGGACTTATAAAAGGATTTAGAGCCTAATTTCTCTTCGGGAAGGAGTTAGACCAGCTTGAAAGGGATAGTCGGCGAGGAGCGAGGATATTGAGAACGCAATGCAAGAAACACGATTCAATCGTTCACGCAAAAACACATGTGATTTAGGCCTGTAACGACCCTTAAGTATCGTTACATGCAATCAACAAATGCATTGATTTCCAGTGAAATGCACTGACACAAATTCAGCCATTATTCTACCTCGTGCAGCAATGAATCAGCACGATGAAACAATACTTTTACTCGGAATATTTCGGAATGCATCATTTTTCGGCCTATATAAACCGGCGAAAATACGACCAAAGTATCATTCTTCGAGTGATCACGTCCCCCAAGACCGCGACGCATACCCGGTACCCTTCTCACGAGGCGAGTCATAGGGTCCGGGTTCTTGGTTACCTTTCCTTCCTTTCCTTATCGAGGCGAGACGCATCAGTCTGCACTCCCAGAGACTAGAGCCGTGCCCAGTACGAGATACTAGGAGCACAAGTACAATCCTTATCCATACACCCACGTAACTTCAGGCAGATAGCCACTACATTCGCGTCAATATATCCTATTCGGGAAGCGCTACGAACTGGCAATTTCGAACTCTCAATAAATACCTTCTGATACACTTTAAATCGACGGAGATAACCCGCAAGTTGGCACCACCACCTCACACCGAATAACTTGGAGTCTAGTGAGGGGTGGTCTCTATGTATATTAAAGACTCTATGTAACAAGGCGTATGTATACCAAATGTCAAGTCTAAGACGACTAAAAACGACGTCAAGACTATTGCGCCATGTGATGAACCACAACCTTTCCAACAATTGCCATGGCAAAATGATTTCTACATGCCAAATTTCTGCTGAACCGGATTAGGCGTATACGCGTTAAAAAATGGCTGTCTCATCCCAAGACTTTCCCGGCAATTAGACAAGGACTAATTTCATCTGAATATTAATTTCATAAATAAAATCGATGATGGGCCAGAAGTAAAATCTAAAAGCGCCATCAATATACGTCACAAGCTTGAATCAGAGACCTCGCTTTATCGTAATCATCATCATCATCATCACGAGTCGAATTCGTTGCTTTAGAAATTGAAAAGGTTCGTGTCGACGCTAAATTAGTGGCGCTTTTTGTGATTAAATGGCCCCCCTAGTCGGGCGGCGCGATTCCACTTCGACAGAGAGTCCGTCCAGCAAACAATAGCTCGCCCTCACGCCTTTAATGATTTTTAACGAGCCGCTGCGGTGGGAGATGAGTCGTGCCCCGTTACGCCCTAATCATTTAAGGGGCATTGATTGCCCCGCGGGGCTTGCCGCTTTGTCCGGGCCTCCACCAGCAAAAGAAGAACCGAGCGGAAGAAACACCGACATTTTTAGAAGATTCTAAAAGTTGAGAAAATCGGTAGCTCTACCCCAAAAAATTCCCAAGGACAAGTAGCCAAGAACTTACGGAAGGATTTGAGCCTGAAGTCAATTTTTCACAGAAGGAACTCTGTGACATTGTGACAAACGGATTCCACGCCCCTGACTTCCCAACTTCAAATGAGGCTTAGTTTTCTTAGATAACCTCTTAGATTGCGCTACATTGATTGAAGAATACAGTGGAAAAATACAATTCTAATAATATTATTACAAATTAAATTAAATTTCCTATTACACACAAAATTATAAAAAAGTAAATTGATAAATATAATTAATGAAAAAGCATAAAAAAATGGAAATTCAATAACAAAAATATAAAAATTTAGCAATAGAAATAATGAAAACTTATCAAAAACGGTAATTAGTAACAAAAATATAAAAAAGTAGAAAAATAGAAAGCATCCAAAGAGAGTTGTTGAGTAAGCAAACACTGCAGTCCGCGGCAATTTATTGGAATTTCTTGCAATATTGCCGCGATCGATAAAAAGTACTATAACTATGGAACTACTATAGCAATCATAAAAAGAATAGCTGTGCAATGATCAAATTGAAATTTCGTATTTAGAATATTTATTTATTTTATTTATTTAAGTAATTCAAGAATAATTTAAAACAATTTTATCTTAGGAATTATGCATAGAAATATATTAAACATTGAATAAATAGCAGAAAATGAATACATTGCAAAGTCCAGTGACAACGCCACCTAACTAGGCCGGGACCTGTTCTAAGGTGAAAATTAAATTTTGTGCGTGCTTGTTCAATATTGTGATTATTACAAAAAACAAAATATTTTTGTAACAAAAAAAATAGAAATAAAAAATTAAATTGACGTAATAAAATAATTATTTGATCACAAAAGAATAAACATGCAGCAACTACCTTAAAAACTATTTAAATACTTAAAATTAGGAGTAGAAAATAAACATGTAACTAAGATTAAGAATATATATAGGTACACATATATACATACATACATACACATACAGATATATTTAAAAATATTAATATTAAATACAATAATAAAAAGTAAATTTAATATGATATAAAATATAGTATAACATAAAATTCTAAATATTAATGTGTTCGAATTAGTACAGTAATAAATAATGTCCAATATTTTTGTGATCTTTTGTCGTCCCTCTTTTATAAGCCAATTTGTAAGTAGCCTTTTAAAGTGGGTCTTATTTTGCGTCGATTTTATATCACCAGGAAGGCTTGGGGCTATGAATGTATAGGAGCGCTGACCAAAAGCAGTATTCCTTCTGGGTACTATTATATTACGGTCTTTGGAATACCTCGTTCTTATGGTACTTTGAGAAAAAATATTTATTTCGTCAAACTTAGTATAGGTGAGTGTGGCTTTTAAATATAATTGCTTGGTATCCAACACATTATACTCTTTGAAAAGATCTTCGGAAGGATATCGATACGGCTTTCGCATGAGAATCTTTAAAATCGGATTTTGTGCAATATCTAAGGGGTAAAGAATGGTCTTAGAACAACCGCCCCATCCTATCACCCCGTAGCTCAAAATACTTTCACACAATGCATAATAAACGCTTTTTAGTGTTCTCGGGTCTAAAATATTTCTTACCTCTTTGAAGGTATATCCCAGTTTACGAACTTTAGATGCTAATAAATCTATATGTTCTTGCCATCTTAGTTTGTTATCTACGGTGATGCCTAGATATTTTGTCGATTCCACTCTTTCTAAAGTATGACAGCTGCAACCAATTTGTCTATTACATGTATGAATAATGACGCTGTGCTCCGATGGGGGTTGACCTTTAATATTAATACTAAAGGTAATTAATTTTGTTTTTTCTATATTTAGACTAAGCAGCGAGTTATCCAACCAATTCCTAACTATATGCATGCCTCTGTTGGCTTTATCAAAGGTCGTTTTCCAGTCTTCACCTTCAAATATAATTGCAGTGTCGTAGGCAAAAGATATGGTTTTCCCTACTAGGTCACATAGGTTATTAATATAAATTAGAAATAGAATAGGCCCGAGCACACTCCCTTGAGGTACCCCAAACGATATATCGACAGGATTACTGACAGTATTATGTATAGCCGTGATTTGCGTTCTATTTGACAGATAGCTCTTGAACCAATCTAGAACGACTGCTACACAACCAATGTCTCTTAGTATTAGTAATAGTTTCTCATGCGAAACCGTATCGAAAGCTTTAGCGAGATCTAAAAATATGGCTAAACACTTGTTGCCTTTGTCCAGGATATTAGTAATTGTATTTGCCACATTTGCAATGGCATCCGTAGTCCCCATTCCCTCTCTGAAACCGAATTGACTGATTGACAAAATGTTGTTTTCGTTAAGGTATTTCAAAAAACCTAATTTTCACTATTTTTTCTATTATCTTCGATAATTTGCTAAGGATTTAAATAGGCCTATAGTTGGAAATATCCTGCTTGTTTCCACTTTGAAATATTGGAAAAAAAATTGCACATTTTAAATTGTCAGGAAATATCCCCTCTCTAAAACTGGCGTTTATAATATGTGCTATGGGCTTAACTCATTTTTTGATGTTTTGAATAAACCTGCATTCAGATTATCGATACCTGCAGAAGAATTATTTTTTAAAGAGGTTATTATACTAGCCACTTCCTTTGGCGTAGTCGGTCGTAGAAACAAAGATACAGGACTCGAGGTTATTGGTGGAGATACATTAGTAGAGCTTGATCTGCTCAATAGACATTTTCGATATTTGGTTATTTCTTTTTGTAATATTGTATAAGTTTATTTCACTCTACTGGCACCTAAATTTTTACATTTCCACGAAGGTTGACTGTAAGAGATAGTACTTTAGGCAATATTTCCGCCTATTGTATGTTTTTTTTTAATGTGCAATAAAGAATTTCTACTGCTACTAATAGGTACATACATGCACACACATGCACATACGAACTACAGATACACACACAAACACACACACACACACGCACACACACACGTTTTTCATCACACAAACACACACTAATAACTAAATACTTACACATAACGATCTTACCTCCCTAATTTAAAATTTAAAATCCTTTTTTTTCGGTTTCTATATTGTTCATCATATTTGTATTCCTTATATTGCAAATAATTTTAAACATCATTTGCTTTACTACCGTTATATAATGTCTTATGTTATATAGAATATATAGAATAACGTGCTATATAACCGTTTAATTGGTGGAAACATATAAATGGTTTATGTTTGTTATATTTTGATCTAGTCAATATGTTTTTGTTCTGTCTGTTTCCTGAATAAAATAAAATAAAAAACAAAATAAAATAAAATATATGTTATTTTTATGCTGTATGTTTTTAACCCCTCCTCCTATCGCGGGGTAAAAATTTAGTCGTCACTTCTGCCCGGGACAGTTTTGCGCGTGAAGTCGATGGCCTTGAGAAAAACGACCATAACTTTTAAACTACTATACGGATCGTAAAAATAATAACTGTAAAATGATCGCATTGAAATTTGAAATTTACAATATTATAACCTTATCTCGTCAAACAATTAAGATAATAATGAATAAATATTTAAAAAGTTGGTATTTTACGCAGCGCGGAGCGCCCTAACCAATATTGGTTAGATACAATTTTAGCATTTGTAAGCGTCTAACCAAAAATGGTTAACTCAAATAGGAAGGGTTAAAAAGCAAAAAAAAATACAATACACTCTAGTTAACCCTTCCTATTTGAGTTAACCATTTTTGGTTAGACGCTTACAAATGCTAAAATTGTATCTAACCAACATTGGTTAGGGCGCTCCGCGCTGCGTAAAATGCCAACTTTTTAAATATTTATTCATTATTATCTTAATTGTTTGACGAGATAAGGTTATAATATTATAAATTTCAAATTTCAATGCGATCATTTTACAGTTATTCTTTTTACGATCCGTATAGTAGTTTAAAAGTTATGGTCGTTTTTCTCAAGGCCACCGACTTCACGCGCAAAACTGTCCCGGGCAGAAGTGACGACTAAATTTTTACCCCGCGATAGGAGGGGTTAATGGGATTTAGATCAAGCGTGTAGTGTGGTCATACTTGAGAGCTGATAAAACACGCACACTTTAGAACAGAGCTGGAGCAGTCTTCTTGAAATAGTCAGTTGGTTGCCGAAATGCTCCTGGCTATAGGCAATAGTCACAGCTTCGATAATGTCTCCTCGATACACTTTTTAGTTTATTTTGTTCTTTTTTCAGAATAAACAAAGGAGTTTTGTTTTCAAAAATATATCAAACAAAATATCAGTTATAATACCAAAAAAAAAAATTGGGACTCCCTTTCAAAAAAAAAATCGGTTGTGTCACACTAAGACATTCGAACTGACCAGCAGGAACAAAGTCCTACCCGGGCTCGCACTTTTGCTAGGAGGCTCCCGAATGGGTGCTGACCTGTAAGTTGGGCCGATCCTAACACATCAATCACAATAGCCTAAAAGTACTGGGCCTATTAGCTCCCAAACAGACTGACAAGAGAGAGACACAAAGACGTACTTCAATCTAGAAATGGTCTTAATGGATAGGGGCTCAAAATGGATATTTCCGTATTTAACTCGAGAAAGAAAATGGGCGTTCAGACTACTTTCCTTCCTCGTCGGTTGGTGAGTCGCGAAAGTAAAAAGGTTAGGGAAGCTGTAAACACTGGTTGTTATGATGTTGGTTGGTGTAATAGCTCGAGACCATCATTCAATTAGTTGATGGGTTATATTAAAATGCAAATGTCGTGGATAGTCCGTTTTGACAGGTCTCGTATTAAATGGTAATTATTAGATGAGGGATGGCGTCGGTTAATTTATGTGGACTGTACGACCGTCGGACACGCCGCGTCCGACGTCTTAACAAATTTGTCTGGCCTGGCGCCACTTCACGTAATTTAAATAAAGGTCCGCTTTAAATTAGATGAGATAAACCTACAGTCGATAGGGTGGCCAGCTTTTTCGAGATATAATATTCGAAAGGATTTAATGCCTATATGGAAATATGATTTTTATGACACTAAGTGGAACATAAGGTCAATTTGACCTTTGCTAAATTTGCTAAATTATGTTTATTTCTTGCTACTTGAATGAATGTAATGATAAAATAATAAAATTCCTGGAGCATTTTTAGCGCTTTTGCAAGCTGTCTAATACCAGGAAATATCCTAATTATACTTCTTGTTGTGTTTCTCACATTTTGGGGGGGGGGGGGTTTCCATTGCCAAGCATTGCGAGGTCCGCATTCAGTTTTCCTCATTCTCTCAAAGAAATATTATAGAAGGGGTGCGTTTTCAGCTACTGCATGTAGCAGTTCACTTCCATCTTCTTGGTTGTCTACTTTTATCAATGCCTCGTCTTTGTAAGTTTGTAAGTTTGTATGTAGGGGGTAATCTCCAAAACTACTAATCCGATTTCAAATTCTTTTACTAATGGAAAGCTAAATTATCAGGTAGTGCTATAGGCTATATTTTTATAGTCTATACTAATATTATAAAGAGGTAAAGTTTGTGAAGTTGTAGGAAGTAATCTCTGGATCTACTGAACCGATTTTGAAAATTCGTTTACCAATAGAAAGCCGATATTTATGAATGGCATAGGTTATATATTAATTCGAAAAATTAAAAGACTTTTTCGTGGTAGTCAGATTTGCAAAGTAACTCGGAGAAAAAACGGTCGAACGAAAACGTTTCTAACTAACGCTGCTTTAACAATGAGAGATATATTATTAGGTTCTAGAGAAAAGTTGTAGAGCTTGATAATGCCTACAAAAAAGTCAGCGGCAGCATATGTCTAAATTTTATATTTAAGTCACAAAAATTATTTTTTTATATTAAAAAATAATTTAAATCGTTAGGTCATGTTTATTGGTCATATTATCAACAATTATGAATTCATATCAAAATATGTAAATTTATCGTCTCAAGTGTTTAAAACAAAAGACTTTTTCCTTTTACTACATATAATTTCACTTTTACTGCATAAATGGTTAAAGAGATAAGACACAAGAAGTCATTCACAAATAAGACACAAGAAGCCATTCACAAATAACGGTGATATGTCAAATTGGCATGCAAATACATACATACATATGCAGTAAAAATATAACCCTTCTTTTGGCAGTCAGGAAATAAATCATAGCACTCAGTACTAACTAAACCACACTCATAATTTCATTACAATTAAATAGTTTCACCGCCCAACGAAGTGGGCACGGTTCAGCTAGTGATAAATATTAGTTTTCAATACGAAATCACAATATTTATAAATCAATTCGCGCCAAACTATTATGCGGGCTCCATCGGTTTAGCCGTATAAAAGTTGGATGTGCTGCAGCGCCATCTAGTGGTAGGTTACAATAAAGCGGATATAATAAAAAAACTTCTCTGTAAAAAAATACATGTATGTGCCAACTTTCATGGTGATCGGTCAAAACGGTTTCGGAGTCTATTAATCTCGGACAGACAGATATACCAACATACATGTCTACATATATACACGTATATAAATGGCGTGTTTAGAGCGACATCCACAGTGAGCCAACATACTGTTTTACCACGATAATCGCAATACTAAACAAAATAATAAAAGATTAATATTTTATAGCTTTGAGTACCATCTACATTTCATTTTCGTCGTGTCCAATTGACGCCTAAAACCGCTCTTGGACGTGTCGAAATAACTGTGTTAGGTAGTAAAGTCTCGTTACTACTCTTTACTGATCATACATAGGTAGTCAAGAATTTAACTACTAGATTGTCAAACTATAAATATAAATATAAATAATCAAAATAGCCTCCTAATATTGGAAATAGTCAATAATTCAAAAAGATACGTAGTAAAATTTATCATCGTAATATTCAAATTGTCAGTAAAATGTTAATTAATCAAATTAAAGCTACGCCACGCATTTAAAAAGTAAAAGTACAAATATAAGACCAAATAAAATAACTGGACAATAAGTCTCTATAAAATCGAAGACTATCGCGATTGTTTGACATTATAAATAAGATAGAAAACGAAATCACCGCGTGAAATTTGTAGCACCCGACGTTTCGGTGACGTTGCTGCCGCCGTTGTCAGTCTTCCCCGGACAACGGCGGCTGCAACGTCACCGAAACGTCAGGTGCTACAAATTTCACCCGGTAAATTCGTTTTCTATCCTATTTATAATAAGGCTCTACTTTTTTAAGGCTTTACATTTGAATGGGCACAATATTTGAAAAGTCTTAGCTCTCTAATACGGCCAAATCATAGAAAGGGTGGTTTATCAGCATCTCCTTGATGTTTTTTTATTTATTTTACGTCCTCTAGCTGTTTGACAGTGGAGGGAGTATGTAATAGAATGTAATGCTAAAGTATAAGTAGCCTTTCTGTACTTTTGCCAGTCGTATTCAGGGTACGCATAAAAGGGAGTTACTGAGAGTGAATGTCCGCATTAATTGCAGTTTCTGCGAAGTGCTGTCTAGCATACATTAAACACTGGTATATGAACGCCGAATACATAGTCATTATCCTTGCCTTACTGAAATATCCTTTGGATGAGGTTCTGGTCGTTACCTGATACATGCTGCGCAGTGCTCTTTTTTGTAAAAGAAGGATTAGTTGCGGCATTTCCCCAAAATAGTAGTACATACGTCATTAATGAGTTAAAATACGCAAAGTATATTGATTTGGCTGTCGCAAAACCTCCGATTTTTTAAATATAGTATATCGAGCTACACAACTTACTAGCTAATTGATGGATGTGTTCATTCCATTGAAATTTACTGACAATTCCTAAACCTAAAAAATGTATATATTCTGTTATGTCAATTTCAAAATAGTCGTGCAATTCATTTAAACAGTCAACATTCGTAGATTTTAAGCGAAAAGGAATTATTTTTGATTTTGTAATGTTTAGAAGTAATTAGCATTAAACCAAATCAAGAGTTGATCAATCGTACTCGTACACGTTGCGTTTCGATGTAAAATCCTGGTGGTAAAATTATAGTGCAACCTGATCAATCCAATACGCAATATAATCAATGTTTTGTTTTCTACTCTTTATTGTGAAGTTTCTCGATGGTCGGGTTTATTGTCATATGACAATCTCTTACAACCAACCCTACTATGAAATGTTTTTATGTACATATGTGTGCATGTAACATTTGTGTGTAAGTGTGTGTCTTGTTATTGCATTTCATCGACAGAGTTGAAAATGCAATTCCGTTAATTTGATCCCAACAGAAAATGGGTGACCCATATTGAGATGTCAACCACAACGGGCGAACCCGTCACCGCAGAACGTTTTAACGATTCATCGTTCTATCGACCGTGCAGTGAGCGTAGAAGACTTTGGACATAACAAATCCGACGTCTAGGTACGCCACAACCGGCTAGAGACCAACGCCTTACCGCGAGATAGCCAGTATGTTACCTGGCGGGCCGACACTCGCGCCCTTGCTTCCAATTGTGACCAGATTTCTCCGGTCTCTCGATTGGTTCCGAGTTCGAGGTCGCTTGCGCGGTCCTCTCCCTTACGAAGCGGTGAAACGGTGTGCACCGAATCTATCGCGGACCAAGGCGTCCTTTGCCCGACTCTGAACCGGGATCGGATGGCCAATGGTCATTTCAAGAGCAGTCGCCGTAAGGTAGGCAACCACCCCCGCTCTATAGGAAACAATACAATTCCCAGACTCCCCCGACTGTTAGTCGGAGAGCATAATCGATTGGCTTGCGCCGCTCGGTGCGCAGACCGTCCAGGAGCGCCAGAGGTTTGATTCCCAGGGGAGACTGGTTGACCCAGTGTCCTACCCAGGTTCGCACCCCATGCGTGGAGGCCATCGGATGGGTGTTGACCCGTGAGTGTGACCGACCCTGAACACATGGGTCATCGTGGCCACCTCATCATGGGCCCGTTAGCTCCCAATGGGTGACCCAGCCGGGAATCGAACCCGGGACCTTACAATGTAAGATCAGGCGACCTAACCACTACGCCACCGTATATCGCAATATGCAATATACACCGGTGTTTTAGTTTAATGTAGGTATTTTTATTTATTATTGAAAGATCAGGTAACAGCCAAATCCTTCTTATCTGTATATTTCAGCTTACAGCTATACTATCCGCTTTACAAAGTGGCGAGTCAGGTCATTTATTATCAAAATCGTGCTATCTCTTTCGCACTTGTACGGCCTTATGGAAAGGCTTTCGCAACCGTAGTGCAGGTAGTTTTACGCATACAAAAAAAATGTCGATAAAGTAATAAAACAAGGGAAATAAATATTATTTCAGTATTGTTTCATTACGATAAATATTAAATAAGTTAAAAATATAAATATTGATATTGATTTATTAACAAACTATATCTCTGCATTCCATTAGCGTCTTTCTTCCATCTATTGTTTTCTTGAATTTGTATCCTATGCTTTTAATAACAGTCCTCATTGAGATTCGGAACACTGGATATCGGCTTTGCTGTTAACTCACCTCTTAACTTGGTCAAATTGGTTTTACAAAAATCTTCCATCATGATGTAGATTCACAAATAGAGTTCGTGTAACGAATGAGTTATGCTCTTATCATTAAGCCTTTTAAAACAGAATATTTTGATATTAATAATGCCTAATGACCTACATAATACGTGCATTGTAGACGAAAATTAATTTGACAACAGTGTCGTTAAAATGTCATAAAATGTTGAAATCGAACTGTTACGGTTACCACAATTAATAGTCCCAATCGGTTAGCTACTTACCACCTATTACGGTATTTACTTTTGCCTTTGGCTAAATCTAGGAATTTTATGTATGTATCTAATTTTAGCAGGTAAATTATTATATAAATAATAAATATTTTATCGACATGGTACCATCCCTACGTTAACTGTCTCTAATTGCCCGACTCGCCACTTTGTACTGCGGATAGTATAGTTGTGGTTTTATTTTTCGAGTCGTAATTTGGCCTCTTTCGTAATTCTAAGTCGTAATTATGCATGTGATTATAGAAACTCTCAATAGAGACTTCAATTAGTATCATTATCTTAATCAAGTTATCGATTCGTGGGCGTCCCAATCGGCTAGATAAAGCCCGTTAGATTGTATCTCTCGGGACCAAAGTGAATTACAATTAGTAGATTGCATTAAACAAGAGTAGTTATCTCTAAAAAACGTATTGGTGCAATCGCCCTTAACAAACAATAGTTTTAATACGAGTTTTCCTCCATAAATCCTCGCTTCGTTAGCATATTTGATTGCGAGGCATCGATACTGCCGAGCGCCAAGCGACACAAAAAGACAGCAGGTAAACCACAGCTGTTTCAGATGGTTCTAGCGGGTTTAACCCGCGGTTGTAGGTCGTTGGGTAGTTAATGATAAAGAGATTTCTTCAGAATTGCAAGTAGATAGATATAAATTAATTATAGATAGAAATTCTTTAATGCACATTTTGGGAGCTAATAGGCTATTGCTGAGTTGGCCACGAAGACCCATTCTGATCAGGGTTAGTCACACTCACGGGTCAACACCCATCCGGCGGCTGGCGCTCCGGGACGGTCTGCGCACCGTGCGGTATAAGCCAATCGATTGCGCACTCTGACTAACAGTCGGGGGAGTCTGAAAGCAGTACTATTTCCTATAAAGCGGGGATGGTTGCGGACCTTACTGCGACTCTTAAAACGACCATCGGCTACCCGATCCTGGGTAAACAGCCGGGCAAAGGATGCCGTGGTCTGCGATAGATTCGGAATACACTGTTTCACCGCTTCGTAAGGGAGAGGACCGCGCAAGCGACCTCGAACTCGTAACCAATCGAGAGACCGGAGTAATCTGGTCGCAATTGGAAGTAAGGGCGTGAGTGTAAGCCCGCTGGGTGACAGACCTCGTTGCGCTCCGGGAGCAAGCCGCCAATATTTGTCGTTACGTAAGTCAACGGTGTTCTGATGTGCAACCAAATTTGGTCGTTACGTAGCCGAAGGGGATATTCAGAACATCCTGACACGCTTTTATCTATTCCACAGGCATGTTTTCTCCTAAATATAGGATATCATTTGGTAAGAATAATACATTACCCTGTAAATGAATTTATACGAAATGTTCATAAAAACTTTTCAGCGAAGGGTTAGATCGCCATATTCCGAGCACGCTCGTTGTCTGCCGGTTTTCGTGTCTGTTTCCGAGATTTCGTTATTTTTAACGTATGTTTTTGCCAGAAATATAACACAGAAAACGTGCTCCTATGAATACACTACAATATAATTATATATACTATTTAGGAAATACTACCACTACATTTATTATACATCTATACTAATATTATTAAGAGGTAAAGTTTGTGAGTTTGTGAGTTTGTGAGGTTGTAGGTCGGTTCTAAAGTAAACATTTAATTTTGAATGTGGTTGCTCAATACTCGCAGACGTAGATTAATAAAGTCAGCAAACGCATCTTTGCTTGTTTTCATACTCTTCGGCGGTTGCAAAGATTTTTCCAAAAGAGATTAAGAAGACTATAGTTCATACACTGCCATTGCCTATACTAGGCTATGCTGATGTTTGCTAACTTGACGTCACTGAAGCCATCCTCGACAAATTGGAGCAGTTGCAAAATGTGTAAATTAGGTATATCTATAATACAATGCGAAAAAATTATCACGTCTCTGAGTATAAAAGTAGACTACATTGGCTTCGAATACGTGAACGTAGAAACCTGCATATTCTTTCGCTTCTTTATAACATTCTTAACAATCAAAACCGCTCACTGCTACCTAACCAAAAATTCAATGACTTAGGAAGTCATGGTCTTTCACTCCGTTCCAGACAGGATAGTAAAATTGTAATTCTTACACCCATTTCTTTTTTTTACATATTCCTTTATCGTTAACGCATCTAGATTATGGAACCAGCTCACTGTCACAGCAAGTGTCACTGAAAATGCATTTCATGTCCCTTAATTCTTAGTTATCCTACGTGTCATCCCATCCTATCCTATCCTACGCTCCTTGCAAATATTCTACAAATCCTAATTATATTTTTTACAAATGGCGTCTTTGATATTTGATTATTTTTGTTATGTATTAAGATTCTTTATTTTAATTTTACTTGACTGGCACTTAAATTCTTACACTTCCACGAATGTACGATTAATTGTAATTAGTTGATGACGCCACGCGTTCGGTTATGAAGCAGCCTGATCATATGTTTCGAGTTCTTTATTGCATCCACTGTCTCTGACGAATTTTCAGATTTACTAAAACACTTTATGGTACTAATTAAAATCACACCTTTCCTAGTACACCAGCGCCAGGTCTCCCGGAGTCTGGCATGCAGATTCCACACCGGAATCATATGGCCAAAATACTGTCTGATCTAAAAGTATCAGCTTTTCCAAAACTCTTGCACTTTTTTGTCGCTGGCTCTTATTTTATTTTATTTTATTCTGGAACCAAAACAGAACTACATACGAGGGTCGATCAATAAGTACCCGTGTGTGAAGACAGGTGGCGTTGCTGAGGGAAGTTGGCATTACCGTCGTGTACTGCCATCTGTCACACGACACCATACTTAATTTCAGACTGATTCATATGTTAGTTTTTATTTGGCAGCCAGTTATATCACACGTGTTTCGTGTTTCTCGATAAAATGGAAAAAGAACAATATCGATCCGTAATTCGCTTTTTATTTTTGGATGGAAAAACATGCGAAGAAATAAAAGCGAAGTTGGATGCTGTCTATGGGGACCCTTCACCATCTATGACAACCGATATTGGTTCAACGAATTTAAACGTGGTCGTACATCTGTTTTGATGAGGAGCGCCCAGGCCGCCCGGCAGACGTGGTTACCGAGGAAATCATTGAAAAGGTCCACGACATGATTCTTGCTGATCACCGAACGAAAGTGCGCGAAGTAGCAGAGGCCGTAGGCGTGTCGTACGGAACGGCAATTAATATTTTACATGATAAGTTAAGCATGAGAAAGCATCGCGGCACCCGATGGGTGCCGCGATTGCTTACGGTGGACAACAAGCGGATACGGCTGTCAATGTCGAAGCAGTGTTTGGACCTCTTTAAGCGAAATTCGCAGGAGTTTTTGCGTCGAGTCGTCACCGTTGATGAAACCTGGATCCATTATTATACGCCAGAGACCAAGCGACAGTCAAAACAATGGATTTTTTGGGGTGAATCTGCTCCGAAGAAGGCAAAGATGGTCCCGTCGGCCGGAAAGGTCATGGCCACGATTTTTTGGGATTCCAAGGGAATAATCCTTATGGACTTTGTGCAGAAAGGAAGAACGATCACGGGGCAGTACTACAGTGAATTATTGGACCGATTCGATACAAAATTGAGGGAGACACGGCCCCATTTGTCTAAGAAAAAAGTGCTGTTTCATCACGATAACGCACCAGCACATTCATCCAGAATTGTCGCGGCCAAATTGCATGAACTGCACTACGAATTGCTACCGCACCCACCGTACTCGCCCGACTTGGCTCCCTGCGACTTCTTTCTGTTCCCCAACATGAAAACGTGTCTCGGGGGAAAAAAAAATCAGCTCAAACGAGGAGGTTATCATCGAGACAGAAGCGTATTTTGAAGACTTTGACAAATCGTATTTTTTGGAGGTGTTAAAGAAATGGCAGAAACGTTGGGAAAAGTGTATTGTACTAAAAGGAGATTACGTTGAAAAATAGTTTTTTTTTTTTGTCAAAAACTTGTCTCTTTATTCCTAACACGGGTACTTATTGATCGACCCTCGTACAATGCAATAAAAACCTATTTAAAAGTGACAAAAATCCATGAATGTGATTCCGAATATAAAGGTATACAAAATGAACGCAATATAATTTTATATTGTTTCCGCTTGAGAATGGGGGGAATCAGGATGGGAAGTGAGGAGAGACAAAATAGATAAAAATATATTATGTATGTATATAAATATATTTATATTTAATTTTAGGTATGATATATAGTTATTATAATGAATATACTTGAGATAAAATTATGTCCTTGAACTAAATTAAATGAAATATAATATGTATTGTATAATATCTTTAACTATTAGTCTTGCTCTGAGTTTAATCGGTGCCTTGATTTAGTTTTCATTCTCACCATTGTCGTAAATTCACTTTTACAACTATAATTTGGGGCAAATGGGAATTGTATTTTCAAAGTTTTTTTTCGAAAATGGATACTCACCACTAATCTTTCGCCAAAATGTTGCTAGTGCCAAACAACATAAAAATAAACCAACGATGTGTTACTTAAATTGTCAAATTCACTGACTATACCTTAAGACGACGTACTACCTAAGAAACAATTCTGAAATGGGCGGACCCGCGAAGAAATACTGCTGTAGGGTTTGACCAACAAAAATCCGGCATTGATGAAGCGTGCGTATGCACCGACGAGCGGACGGACACTAAAAGTTCGATTGCAGCGCTATCACAGTAAAACTATCTTTTCGCAGTTGTGGTATAAGGGTGTTAATGGTAAAGAATACTTATTTAGAGTAACTCTCAGAGCGCTCTCACGTTTAAATTAATTGTAATTAATGTAGGGCCGTAATAAAAACAATGTGAATAAGCGCGACGCTAGAAAATTAACCAGCCAATATAATTAAATTAAAATAAAATACACTCACCGCTTACTTTGTAGGAGTAATCGCACTTGAGTATTTAAAATCAGTTTAAAGCCTGAATGTCCACAGCAATGAGCAACTTGTTCAAGTGTAAATAAAAAAATTGTTCCTTTTCGAGGGATTCGCTTAAAGGCTTTTCTAAATAAGTGCTTATATGTTTCAAAGAAATCATGAAACCAAAGTTCTTCAGGTATGGTCGTTGTCAGTAATGTGTCACCTTGACGTTAAGATGATTTTGGTAATATTGTTTTGTGATTAAACGATGATCTTATCTATACCTTTATTCCCTCAGTAAATTCCATTTTACGCCTTTAATGGTAATTACCCTCCAGGTTGCGAATCGCTAGTATAGATATTCGCAGCTCGATTGATTCTCTTTTCCGTAATCGGCCAAAACGGAGCAAGCGATCCTACACTTATTTATTTATTTATTTATAATAAAGAAAGTGGCATCGACGGCCGATGTCCATAGCCGGATCGGTCAAGCAACAGCAACATTCGCCTCGCTCAAGTGGTGCATATGGAAGCGAACAAATATTACCATCAAAACCAAAGTACGACTATACCAAACGTTGGTTCTTCCCATTCTTCTTTATGGATCGGAAACGTGGACGTTACTACAATCGGACCTCAAAAAGTTCGAAGTCTTCCAAATGCGATGCTTGAGGCAGATTCTCGGTGTCTCACTCCGCGACCGAATTCGAAACAAGACCATTAGAGAAAGATGCGATCTAGTAACAACGATCGAAGAAGAAGTACAAAAACGTCGACTACGATGGTTCGGCCATGTTTGCCGAATGATCGATTATCGCTTGCCACGTAAACTTCTTTGGCGAGACCGTCCGATAGAATGGAGAATTCAGCGATCGGCCCCGAAGAAAACCTGGCTAAATAACATCAAAGACGACTTTAAAAATCAACGATTATCGGCTAGGGATGCTCGAGACGTGGCAAAAAATCGTCAAGAATGGAAGCGAATCGTGAATGGAGTACGAGATCCAGCGGCACCGACAGCAGCGTATTGGCTGCGATGGCGACCCCCTCCCCAATCGCCGGCTACGGAATAAATAATAATAAATAATATTTATTTATTAGTTTCAAATATTATTCAAGAGCATTACAGACGAATCCAATTCGCCCTTGAATATTAAATCTAGAGTGCAAGTCCATAATAAATTACTTACATAACTAAATTAATGCTAACATTGAACAAGAAAAAAACATAAAAATATAAAACTAAATAAAAGACAGATTATGATAAACATGAGATAGCAGGGAGTTGCCTTTTTAGCTGCCAAAGGGATATATAAAATATGTCAATTTCTGTGGGTAAGGAATTAAGAAAAGCTATAACCCTCCCCACTGGCCTGTCTATAAAAATATTTGTACGATGGTACGGCACATTAAACAATACATAACGGTCCCCTCACAATATTAGAAGACATTATCAACAATAGATTGAAATAGACATTTTATAACGCTTAAAATCACACAGGTTCGTCCATTCTTTTCATTCGTGATTTCACGAAACGCGGCCGTGGCGTTGCGTATTTTTTCTTTCTGTTTTCGCTAGCATTTTATGACCGGTGTATTTTGAAATCGAGCGGGCATGATTTTACGCAATAGTGCCATAGTTCCCGGTTCACAATAGAAGCAGTGGGAAAAAAACGGATTGGTCAATCCAAGACCATCCCGGCAAGTAGACAACCCTCCCTCACCCCCGATAGTAAATGTGTTCAGTTAAAATCGTAAATCTATTTCTAAGAATTTTGTATTATTTAGTAGTATTTCCCTAGTATTTCAGTAGTGTATACATACTATTATTTCGCAGTATTAAAATTGTATTATTTCAATATGATGTAAAATTTATTTAAATATGGCGGACTTTAAAAATGATTTGTGTCGCATGTATATAAGATATTCTAATCAAAATTTCAATGTGGTTTGGGTCAACAAAAAATCTGTGTACAAAACTTCAGGTGGTGAACGGTTTCGTGCAGCTTGGGCCACAAGATCCACTTCAATAATAATAATTATTTAAATTTATAATTATTATTTTTTTTATATAAAAATATATTAAATAATTAATTTATATTAAATTTATAATTAGTTATATATATATATATATATATATATATATATATATATATATATATATATATATATATATATATATATATATATATATATATATATATATATATCAAGGGAATCCTTCGTCACGATGTAAGTGGCTTTTATAATTATTTACTTTATAATCATCTTATTGATCAATTCTAAAAAATATATATATATATATATATATATATATATATATATATATATATATATATATATATATATATATATATATATATATACCTTAAATTTTTTATTAATATTCATTATATAAATTTTATAATATATTTTTATATTTAATTATAAATAATTACTTAATAATTACTTAAATTTATAGTTATTATTTTTTTTTTATATAAAAATATATTAAATAATTAATTTATATTAAATTTATAATTAGTTATATATATATATATATATATATATATATATATATATATATATATATATATATATATATATATATATATATATATATATATATATATATATATATATATATATATATATATATATATATATATATATATATATATATATATATATATATATATATATATATATATATATACCTCAAATTTTTTATTAATATTCATTATATAAATTTTATAATATATTTTTATATTTAATTATAAATAATTAATAATTATTTAAATTTATGTTCTCGGATCGGCTCAACTCACTATTCAGCTCCTATTCAGAAGCCTCCTTATGTTTGTCGTGGAGCAACAAACACATACAAAACCCACCTACTCAAAATACTATAAAAGGAAAGGACCGGAAGAAGACTCCACCCGAAAGCGGCAGGAAATGGTATCGCCGAGGTGCAATGGCAACACCGGAAATAAGGAGATGGCGATGTGCAATGCCATCACTAGGAATACCTACCCCGAACGCCCAATAATCAAACACAGCTTAGGTGCCTCCAACGAGGCGTTTATTTTATCATCACAAACAAGCCGTCAACGAGAAGCTAAAGCAAACATCGAAATAAATGGAAGAGAACAATACAAACCGTCGCGAATCTATCCGCCGTGTTTCGCACGCAAACGTCACGAAGAAAACAAACGAAACCCATGTCGCAGCGACTTCTCAGCAGAGAGCTTTTCATCTTATACCACGGCAGCCCGAAGGCTGGTGGCGAAGGGGAAGGTAACAACTGAGGGCGCCGCGATGCAGTATAAATTAAAAAAAACACTAAAAAACTAACGCGCAAACACGAATCACTTCTGGCGACTTTCCAGTCCAGAACCTTTCATCCGGTGGCTACTCGAAGTAGGTCGGGGGAGGGGTCGACCAGTGGCGTCCAGAAGCGTTAAACGTGCGAAACTAAATGTGCGAAACACGACACAACTGAAGCTCAAGCGCCGCCCGAGGAACGTCAGCACGCGAGCGCAGACGGCGGGCGACTGCCGTACCGCGCACCGGACCGGTGTATATCTAGCGACCGACCGCGAGTGAAAGAGACGGCGCGAGGCGCGAGGGAGACGACGTGACCGCGATCACGCCGAGTAATATATATAGGCGATAGTATGAAAGAGAATTTAATCAATTTGTACTCGGCATTTTGAGCGAAATAAACGACAACTGCAATTCGAACATCGATCGCGAGTTTCATTCTGGACGACGGAAACCCTCGCGACATGTTGAAGGCTACCCCGGGTAAGACTTTCGGTCTTAGGCCTCAAAGCTGGTGGACCAGTTTCTCCCGGCGGGATTGCATCCCGGCGCCACTGGACGGTTTGGGCACCGGTCGGCGAAGCCAATCGGTTGTGCATTCTGACTAATTGCTGAAGGGGTCTGGAGACTATGGAAATATACTGTCTCTTAAGCAGTGGAGGTGGATGTTGACCTGTTGTCATGCGACTCTTAAAATGATCTTGGGCCACTCGATGCCGTGTGGCACTATGGGCAAAGAACGCCCAGTTCTAAATTCTAACTGAATTACAGCTGTAATACAACAGGTAGAGGCCGCGTAAGCGACTTCGGACCCGTAACCAGTCGGGAGGACGGAGGTATCCTGAAGGTTAATTCCAGACGGAGATATCCTACCCAAACTGGTAGTTAGGGTGTGAGGCTGCCCGCTGGTTACCTTTTCCGGTGCCTCGCCGTAAGGCGTCGGTCTCTAACGGGCTGCTGGCGAGCTAGACAGCAGATTCGTCTTGTCTCAAGTCTTCTACGCTCATCCCACGGCTGAAAGAATAATTATATATCGTTATACCAGCCTGGGGTGGCGGGTTCACCCGTTGTAGTCGACACCGCCCTACTGTACCGAACTTCAAGTCTTCACGTTTAATATTTCGAGATTGGAGTATGACTATCGTCCCCTGGTAGACAGAGTTTAACCACAATCTTTTCAACTCTTGCCATAACCAAATGATGCGTGCTTGGCAAATGTCAGCTCAATGGAATGAAGCGTTTGGGCGCTATCGTGGAGGAACACATATAAAATCGTGTTCGTACATATAAAACAATGAAAATTCATATTCTAAAAGTTCTTTGTTTGTTGGCCAATTAATTAGTTAAAGTTTTTTTCATGCATACCTGTATATACATACATATATAAAAGCAGAGACAATGAATGTTATATTATGACGATATAACAGATGATTTCGCCAATAAACAACACCGTAAAAAGTGTAATTTTTGTTTTTTTGTTTCATTGACCCTTTTCACTCCTAGTGTTTTTTTACTTTAGAGTGGAGCAACTCCGAGACATTTTTGCTTTGGAGCATTTGAAAAATGAACTTCTGTTTTCAAAAATTATCATCAGTATCACTCTCAATAACAGATGTTTTCTGTTTTTTTGCCCTATTACTGCTATCATCACTGCTAACAGTAACAGTATATTCGCTATCTTGGATATTATTTCCAACTGATTGTCTTCAAAAAAATCAAATGTCAATTTCATTTTCACTTTCGGTTTCACTGTTCTCAAAGCTTTCCCAATAATAATCTTCTTCGCAAATGATTTCTCAATGGTGAATGAAAGGAGCACTCAACAGAACAAGACACAACTCCTATTTGACATAGTACATAAATGCAATCAGAATGCAGGGCTAAACATGAATGTCTCGAAGATCAAAATTTTAGTCGTATGACCTAACACCAGAATCAAACTGTCAACTAGAGTTGTCAACTACAACGGGCGAACCCGTCACCTCGGGAAGTTTTAACGATTAGTCGTTCTATCTCCCTGGGGTGAGCGCAGAAAACTTGGACAAAACAGTCCACCGTCAAGCTCCGCCAGATGCCCGTAAGAGGCCAACGCCTTAACAGCGAGATAGCCAGGAGTTTTACTCAGCGGGCTTACACTCACGTCCTTACTTCCAGTTGCGACCAGATTACTCCAGTCTCTCGATTGGTTACGAGTTCCAGGTCGCTTACGCGGTCCTCTCCCTTACGAAGCGGTGAAACGGTGTATACCGAATCTATCGCGAACCGCCATCTTTTGCCCGGCTGTTCACCCAGGATCGGGTAGCCGATGGTCGTTTCAAGAACAGTCGCCGTAAAGTACGCAACCACCCCCGCTCTATAGGAAACAGTACTGCTTCCAGACTCCCCCGACTGTTAGTCAGAGTGCACAATCGATTGGCTTACGCCGCACGGTTCGCAGAACGTCCAGGAGCGCCAGAAGGTTGATTCCAAGGGGAAAATAGCCCTTAGTCCAGAGTCCTAACCAGGCTCGCACTTAATGCCTGGAGGCCGCCAGATGGGTAGCCAAAGGATTATCGGCTACCCGATTCCGGGTGAACAGCCGGGCAAAGGATGCCATGGTCCGCGATAGATTCGGTAGACACCGTTTCGGCGCTTTGTAAGGGAGAGGACCGCGCAAGCTACCTCGAACTCGTAACCAGTCGGGAGACCGGAGTGATCTGGAGTTAACATACCTGGCTATCTCGCGGTTAAGGCGTTGGAATCTTACGGGTATGTGGTGAAGCTTGAAGGTGGACTGTTTTATCCTAAGTCTTCTGCGCTCACCTCACGGGAGACAGAACGATCACATTTCGTTTAAACTTTCTGAGGTGACGGATTCGCCCGTTGTAGTCGACAGCTCTAGTTATACTTAAGAAAAGTATAAATCCGGCAGAGGTCCACAGGCAGAGAGTCGTGTAGACGCACTCTTTTCTAATTCCTTATTTTATCCGTTTTATCCCTCTTACGGTGGCATACGACGCGTAGTCTCTCCACCCGGACAATGCCCCTTAACCGCTACCATAAAGGTTATTCCATAAAATAAGTGGTTTTAAGTGAATGCGGTATTTCTCTTAGGGTAAAAATGAACAATGCTTGGAATCCTTTTATTACCTTCACTCGCAGACGGGCCTTTACGCCTGTGTCAATAAAAAGAGGCGATATTTGCCTGAGAAAACCAGTTTCTGCGGACGTTAGGTGGCTCGAATGACTTTTTAAAAGCGCAAACCAGAGACTCGCAAATCGGCGAAAACACACAGGGTGACTTGCACCAACCGGCCTGTTAAATTCTCCTAACCGTCGTTAGCTAACCACGATAAACAATTTAACAGCCGGTTAAATTGTGTCGACTTGCACCAACTATTTAAATGTGCCGATTATCTAACGCCCGATCAGAGTCCCCAAAATCCATTTTTGATCGTTAGAACATAACCATAGACACAACTCAGATCGCAGTTGCTCGCGTCAGCCAATCAAAACACAACTTGGGTTGTCGACTACAGCGGGCGAGCCCGTCACCTCAGGAAGTTTTAACGATTAGTCGTTCTATCTCCCTGGAGGGAGCCAATGGGCCCTTGCTGAGTTGGCCACGAAGACCCATTCTGTTTCAGGGTCGGTCACACTCACGGGTCAACACCCATCCGATGGCCTCCACGCATGGGGTGCGAGCCTGGGTAGGACACTGGGTCAACCAGTCTCCCCTGGGAATCAATCCTCTGGCTCTCCTGGACGGTCTGCGCACCGAGCGGCGCAAGCCAATCGATTGTGCTCTCCGACTAACAATCGGGGGAGTCTGGAAACTGTATTGTTTCCTATAGAGCGGGGGTAGTTGTCTACCTTACGGCGACTGCTCTTGAAATGACCATTGGCCATCCGATCCCGGTTCAGAGTCGGGCAAAGGACGCCTTGGTCCGCGATAGATTCGGTGCACTCCGTTTCACCGCTTCGTAAGGGAGAGGACCGCGCAAGCGACCTCGAACTCGGAACCAATCGAGAGACCGGAGAAATCTGGTCACAATTGGTAGTTAGGGCGCGAGTGCCGCCCGCCAGGTAACATACCTGGCTACTCGCGGTAAGGCGTTGGTCTCTAACGGGTTGTGGCGTAGCTAGACGTCGGATTTGTTATGTCCAAAGTCTTCTACGCTCACTGCACGGTCGATAGAACGATGAATCGTTAAAACGTCCTGCGGTGACGGGTTCGCCCGTTGTGGTTGACATCTCAATATGGAGTGAGCGCAGCAGACTTGAGGACAAAACAGTCCACCATCTAGCTACGCCACAAGCCCGTAAGAGGCCAACGCCTTAACCACGAAATAGCCAGGAATGTTACCTGGCGGGTCGACACTCACGCCCTTACTTCCAATTGTGACCAGATTACTCCGGTCTCTCGATTGGTTACGAGTTCGAGGTCGCTTGCGCGGTCGTCTGCCTTACGAAGCGGTGAAACGGTGTTTACAGAATCTATCGCGGACCACAGCGTCCTTTGCTCGGCTGTTCACTCAGGATCGGATGGCCGATGGTAATTTCAAGAGCAGTCGCCGTAAGGTCCGCAACCACCCCCGCTCTATATGAAACAGTACTGCTTCCAAGTTGTTAGTCAGAGTGCACAGTCGATTGGCTTACGCCGCACTTTGCGCAGACCGTCCAGGAGCGCCAGAAGGTTGATTCCCAGGGGAAACTGACAATTATGCCAGAGTCCTACCCAGGCTCGCACTTCATGCGTGGAGGCCGTCGGATAGGTGTTAACCCGTGAGTGTGACCAACCCTAAACAGAATGGGTCTTCGTGGCCAACTCAGCAAGGGCCCATTAACTCCATCACAACACAGTTAAAAATGGCGGACGGGTGGTTTTCAGCTCATCAGCTGTCAAACTGCCAAACCTGCACAGTTGGTCACCTCTTTTTCAACTGTCCCCTCCTTAATAATTTCCCTTCTTTCATCCCAAACCTTATCCAAATGAAAATTCAACTTCCTACCAAAGTTGACATCCTTTTAGCATCTAACCCTATAAAAATTTATAGAATTATAGCCAAATTCATCTCCCTCAACCATTTGGCCATTTAGAGCTCCCTAAATAATCTCTATGGAGGCCGGCTCACACCTAGGGCTGACCGGGACTCGGTCGCTTTCAGTGTCGGGCCGGAGGGAATGTGACTCTCGTTGGCGCCTCGGGTCAGTGGAAAAATACTGAAGACAGTGGATTTTTGGCTGCAAGCAGGAGCTGATGGATGGCACATTATCACAATGGCCAGGTGCCGGGGTGTAACTTCGGTCTCGGCTGGCGTTGGGGGTGCCGCCCCTAATCCTAATCCTGAACCCCCCTCCCTTCTCTTACTTTTCCAGCACCTCAGACCGCATAGTAAGACCAACTCTCCCTAACCTAAAAGCTACTTCCCAATATCTATTCCCAGTATATCTTTTCCTCAATTACTTATGTCTCATCGTCTAAATTATTAACTAAATTATTCCCTAACAGGCATCCCTTCTTACGTTTATCCCTGTAATGTCCATATTGTGGTTCCTATGTTAAGTACTTAAAACAGTGTTGTCCTTTGTCTTCGTCCGTAGGTTGGCTACTAACCATAGTTCCCACCCCGTTGTCAAGACAACACAGGAAACGAAGAAGAATCTGCCATATTTGCACAATCGCCAGTAACCAAGCTGCGTGCGTTTTCTCCAAGACCTTGGTGACATTCCTGCTTGTAGATCAAATGAGCAAGGCATCGCAACGTAATCGATTGGATCCAATGAAACATTATCTACGTATATAAAACAAAGTCGGGTTTGTTCGAACACTTATAACTCGAGAACGGATGGACCGATTTTCATGGTTTTTGATTTGTTGTATTTGTCTCCGTCCCGAATAGCAGAATAACTAATAACATTCGAAAATTAACGAATAAATAAAATAAAAGAAAAAACATTTTCTCATACAAAATGTTCATGGGTTTCGTAACTGTCAAACATTTAATGTTCATCCCGTCGATATGGTAAACTCTCCCCTCAAATTAAAGAGTATTAATTATTTAAATAAAGGTTTCGAGTCCACAAGATATATCCACAATATTTGGACGACAATGATTACGTAGTTTAATTCAATCATGTCTTGCTGACACGCGATTGATATACTTAATTTTTGTACTTTTATATTTCTTTTTGTGTTATTATCTTAATTAAGTAGTAAGCTTAATATTTATTTGGTATTCATTGTATTACTTTCATAAAATCATAAATTAAGTTCAGCTAATCTGTAACACAAAATTCATTGACAGTTAGGCGGTACGATGCCTGGTTTGCCACCGCACAATTTACAACAGAAGGCGGGCACGGTAATCATCGTGCTTTAAAATCTAAACCAACCAAAACTATGCAATGGAACGCGCTTGGTGATAAGAAAACTGATGAGTAATGTGATTCAAGCGACGATACTTAAAGGAAAATTTAAAGATGAGTTAGTTTTCATTCTGAGGATTCCAATGATCCCAACTGATATGCCCTTTGAGTTTAAACGAATCAGTTCCCTATTCGTCTCGCTTTCGCCATGACGATTAACAAATCACAAGGCCAATCCTTGACTGTTTGTGGTCTCAATTTAGAAAATCCATGTTTTTCTCATGGTCAGATGTACGTGGCATGTTCACGTGTCGGCAAATCATCCGCTTTATTTGTTCTTGCGCCTGATAAAAAAAACAAAAAATGTCATATCACAAGGGACTTCAATGAAGAGAATTAAACCGAGTGCATCCCATGCTGCACAATATGTAAATAGTGTAATTCAATCATGTCTTGCTTAAACGCGATTTATATACTTATTTTTATTAACTTTTATATTTCTTTTTGTGTTATTGTTTTAATAAAGTAGTGAACTTAATATTTATTTTGCATTCATTTTATTCCTTTCATAAAATAATAAATTGAGATCAGCTAATCTGTAACACGACATTCATTGACTGTTTGGCGGTACGAAGTTCACCGGGTCAATTAGTTTGTACATAAATAAGAAGTTTGTTTTCGTTTATTTTTGTTCCGTATTTTTACTCGTCTGTTTCCGTTTATTTTTGAAACAGTACTGTCAATAAAGTGACCGTCGATTTCGACGGGTTTCAGCTAGTTAATATTTAAGGTGGAACCTGTCCTAAAACAGAATTGACTTTTTCTGTTGCGTACTTTCCTGGCAGCCCGTGTCCCTTGTAATATCTGATTTAATCAAACATAACCCGAAGCAAAGCCTTCCGAACATCTTTCGTGCGGCCGACCGAGAAAAAATAATACGCCTCCAGGCGAAACATCGCTCGCTTTATAGGCACGATTACGAAGAGTCATCGTGTCGGCTTCGGAAAGGCCGACTCTCGGCTGCCACAAAAAAAAACGAGTAGAGAAACGTAAAATAACAACTTGTGAGAAGTGATCGCGGCGTCCTCGGTTGCCGTCGGGCGAGTTCGGGCGCGATCGGGGGCCGGCCGTACGCGATTGGCCGGCGACATGCGCCGGAGGCTCTGCATCCAAGATCTACTCCGCTCGTTACACTTCTACTTCTTTTTAAGGCGACCTCGTATATGTTAAATTGGCTTATGTTTTTATCATAATTGAATAGTATTTTTATGAACGTACGACGTACAATATAGAGTTGTTCACTACAACGGGCGAACCCGTTACCTCAGGAAGTTTTAACGAAATGATCGTTCTATCTCCCGTTAAGTGAACGCAGAAGACTTAGGACAAAACAGTCTACCGTCAAGCTCCGCCACATGCCTGTAAGAGGCCAACGCCTTATCCGCGAGATAACCAGGTATGTTACTAAGCGGGCTTACACTCACGCCCTTACTTCCAGTTGCGACTAGATTACTCCGGTCTCTCGATTGGTTACGTGTTCGAGGCCGCTTGCGCGGTCCTCTTCCTTACGAAGCGGTGAAACGGTGTAAACCGAATCTATCGCGGACCACGGCATCCTTTGCCCGGCTGTTCACCCGGAATCGGGTAGCCGATGGTCGTTTCAAGAGCAGTCGCCGTAAGGTCAGCAACCTTCCCGCTCTATAGGAAACAATACTGCTTCCAGACTCCCCCGACTGTTAGTCAGAATGGTTAACGCGTGGTGGCCGATGATCCTGTGCAAGCTTCGAACCCGTCAATGCCCAAACAACCTCCTAAAAATTGTCAGGAGCTATTTCACTGATAGGTCGGTTATTCTGAGGTACGGCCCGACCAGCGTAAGGAAAACCCCCTCGATGGGGTGTCCGCAAGGGTCGGTGCTCGGTCCCACCTTGTGGAACATCCTTTTCGACGATTTTCTGGGACTACCATACCCGGCGGGATGCGCCGTCAGTGCATATGCTGACGACGCTCTCCTGCTGGTGGGGGGCAGAAGTCGCGCCGAGGTCGAGAGAAGGGTAGCTGCGTCGTTGGACCTCATCCTCGGGTGGGGCCAGCGTAACAGACTGACCTTCTCACCGGCTAAAACTCAGGCGCTTCTCCTGAAGGGGCGCCTCAAGCGTAAACCGGTCATCAGATTGAGCGGCCGCCCGGTATCCTTTCCGGAGTCTGTCCGGTACCTGGGGGTCGCGCTGACGGCGTCCTTTTCCTTCCTTACGCACGCGAAAATTGTAGCCGAGAAATCCCGGTCCCTCTTCTTTGCTCTCCGTGAAGCGAGCCGAGCCGACTGGGGAATTCGTTTCCCTGCGGTAAGGACGATATACGAAGGTGTTTTCGTACCACGTGTGACGTACGCTGCACGTGCGTGGACGGAGCACCACATCCCGGAGGCAACCCGAGTGGCTCTCTTGCGTGGGCAGCGCATCCCTCTCGTGGCTATGACCGGGGCGTACAGGACGACGTCCACTCTCGCGCTACCTGTCATTGCGGGCGTCCTGCCCATCGATTTGGAGGTTTTGGAGCGCGCAGCGTTGGCGCGGTATCGTCGGGGAGGACCAGTGGTCTTTCATGGCCTCTCGGTTGACCCGGCGGGGTATCGAGCTGGGGAGTTTGCCCGCCTGATTCGTGCGGAATCCCTTCGTGTTTGGCAGGAGAGGTGGGATGCTGGCGGCACGGGCCGCCTCACCCACTGCTTCTTTCCGTCGGTAGAGGCGAGAATGAAAAATGCGTGTTTTCTGCGGTTCGATCACCATACCACCCAGCTGGTCGGGGGCCATGGGGAGTTCAAAGCCAAGCTGTCTGACTTTGGACTCTCCCGTGACCCCTGGTGCGTGTGTGGGCATGGACTTCAAACGGCAGAACACGTCATTTGGATATGCCCAAAGCTCTCGACCGCACGGGATGAATTGGTGCGTGAGGTCGGCGCGTGCGCCAAGCGCCTACCGATATGGTATGCGGATCTGGTCGAGTGTGGGCGTTGTTTCGGCGCGTTCCGATGCTTCGTGGAGAAGTGGGTTTCCCTTTGGGAGGAGTTGAGGCTTCCGGGAACCCCAGTTTTGGGGTCCCCCCCGACACCAGTGGCGTGATGCGAAGGCCACTTCCAGCCCGAAGTGCCCGTCTATGTGCCGTCCCCCAAACCGCCCCCGCGGGCGCGTCCCCTGCCTGAGGACCTTGGTTGGGCCGTCCCCCACGAGACCGCCCCATGACCCATACGTCTGCATACCCCCTCACTAACCACTTAGTCCCCCCGACATCCTGTCTGTGTTTGGTAGCCTGTCTTTGTTTAACTTTAATCTCTGCTTTGTGTTTATTTTATTATTATTTTTACGACTATTTCTTATCTTCTTTTGTTGTTATCTTCTTTTGATTTGTTATACTGAATAAATGGGTTTTCGGGGTGGTACGGGGGGGGTGGCTACCTTTCTTTACCCCCCGCGCGTATACCCTTCTGGTACGCGCGGGGTGTCGTTGCATGATATCCCGGGCAGATAAGACGACCACCGTCGTTATAACTGCCCGGGCGGTGGGTGGGTTCTCCACCCTCACCTGCCGCCTTGAAACCACTAAACTGTTAGTCAGAATGGGGTGCTAACGGGCCCATGATGAGTTGGCCACGATGACCCATGTGTACAGGGTCGGTCACACTCACGGGTCAACACCCATCCGACGGCCTCCTCGCATGGGGTGCGAGGCCTGGGTAGGACACTGGGTCAACCAGTCTCCCCTGGGAATCAAACCTCTGGCGCCCCTGGACGGTCTGCGCACCGTGCGGGGTTTGCTCCAATCGGTTGTGCTTTCCGACTAACAGTCGGGGGAGTCTGGGAACTGTATTGTTTCCTATAGAGCGGGGGTGGTTGCGTACCTTATGGCGACTGCTCTGGAATTGACCATTGGCCATCCGATCCCGGGTAAGAGGCGGGCAAAGGACGCCTTGGTCCGCGAAGATTCGGTGCACTCCGTTTCACCGCTTCATAAGGGAGAGGACCGCGCAAGCGACCTCGAACTCGGAACCAATCGAGAGACCGGAGAAATCTGGTCACAATTGGAAGTGAGGGCGCGAGTTCTCGAGCCCGCCGGGTTTACTCCTGGCTTACTCGCGATAAGGCGTTGGACTCTCACGGGTTGTGACGTAGCTGGACGTAGAATGTACTGTCCAAAGTCTCTACGTTCACTGCAGGGCGATAGAACGACTAATCGTTAAAACGTCCTGTGGTGACGGGCTCGCCCGTTGTAGTTGACACCGCAAGATGTTAGTCAGAATGCACAATCGATCGGCTTACGACGCACGGTGCGCAGACCGTCCGGGAGCGCCAGAAGATTGACTCGTAGGGGAAAGTATTCATGCATGGAGGCCGCCGGATGGGTGTTGACCTGTGAGTGTGACCAACCCTGAACAAAATGGCTCTTCCTAGCCAACTCAGCAAGGGCCCATTAGCTCCCATTAGCTTCATATATTCAGAAAAATATCATTTGTATCACCCCAAAACTTTCCTGGCCTGTAGACAACCCCCCGGCAGCAGCTCGCCCCCCCCCCCCCCCCCCCGGCCAATCCAAGCTGCCTCCGCGCGGTTGTGTTTATGTAAGTGGCTTTTATTATTTTTATTTCTTCATCAATGCATCATCCTTTAAAGTTAAACGAATTCTTTAAAAAGATTTTACAAAAAAAAACAAATATTAACACTATTATACAATTTTATCTTATGTTTTGAACTCTTGTAAATATCATATAGCCTTAAGTATTAACTTCTCGACCTGAAATAGTAGTAGTAGTAGTAGTAGATGGAGTGGGGGGCTTGTTTCCAGCCCTTTATGTCACCTAGATCTGTAAGGTCTTTTGTAACTACCCACTGTGTGATTAGGTCAGCATGGGATGCACTCGGTTTAATTCTCTTCATTGAAGCACCTTATGATATACGACATTTTTTGTTTTTTTTTATCAGGCGCAAGAATAAATAAAGCGGATGATTTGCCGACACGTGAACATGCCACGTACAACTGACCATGAGAAAAACATGGATTTTCTAAGTTGAGACCACAAACAGTCAAAGATTGGCCTTGTGATTTGTTAATCGTCATGGCGAAAGCAAGACGAATAGGGAACTGATTCGTTTAAACTCAAAGGGCATATCAGTTGGGATCGTTGGAATCCTCAGAATGAAAACTAACTCATCTTTAAATTTTCCTTTAAGTATCGTCGCTTGAATCACATTACTCATCAGTTTTCTTATCACCAAGCGCGTTCCATTGCATAGTTTTGGTTGGTTTAGATTTTAAAGCACGATGATTACCGTGCCCGCCTTCTGTTGTAAATTGTGCGGTGGCAAACCAGGCATCGTACCGCCTAACTGTCAATGAATTTTGTGTTACAGATTAGCTGAACTTAATTTATGATTTTATGAAAGTAATACAATGAATACCAAATAAATATTAAGCTTACTACTTAATTAAGATAATAACACAAAAAGAAATATAAAAGTACAAAAATTAAGTATATCAATCGCGTGTCAGCAAGACATGATTGAATTAAACTACGTAATCATTGTCGTCCAAATATTGTGGATATATCTTGTGGACTCGAAACCTTTATTTAAATAATTAATACTCTTTAATTTGAGGGGAGAGTTTACCATATCGACGGGATGAACATTAAATGTTTGACAGTTACGAAACCCATGAACATTTTGTATGAGAAAATGTTTTTTCTTTTATTTTATTTATTCGTTAATTTTCGAATGTTATTAGTTATTCTGCTATTCGGGACGGAGACAAATACAACAAATCAAAAACCATGAAAATCGGTCCATCCGTTCTCGAGTTATAAGTGTTCGAACAAACCCGACTTTGTTTTATATACGTAGATAATATTTCATTGGATCCATTCGATTACGTTGCGATGCCTTGCTCATTTGATCTACAAGCAGGAATGTCACCAAGGTCTTGGAGAAAACGAAAAGCAACAATCGAAGAGCGACGCGTACGTGATATTATGACTTGTGACAAAAAGTAAACAAAAAAAATCGAGGTTAGATTTGATCGCGTCGTCTTTGCACCGGTTTTTTCGCTTATTTAGTTCTTTTTGTTCGTTCGTTTTCCGATATGTCTGATGTTGATGAGGAAAGACGCGAAAGCGAGAAATTAACAATAGCGTTTGACAGTTCTTCTTCTTCTTCTTTTTCTTATTTGTGGCAATTCCACGCAGCTTGGTTACTGGCGATTGTGCAAATATGGCAGATTCTTCTTCGTTTCCTGTGTTGTCTTGACAACGGGGTGGGAACTATGGTTAGTAGCCAACCTACGGACGAAGACAAAGGACAACACTGTTTTAAGTACTTAACATAGGAACCACAATATGGACATTACAGGGATAAACGTAAGAAGGGATGCCTGTTAGGGAATAATTTAGTTAATAATTTAGACGATGAGACATAAGTAATTGAGGAAAAGATATACTGGGAATAGATATTGGGAAGTAGCTTTTAGGTTAGGGAGAGTTGGTCTTACTATGCGGTCTGAGGTGCTGGAAAAGTAAGAGAAGGGAGGGGGGTTCAGGATTAGGATTAGGGGCGGCACCCCCAACGCCAGCCGAGACCGAAGTTACACCCCGGCACCTGGCCATTGTGATAATGTGCCATCCATCAGCTCCTGCTTGCAGCCAAAAATCCACTGTCTTCAGTATTTTTCCACTGACCCGAGGCGCCAACGAGAGTCACATTCCCTCCGGCCCGACACTGAAAGCGACCGAGTCCCGGTCAGCCCTAGGTGTGAGCCGGCCTCCATAGAGATTATTTAGGGAGCTTAAATGGCCAAATGGTTGAGGGAGATGAATTTGGCTATAATTCTATAAATTTTTATAGGGTTAGATGCTAAAAGGATGTCAACTTTGGTAGGAAGTTGAATTTTCATTTGGATAAGGTTTGGGATGAAAGAAGGGAAATTATTAAGGAGGGGACAGTTGAAAAAGAGGTGATCAACTGTGCAGGTTTGGCAGTTTGACAGCTGATGAGCTGAAAACCACCCGTCCGCCATTTTTAACTGTGTTGTGATGGAGTTAATGGGCCCTTGCTGAGTTGGCCACGAAGACCCATTCTGTTTAGGGTTGGTCACACTCACGGGTCAACACCTATCCGACGGCCTCCACGCATGAAGTGCGAGCCTGGGTAGGACTCTGGCCTAAGGGCTAGTTTCCCCTAGGAGTCAACCTTCTGGCGCTCCTGGACGGTCTGCGCACCGTACGGCGTAAGCCAATCGATTGTGCATTCTGACTAACAGTCGGGGGAGTCTGGAAACAGTACTTTTTCATATGGAGATTATTATTGGGAAAGCTTTGCGAACAAGGAAACCGAAAGTGAAAATGAAATTGATATGTGATTTTTTTGAAGACAATTAGTGCGATAATTAACGATGAGAGATATATGATTGAGTTCTAGAGAAAAGTTGTAGAGCTTGGTAATGCCTACAAAAAAGTCAGCGACAGCATATGCCTAAATTTTATATTTAAGTCACAAAAAGCAGTTTTTTATATTAAAAAAAATAAATTTAATCGTTAGGTCATGTTTATTGGTCACATTATCAACAATTATGAATTCATATCAAAATAAGTAAATATATCGTCTCAAGTGTTTAAAACAAAAGACTTTTCCTATTTACTGCATATAATTTCCCTTTTACTGCATAATTGGTTAAAGAGATAAGACACTCACAAATAAGACACTCACAAGAAGACACTCACAAATAACGGTAATATAGTCAAATTGGCATGCAAATACATACATTCATATGCAGTAAAAATATAACCCTTCTTTTGGCAGTCAGGAAATAAATCAAAGCACTCAGTACTAACAGAACCACACTCATAATTTCATCACAAGTAAAAAGTTTTACCGCCCAACGAAGTGGGCACGGGTCAGCTAGTTTGTTTATACAGCGTCACGCACTTAAAGGATGCAGATCAATCTAAACTCATCCTGTATAATTTATATCAGAATCAATTTTAAGTTTGACTTATCTCACACTCCAGGGAATTGCCTTTTGCATATCACGGTCGGGGAGTCGGAAAAAAACCCTGCGGAACGCAAAGCCTGCACGGGAGCGATACATACTAATGTGAATATCGCGAAACGCAGGATTCTCGCAATTAAATTTGATGAGATGGACAGTCTTCGTACGACTTGCTTATATTATAACCTCACTCGTTCCCGCTTCAATGATTTGGCAGCTGAGTGGAAGCTAGCGACTGACCGCCGACACTGAGCGGCTCCCGCCATTAAACAGCGTTGCCAGCACGTATATATCTGTATAATAAACTGGATCGATAGTCTATTCAGTGTTGGGCAACATTTAGTCGACTAACGATTGAATGCGTTAATCGTGATTAAGGCGACATGATACCTGGGAACGATCATATCTAAAGAATTTTAGTTGTATGAGTTTTAAAAAAAATATAAACATTAATTCAAAAAAGTTTCTAAGCGAATCCCTCGATAAGGAACCAACTTACATTTTAGACTCAAAAAAGTTGGCCATTGCCTTGGACATTAAGGCTTCAAACTGACTTCGAATACTTTCAGGTGCGATCACTACTACAATGTAAGCGGTGAGATTAATTTGGGGGCATTTCCTCGAACATGTTGCGGAATCGTAGACGAACTTTCTGCTATTGACACGTGACAGGAATGGTTAGAAATAATATTAGTAACGAATAAACTTCAACAAAACTGGCTCTCATAGCATTGCCTTTTATAATAACTGATTCAGCAATCTCAAAAATAGTTGCAAGTTTTGCAATTTCACTTGTTAAGGATTTAACACAAAGTAATAATTTAATGCGTGTGACTCCGAAAGGTCGCTTTAAAATTGTTTTTGAACTTTGTTGCATGTGTCACAATTGTTCAAATCAGATAATTTATTGTCCTAAAGACTAATACAGACAGTTGTATTACATTTACATTTGGCCGTGATATGATTAAATTCTTTATTAATGATCAAATTCTTCTATTAATAATCAAAACATAAAAGGTTACCCGTAAGAATAAAAAAGGTATTATTGTAGAATTAAATCGAGTCTCACCATTTAGTTTACCAGATAAAAAACACAGAGTAAATATGTAGAAAGTTATAGGGAAGATATGTAGAAATTAACTCAATAAGTAGTGATTTTATTACATTGAATATAATGAATAATGTAATGAGAAAAAGAAGAAGGTTATATAGAACATAATTATTTTTTTTAAATACCGATAAAAATAAGTTTTTTAAGTATAAAATTAGTAAATGTAATGTCAAAAATAACAAAAAAAAATGTGACGATTGTCAAAAAGTAAAATAAATGTCTTAGTGATTATATTGCAAATAAAAATAGTCAAGTAATAATTAATATATGCCTACCTAATAATAGAAATAGTCAATACATTTTAGTCAAATTGAAAATCGATTAAAAACCTATTACAGAAAGAGATATAGTCGAGATGCATGCAGTTTTTAGAGATCGTTAATATCCTACAATTCTCTTTCAATGAGATATAATTTGAGTTTATTTTTAAATTGGAGCATTTTTCCTTCGCGGCATATTTTTTTGATACTAGAAGGTAGATTATTGTAGCAAATAATTCCGACGTAGTTCGGATCCCTTTGTTCAATATTTGGATGAGGAAGAATCAGATTATTTTTCCCCCTGGTAAAGTATTTATGGGTATCTGATTGTATCGGCAGCTGAGCTAGGTTTATTATGATCAATTTAACGCATTCTAAAACGTATAGAGATGGAAGGGTGAGGATTTTAAGCCTTCTGAAATGACCACGGTATGATTCTACATAACCCAGATTACTTAAAATTCGAATGGCCCGTTTTTGCAATGAAAAAATATGTTGCCTTAGATCGATGGTGCATTGCGCCCAGAAGAGAATACCGTAACGGAGAAAAGACTCAAAATAAGCTAAATAAATAGTTTCCGTGTCCTTAGAATTAATCAGTTTTCGTATTTGGCGCAGCAGAAAACAGGCACTAGAAAGTTTGTCTCTTAATTTTGTTCTCCGTGTGCATTCCATCTCAAGTGATTTGTTGTTACTAATTCAAGAAATTTGTTGTTTCACCCATTTTGGCCCCCCGAACTACCATGGGCCCCGGTGCGCCGCACCGGCTGCACCGGCTTAGTTACGCCATTGACTTGACGTGCCTAGAAATATAATTTTATATTTGATGCGTATGGCAACGTCATTTGAGTCCTGCCTCACTTCTCCCGTTGTTCATCCATGGAGCGTCAGCGACTCCCGCCCCCGCCCGCGAACGGCTGCCGACCGACAGACTATTTTTCAGTCAGTTTTGTCCGAGCAGCGGTCGTCGCTAGATGTGTGTCCGTAGCGCGTCTGTGTTTACGAAATCGCGTATTTCGCGGATCGAAAAATTTCGAATTCATTAATCGTTTGTTTTATTTGTGACTGTGCGTGTTCTGGAAACCTATATTATGTGAATAGTTTGTGTGAGTGCTTGGCGGATTTGTGGATGTTCTTTAAATTTTAATTATTGGTGAGTTTTATTTATAATAATATTAAAAACGGAATAACTGCAGTATAGGAACCTCTCTCCAAAAAAAAAAATATATAGACTAATAGATTGTTTCATTGCTATATCTGGAAGAAAATTGTGTCGCTCACTATAAATAAGCGAGATATAGGCATTCAAAGTTTAAATTTTATATGTAAACAAATAGGCCAAATTAAAAAGAAAATATTCACCACGCTATATTCATCACGCTGATTCCAAATCTTCAGTAATCTTTATTCGATCTCAATAAATAAGCGAGATATAGGCGTTTAATTTTTTCATCTCAATGTCAAGAAGTTGCGGCCATTTTGTTTGTATATACCTACCGTGTGGGACACATTCGAGTATATCGTAATATTGATAACAAATAGCTATATTACAGAAATTATGACAATTTGCAGAGTTTTTAGATTAATCGAAATATTTTGAAAAAAACGATCGGAAAAATAGGTACTTATTTTCGCGAAACTTAAAAAAAGGGCACTATTTTCGTTGTTTTTTCAATGACTTCATATTGATGACAAAAAGTATCCTGAAATGTCGTTTGTTTCAAGTTACCTTTAGTCATCAATACACCAAGTAATTTCGTAAAAACTTTGAAAATTGTCCAATTGTTTTAGATGATCGCTAACACATGGTGTTAATTTGTTTACAAATACCCCTTGAGTATGATACGACCAAATCTGGTTCTGAAACAATTATCCGTTGAGTATGATACGACCAGATCTGGTTCCGCGTTTTTTTCACTTCTTTGACGTTCTCATATTTATTCATAATTATCTAATTGTTTTACAAAATGATATTTCAATATTCTATATTAGAAATTTCAATGCAAACATTGTGCAGTTGTTCTTTTTATGATTGGTGTAGTAGTTTCGTAGTTATAGTACTTTAAGGTCGATGTCGCCGAAAATCCTGCAAAAGAGACAGATGCATCCATGGAAATACCCATTTACTCCAAGGGTTAACCATATTTTAAATTATTTTCTAGCATAAACATTTAGGTAAAATGCGAATTTGAAGGTTTTATTCATTTTGTGGTGCGATACCTAACTAGGCATTGCGCCTGTTTTAGGGCGACTGGCGTTTTTGGCGGTTCTGTGTTTGAAAAAAAATGAATTGATCAATCGTTTGTTTCTTTTTGTGACTGTTTGTTTGGGAAATTTATAGTGCTTGGCAGATTTGTGGATACTTTTTAATTTATTAATTATTACCGAGATTTATTTATAATCTCTCCATTGAATACATTGTCAAATTTGCCAAATGTCGGATTTATCACTCTACATCAATCTTTTACAGTCAACCATAGTGTTGTTGAGAGAGTTACCTATTAATTTAAAGACCTACTAATTAAATAATGTTGTTTGTATAGGTATCTATTATTTATTTATTTACCGTAATAAAATAGATTACAATACCCTGATAACAATATTTGCTAGGATTAACATTTAATTAAAATGAGAATTTGAAGCTTTTGGTCACTTCGTATTATGATACGTAACTAGGCATTACCTCTGTTCAGTGATGTAACCAAGTAAATACTACATCATATTAGAAAATAGCCATTTAACCACAAAAAAAATACTACAAATATACTACATTTGCGGTCACAATCACTTGACACATATCTTTACAGGGGGGAGGTTGTCTGCTTGCCGGGATAGTCTTTGAGTGGCACAACCGATTTTTCCTAATATGGGATAATAAAATGTGCGTGAAGAAGCGTTATTTCCAAATTATCGTACGTACCCATTCAGGCATTAAAATTCAATAATGATTAGGTAGGTAGGTACCTACTTAGTATTCATTATTAGGCCAAGTTATGCGCCTATATTATTTTTTTTTAATTAGTAGTAACACATCTACTAAAAAGTTAATCTCATATTTGATTAAGATGGTAGCAAGAAATTGATGCGACATTATTTTTATGATTGACACAGTCGCCTAACTAGGCCTAGGCCTGTTCTAAGGCAGACTTTTAATGATGATATTAAGTGTGCACTGTCAACTTAATCTATAATTAGTAGGTACTTATTTTTAAAACTACAAATATTTACGCATATACAAATATGGATAGATACTTATATACATCTATAGATAAAATATATATCCATGTATGCACACATACACATACATATATTTATACGAAAATAATAATAAAACCAAAATAAATAAAATAAAAACTAAAATAATATACATATATAAATCAATTACATATTGATATGACGCTCACATACCTGTAATAGTCATTTAAAATTATCATGGAAAAACTAAATACTAAGTACTAAATACTATCATTCAAAATACACCTGTGATTTACACTAATTAAGTCATAAATGTTTTATTAATATGGTATTTATGAGAATGTAAATTGCCCGGTCTGAATTATTTAGAAAGGGTGATTATACGGTCCGGCATGACTTAGACTTTTTAACGCATATGGCATTGTTTTGACGATATTGATAGTGTCATAAATCGAAACGTTGTAATCGAATAATAATAAGAATTGAAATATATTCGTGGGGTGTCAACCACAATGGGCGAACCCGTCACTCCAGGGAGTTACAACTCCATTAGCTCAATCTGTCTCCTATGAAGTGAACGTAGAAGACTTTTACGGACACGATTAATCTGTCTCCTATGAAGTGAACGGACACGATCAATCTGTCTCCTATGAAGTGAACGGACACGAACAATCTGTCTCCTATGAAGTGAACGGACACGAACAATCCACTGTATCGCTATGGGAGCTAATGGACCCTTGCTGAGTTGGCCATGAAGACCCGTTTTGTTCAGGGTTGGTCACACTCACGGGTCAACACCCATCCGGCGGCCTCCACGCATGAAGTGCGAGCCTAGGTAGGACTCCCTAAGTTTTCCCTAGGAGTCAACCTTCCGGCGCTCCTGGACGGTCTGCGAACCGTGCGGCGTAAGCCAATCGATTGTGCATTCTGACCAACAGTCGGGGAAGTCTGGAAGCAGTACTGTTTCATATAGAGAGGGGGTGGTTGCTGACCTTACGGCGACTGCTCTTGAAACGACCATCGACTACCCGATCCCGGGTGAACAGCCGGGCAAAGGACGCCGTGGTCCGCGATAGATTCAGTTACACCGTTTCACCGCTCCGTAAGGGAGAGGACCGCGCAAGCGACCTCGAACTCGCAACCAGTCGAGAGACCGGAGTAATCTGGTCGCAATTGGAAGTATGGGCGTGAGTGTAAGCCCGCTGGGTATGACAATCGCTTCTCAGCCCTCACAAGCTGGTAGACCGGTTTGTCCTGGTGGGATTGCATCCCGGCGCTACTGGACGGTTTGCGCACCGTTCGGCGACGCCAATCGGTTGTGTACTCTGAGTAATTGCTGAAGGAGTCTAGAGACTATGTAAATATACTGTCTTCTAAGCAGTGGGGGTGGATATTGAACTGCTGTCATGCCACTCTTGAAATGCCCTTAAGCCACCCGATCCCGTGTGGTACTACGGGCAAAGGACGCCCAGGTCCGCGATAAATTCAAATTGGATTACCGCTGTAATACAGCAGGTAGAGGCCGCGTAAGCGACTTTGGACCCGTAACCAGTCGGGAGGACGTAGGTATCCTGAAGGTTTATTCCAGACTGATATATCCTACCAATACTGGTAGTTAGGGGCCGAGGCTGCCCGCTGGTTACCCTTCCCGGTGCAACCCCGTAAGGTTTTGGCCTCTAACGGGCTTGTTGGCGGAGCTAGACAGTATATTCTCTTGTCTCGAAGTCTTCTACGTTCATCCCACGGCTGAATGAACGATCACATATCGTTATAGATACCCGCCTGGGGTGACGAGTTCGCCCGCTGTAGTCGACACAGCCCTACTGTTCTCGCTGGTTCGCCAACTTAACCAAGTATAACTTGAATGACTATGGATATGATTAATTTACAAATAGTAAGTAGGTACAGAATACTTATTTATTTATTTATTTATTTTTAGGAAAACCAACAGCTAATTATAATTGGACAAAAAGACGGAGTAGTATAACAGAGAGCAATTAAAGGTTTTCACGTTTAAGTAACGTTGTAGAAACATATGTGACCTTTCAATTAAAGCTATCGGTTAAAAATACATAAAAAAATATTCAAAAATTAGTGCTAAAGAATTCACTGTTCAGCCGCTGCCTAGCTGAGTTAATACTCGTACAGAATAGATCAAAGTCAAATCGTTTAATCAAATCATTGAAATTGTCACTTGTTCGCCACAGAAATGCATTTTGCCTATAGTTGGTACCAGCATGAGGAACATGAAGAGCAGGGTTAAATCTATTGAGTTTGGAAGGAACACGGAGATTAATTTTATTTAGTAAGTCGGGACAGTTAATATTATTGTAGGTGATTTTTAGCAAAAAGGTCAAGTCCGCGGTTTCACGTCGCTTAATCAAGGGGAGGATATGAAATTTCTTGCATACATTGAAATAGTTAGATGAGCTGTATGGGATTTTCTGACGGAAGCAGAGATATTTCACGAACTTCATTTGAATGCGCTCGATTATATTTATATATTTATCATAACAAGGGTTCCATACCTGAGATGCATATTCCAAGATGCTTCTGACAAAATACTGTTTGTAAGTTCATCTTTTTAGAAAAATCACAACAATGTAAATTTCTAGTCTGATCGAACTATTTTCATTTAGTACGAGTACCTAAATTATTAGCTGTAAACTAAAACTAATGCAACAACAAATCACTCAATTGTTTCCTAAAGTAATTAATGACACTGAGAATATATCTATGTCGTTCAAAACTTCATTATAACACATGCAAGAGCCTCTGAAGAAGGTATTTTTTGCGTAGTTTGAATGTAAAGAGGGAATATAGAAAGTATCTTTTGAACGTGAGGAGGAAGACCGCGGGATTTTAAAAATATTTTTTTTCAAAAGGGGTGCAGAGTTGATGTGGTTATGCATAATTTTATATAAGAAAATGCTGTCTAAGAATTTTCGTCTTGAATACAGAAAATGCATTTTGTGTGTCGTTACTCTCTCTGCGTAGTCGGTGCAGAGGCTAATACCTGTCCGAAAGTCTAATGATTTTAAACATTTCTTTTCTACCCTCTCAATCCTATCTACGTGAACAGCATGCTGGGGACTCCAAACTACACTTCTGAATTCTAGGACACTACGAACAAATGCATTGTAGAGTATTTTGTTCAATTTACAAATAGTAAGTAGATACAGGATACTGTTTGAGAGTTCATCTTTTTAGGGGAATAGCTTTGATTATGATTGTGACTACAATCCGAAACGATAAAAAAAATACGTGTGGCACTCGGAGACTGCCGCGGTAAAGCTATTGCATAACATTTTTAACAACTTATGCAATTATAATTATTTATTTAATTATTTTTTTCTGATATCAGATAATTACGCTCTATCGGAAAACGTTGAAATTATTCGGAATCATTTGCGGCTGCGGAAGCAAATGATTCGGAATAATTTAAACGTCTCCTGATAGATCGCGGCGCACGAATTTTATTCGATATAGCAAAAAAAACGGATATTATCCTTTTCTTTGACTATTCGAAAAAAATCGTAGATAAAAAGATAGATAATTAAATTATCTTTAAAATGGTGCAGGTTTCATAATAATACGCCAGATAGTATTTGCGTAGTAGCCGTTTTTGTGTTCGGTTAGACCTAATTTCACAAATTAATTACACTATGTAATATAAACAAAATCTAAAATATTCAAAGCTAAGAATATTAGGAAAATGTTCTTGTTTAACATATATTTTTTTCAAATTGTAAGCAGTACTCGTTTAGACGTAATTATCAGTTTAAATTTAATAATTTTCGTTTAGAAATTTCTTCATTCGGTCGCCGCGCTCTAGGCCCGCGATAAAAGCTATGCAATAGCTTAAAAAATATATTTGTTAGAAAGACGAGTTTTTACATGTCTCTCCTTGAGTACCTACTACTCTGATTTGTTGGGTACTTGTGGTTGAGTACCACTTACCTAGCAACCCCGAAATCTCCGTCTGGAAGACCCAAATTAACCTATTCCCAAACGCTGAGCGTTTCTTCCCGCTCGCATTATTTTCGAATTAGGCTCAAAAATCGCGTGACCAGATAGCAGCGGGCGTCGTCGGCGCCGCCTCCGGACTGCCCGCCCCGCGACAAGCCGCAATAGCCCTTATGGCCCCCTCGCTAATTGGGCACGCTTTTGTGAAGAGGCACGACTGTTACCTGATACGATCCTCTCTAAGCTTGTTAGGATTCTAGGCAGAGTTAACCTTTTCGAAGCAGGAATTATCGTTAACCCTTTGAGGGGGCTAAATTCTGAATCCTTGAGTTTGACACACAGACAAGCTTTATGAATAATTGGATATTCAGACAAGAAGTTATGCTTGCACCAATTTTTGGTATTACAATTGATTATAGAGAATATTAGATTGCTCAGTGCTATAGTGTTCAAGCGGAAATCTTCTTATATATATATAAATGAATCGCCGTGCGTTAGTCTCGCAGGATCTCGGAAATGACTCGACCGATTTTAATTCTTTTTATTTTATTAAGCTATTGCATAGCTTTTATCGCGGGTCTAGGCCAGCGCGGCGACCGAATGAAGAAATTTCTTATCGAAAATTAATGATTTTAAACTGATAATTACGTCTAAACGAGTACTGCTTACGATTCGAAAAAAATATATGGTAAACAAGAACATTTTCCTAATATTCTTAGCTTTGAATATTTTAGATTTTGTTTATATTACGTAGTGTAATTAATTTGTGAAATTAGGTCTAACCGAACACAAAAACGACTACTAGGCAAATACTATCTGGCGTATTTTTATGAAACCTTCACCATTTTGAAGATAATTTAATTATCTATCTTTTTATCTACGATTTTTTTGGAATAATCCGTTTTTTTTGCTTTATCGAATAAAAATTCGTGCGCGGCGCTCTATCGAAAGACGTTTAAATTATTCCGAATCATTTGCTTCCGCAGCCGCAAATGATTCGGAATAATTTCAACGTTTTCCGATAGAGCGCAGTTATCTGATATTAGAAAAAATAAAATAAATAAATAATTATAATTGCATAAGTTGTTAAAAATGCTATGCAATAGCTTTACCGTGGCAGTCCCCGAGTGCCACACGTATTTTTTTTTAAATTTTATTTTGTTTGACTTGATTCAGGGGTGGTTTACAAAAAAAAAATACGTGTGGCACTCGGGGACTACCGCGGTAAAGCTATTGCATAGCATTTTTAACAACTTATGCAATTATAATTATTTATTTATTTTATTTATTTTATTTTTTCTGATATCAGATAACTGCGCTCTATCGGAAAACGTTGAAATTTTTCCGAATCATTTGCGGCTGCGGTAGCAAATGATTCGGAATAATTTAAACGTCTTCCAATAGAGCGCCGTGCACGAATTTTTTATTCAATAAAGCAAAAAAAACGGATTATTCGAAAAAAATCGTATATAAAAAGATAGATAATTAAAGTTTCTTTAAAATGGTGCAGGTTTCATAATAATACGCCAGATAGTATTTGCGTAGTAGTCGTTTTTGTGTTCGGTTAGACCTAATTTCACAAATTAATTACACTATGTAATATAAACAAAATCTAAAATATTCAAAGCCACGAATATTAGGAAAATGTTCTTGTTTTACATATATTTTTTTCGAATCGTAAGCAGTACTCGTTTAGACGTAATTATCAGTTTAAAATCATTAATTTTCGTTAAGAAATTTCTTCATTCGGTCGCCGCGCTGGCCTAAGCCCGCGATAAAAGCTATGCAATAGCTTAAAAAAAAAATATTTAGGAAAAACTCAAAGAAACAACTGAAAATCGAAAAAAACGAAATTGGTCATTTTGGGAACATTGGCCACTTCGATCGTATTGTTTAAGCGCTATCCATAACTGTTATTCATTCCGTGCGATTATGTAAAATTTCAAAGAGTCGAAAAGTCGAAAAAGTCGGAAAAGTCGATAAAAGTCAAAAGTCAAAAAAGTCGAAAAAGTCAAATAAGTACGAAAAGTCGAAAAATGCAAAAAAGTATGCAATGAACGTATTCAAAATGTGTTCCTGAAACATTTGAATTATCGCTCCTTCTTCTCCTTTCCCAATTACAACGAAGCAGCTACCTTTCATGGGCTTCAATCCTTACAATCGAGAAGAAATTGCACAGACGTGGTGTTTTTCCATAAACTATTGGCAGGTTTCATTGATTGTTCTGATCTTCTTGGAGTGGTATCTTTCCGTGTGCCATCGCGACTCACTCGCCAAACGGAGTTATTCCACCTTCCGCAGGTTAGTACTAATTATGCACAAAACTGTTTCATGTATAGGGTATGTAAAATTTGTAATATGCAGCTCGGCGATATTGACGTATTCATAAGTCATCATTCGCTCTTAAGAAAGCAATTGTTAATGACGTTATTGATTTATCATTGTAATCGCAATGTATAATATATTATAAATAATATTTATTCAGTAATATCTTTAAATAATATGTATGACTATATTATGGAACGTGTATTTACATAAATTTTTATTTACTTATTATGACTCCTTTCTTCCCAGTTCCCACCTCTCCCTATGTGTGTTAATTCTTAAAAAAAATGGTATTGTTGTGTTTAAATTATGAATGTTTAAGTGGAAACATGTAATTAGCTTTATTTTTTAAACTTAATAATTTTGTAACAAATTTATTGTAACAGCTGCATGTTACCTTAATAACAATAAAAAAATACGTGTGGCACTCGGGGACTGCCGCGGTAAAGCTATTGCATAGCATTTTAACAACTTATGCAATTATAATTATTTATTTATTTTATTTATTTTATTTTTTCTGATAATTATTTCTGAAACGTTGAAATTATTCCGAATCATTTGCGGCTGCGGTAGCAAATGATTCGGAATAATTTAAACGTCTTCCGATAGAGCAAAAAAACGATATTTATTCGATAAAGCAAAAAAACCGGATTATTCGAAAAAATTCGTAGATCTGGTCGCAATTGGAAGTAAGGGCGTGAGTGTAAGCCCGCTGGGTAGCACTCCTGGCTATCTCGCGGTTAAGGCGTTGGCCTCTTACGGGTTTGTGGCGTAGCTAGATGGTGGACAGTTGTGTCCAAGTCTTCTGCGCTCACTCCAGGGAGATAGAACGACTAATCGTTAAAACTTCTTGAGGTGACGGGCTCGCCCACAGGGCTAGCACAGAATAGCTATCTTTACGAAAATAAAATAAAATAAATTACTAACATCGCAGACGCTTTAATCGAGAAATATGCCGAAACACTCAATTATACCAAAAGCAGAAGAATAAAGTGAAACTCAAGGCGATTTATTTTATTCTCTATACCTCGTTACTCCGTGTTGGTCCTTCGGCGCCGTATAATCCACGTATTGCCACTGATTTATGACATGGGCGGCTTTGGATCGGATTTACTAGACTGGAGCTGTTTGTACAATAGAACAAGACAGCGGCACAAAGCATCGGACACATAAATTGCCCCAGATAGTTGAAGGGGATGGCGGTCTATGATATATGTGGTTAAATATAAAATATGATATCAATAAGTTACGTACAACGAATCTGGAAGAAATGTACTCAAGTAAGTACATTTTTATTTCGAAAACCCTCTCCGGGCGTAGAAAATACAAATAGATTTTTTTTACAATCATTCTATATTCTATACAGTACAAAATACATAATAAAATCAATAGAAAATATAATCATAAGAATGATGTAATACAACACAATACTCTACTCCAGTAGGTAGGCATTTCTACACTTGGATGCGTCATTGGATCTAATATTCTCAGTGATTAGGGAAAATTAACTATCATGATAGTTGTGACTATAAACATTATTTTATTTTTTATTTTTATTTTTATTTTATATCCATATTAATAACATATAATTAATTAATTACAAACTATTGATTAAAAACTAGTAGTGCTTAACATTAATACTTAATTAATCATTGATAAAAAAAGGTACAGGCTCATGTGGATTTTACTGCCTCACTAGGCTTAGGCCTGTGTCGAGGCAGTAGTCTAGTGAAGGTTGTCTAGTAGCAGCCGTGTGTTAAAAAAAATAATAATATATATATACATATACATACACATATATATATATATATATATATATATATATAGAATTGATCAATAAGATGATTATAAAGTAAATAATTATAAAAGCCACTTACATCGTGACGAAGGATTCCCTTGATCGGAATCCTTCGTCACGATGTAAGTGGCTTTTATAATTATTTACTTTATAATCATCTTATTGATCAATTCTAAAAAGAATATATACACAAAACTATCAAATATTTCAATATATATATATATATATATATATATATATATATATATATATATATATATATATATATATATATATATAATATATATATATATATATATATATATATATATATATATATATATATATATATATATATATATATATATATATATATATATATATATATATATATATATATATATATATATATATATATATATATATATATATATATATATATATATATATTATATATATATATATATATATATATATATATATATATATATATATATATATATATATATATATATATATATATATATATATATATATATATATATATATATATATATATATATATATATATATATATATATATATATATATATATATATATATATATATATATATATATATATATATATATATATATATATATATATATATACATATACATATATATACATATACACATATACAATATACATAATATAATAGTAATATAACACTAATATTATATTTATATATAATATATATATATAATATATAATATTATTGATAGATATTTTTACCTTAATGATAATTATAACGAAGATATGTAGTTAACGTAGATATGTAAAGCAAATACCAAAAAAAGAACAACAGCAATAATATTATTAATAAAATGATAAAATAATGATAATAAATACATAAGGGGTACATAAGGGGTTTGTTTGTTTGTTTGAAAAGCTTTATTGCACACACAAAAGAATACAATGTGGTGGGCCTATTGCCAAGTGGCAATATCTACCGACCATACCGCCAGGGTTATTGTGACTGAAGGTTTATGTGGGCAAATAAATTTACAAGTAATAAATAAATACACATACAAAAAAGTCATCATAGTATAAAATATAATTCAGTGATTAGTAACGTATGCCAACTCGTATTGAAGGGAGGAGTGAAATATAAGGACAAGCAAAGGAGACGGGAGGGGAGGGGGAATTCATAAGTTGAGTAAATGTCTCTTTAAAGAATTTTTAAACCCGCTCAGGTTTTCAAGTTGTCTTATCGGTAAAGGCACGGAATTCCAGAAACGGGCCGCTTGCACTGCGAAAGACCTAGACATGAAAGTTGATGAATGCTGAGGTATAGCCAGTAATAGATTTTCCTGAGAGCGCAATGGGAGACCATGGGATGATAGCGGAGAGAAGAGATTATACAAATAAGTAGGACAGTTTGACTGTAGTACGCGGAAGAGTAGGGCGAGTATGTGAAATTTCCGACATCGTCTAATGGGTAGCCACTCCATTTGCCTGCGAAAGTTTGATATGTGATCAAACTTCTTCAGGGAATAAACAAAGCGAATACACGCGTTTTGAACCCTATCTAGCTTATCGAGTAGTTCTTCATTCGCATCTAGGTAGGCCACATCAGCGTAATTAATTAGCGGTAAAAGAAAAGATTGTGCCATTTGGCGTTTAATACAAAGAGGTAAGAGATTCTGAACCCGTTTAAAAGAATGGAGACTTCCAAAGACTTTACGACTGACCTCACTTACTTGAGGATGCCAAGATAAGTTTTCATCAATAAGCAGGCCAAGGTCTTTCACAGAACTGCTGTAAGGGACAACGACGTTGTCGATATTGATAAGGGGGAGATTATTTTTATACTTGGCAATGAGTGAGCGACTTCCGATGACGATTGCTTGGGTTTTTGACGGATTAAGAAGCAGGCCATGGTTACGAGACCATACCGCTATCGAGTTTAAATCGGAGTTTAATGCGGATATGGCACTAGCCGCATCCATGGGAGCGAAACTAGCATAGAGTTGAAGGTCGTCGGCATATAGGTGGTATTTACAAGACAAATTTTCAGAGATGGAGATAGTAAACAAGCAGAAAAGGAGAGGTGATAAAATTCCACCTTGGGGCACACCGGCGATAATTTTCGACCAACTCGAGAGCAAGTTTTTGACCGATACCCGTTGTTCGCGTCCGTGTAAGTAGGAATGAAACCAGGCAGTGACTGAAGGAGATAGGTTTAAACTGTGCAAGCAGGCTAAGAGAAGGTCAAAATCTACCGAGTTGAAGGCACTGCTGAAGTCGAGGAGGATTAAGACCGTCAGCTGACGGCGATCCATAGCAACACGGAAGTCCTCAGTAATTTTAGTGAGGGCGGTTGTGGTACTGTGGCTAGAGCGAAAACCCGACTGCAGAGGGTTAAGTATGCTATGTTGTTCGAGGAAATCGTTCAGCTGTGAGAAGACAATTCGCTCAAGTAATTTAGAAAGTGTTGGTAGAATCGAGATCGGTCTAAAGTCCTTGCAAGCTGAAGGATTAGAGCATTTAGATACAGGAACAACAAGGGCACGCTTCCACTCAGCTGGAAAAGTGGACGAAGTAAGGGAATGATGGGAATGATTGATAATGTGCGTAATTACTGACAATACCTCAGCCTTGATCGGTAGTAGTAGGGAAATATTTAGACCGTCGTTCCCAGTTGCTTTGGTTTTCACTTCACTCAGGAGTTTATCAACTACTGCAGAGGTAATCGAGTTAAAGTTAAAAGCCGGCCAATGAGCCCTCGGTTTCGTTTCTATGAATTTTAAAGTAGCCAACTTTAGCGCGGCGCTCATGGAAACCGTAGGAGTGACGAAGTGACAGTTTAAAGCCTCGATATCTATGTTGGACGGAACCTCATTTGGGACTTTTCCAAAGCCAAGTTGACGTAGGAATCTCCAGATATTGTTGCCAGAAGCAGCAATCTGAGAGGTATAGAACGACTTTTTTGCATTCCTGCATAGCTGATTACATCGATTTCTCAGTTGTCTGTAATTCTCCCTGCTCCCATCAGACGGTCTGCGTTTATAGCGGCGATGAGCTCGGTCCCTCAGCGCCATGGCAGCCCTTATGGTGTCATTTAACCATGGCGACGGCGCGTGTCTCACACAAACTGTTCTCAATGGCGCAAATTTATTATAGACGTTTGTAAGAACAGAGGAGAAGTAACCAACCATGAAATCAATGGAGTCGCTGTTAAGGACGCACGACCAATCCACCTGCGAGACAGCCTCTCTTAAAGCAAACCAGTCGACCCGCCTCAGATCTCTGTAGGAAAAGGTTGTCTTAGGAGTTTTTTGGGGTTTGAGTCTGTAGCTCAGGTAGACAGCATCGTGGTTTGAGAAGCCACCCGCGTCGATTTGGCCGTGGCAAAGGATGCGGTCAGGGCAAGTCACTAGCATGTGGTCAATTTGACTTGGTTGGCAACCAGGCGTGCAGTGTGTATGTCCCAGGGGTAAAATGTTGAGATTGACGGATTCAACGCAGTTACGAAATTGGGAGCTCCTATGGTCGTCTGAGGCTAAGCAAGTGTTAAAGTCCCCCATGATTACTACATCGGAGTAATTTCCTATGATTGTCGAAAGCAGGCAATCGAATTCGGCAAAGTAATTAGTCGAGGGAGGACAATAAACAACGCCAATTAGAAGTGTCTTACCGCGTAATTTCGCTTCAACAAAACTGTATTCCATGGCCGAGATTCCAGCCGAGGATGCAATGATATTATATGGAGTCTTGTCACGGAGGTATAAAGCAACGCCACCGCCCCGTCGGTTTCCACTGCGATCATTTCTGATCAGTGTAAAACCGGGCAATTTATAAAGATTGGTTGGAAGAGTCGGTCTCAGCCAGGTCTCGCTGATCAAAACAGCGTCAACGGGAGAATCCGGTTCAGCAAAGCAAGCTATTAGATCGGAGTGATGAGCCGGTACGCTCTGGGCATTGATATGACATATGTTGTAGGCATGCTTATGACGGGAAACTTTAGATACCAGCAGCGACCGTAGATCCGGTGGGTTTTCAGATGATGAAAAGTAAGAGTCACTACTGTCGCCCGCTAGTGCATTTAAAGTAGGTGATGTAGGAGACAAGGACAGGAAAGGAGATGATTGGGTAGATGTTACGGGTGACAGGGGCGGGGGAGGAGTAGACCGGGTCGGAGAAGGATTTAGATACGAGAAAGACATGAAAGATAAATGTATGCAGAGGTATATATAGAGCAAACGGGAATTATTGAATGTAGTAAGTGTATATATCTTGTACAGGAGTACGCAGGTTGCCAGATATCAATCCAGAAAGCCACAATAACCCTGCCGACTAACATATAGGATTATGGAAATAAAAATATTAACAGTAATTAACCGATAAGTACCTAGGCAGGCACTGAGAGAAATAGAGGGAGCAGAGAAATAAAAATAAGAAGAAATTAAATGACTACAAAAATAGAACATGATATAAAGGAATAAAAGAAGCGCCTAATTTGCATCCCATGGAAAACACGACTGCTCGAATGGTATTAGAAATACAGAGAGTAGGTAAACACCTAATTTAAAATGAGCGTCGGGGTCTCCATAGGCTGGCAATCAGGCGTGAACATATTAAATTTAGAACAGTCATTATAACAGGTATTAAGAAGTAACTGACACTGACAGATATTTAGAGTACAACAAACTTTTAATGTAGCTACGTAAGTATTTGTTTAGATATATTACTTAAGTCACGGAGGACCTCATTATAACACTACATTTTTACATAATAACGCTACATTTTTACATAAATAATGTGAGATAAAAGTAGATAAAATACTCAGGAAGACAAGCGATTCTCAGTGAGAAGTAACAGTTTAGGGAGCAGTTACGCATACTCATTGTTGCACAACTCTATGAAAATATCCCTTACAGGTAGCGCGTACATTGCTATTTTAGATTCTGTCTATGGTCATTTTGTCCGAGCTAAACAAAGAAGTGTATGGCTAGTTTCAGGCTGTCAGTTGTCAAATTGGTAAAACGTAAACAAAGTAATTAACAAGTAGTCTTAATTACGAAAAGGATATCAGTTCGCTTCAATCACTTTTTGCTTTGCCTAGTTCTTCGTATGGTTTTCTCCGGATTCCGCTCCAAAGCTTCCCTGAGTGACTTGGAATGGGCGATTGCCGCGTCGAGTTGATCTTCGGATATAATGGAGCGTCTTGAATCGTCGGGGAAAAGAAGGAAGATTTTACCCCCGTTTGACCAGACCTTGCCCGCGTCGAAATGCAACCGAGCCTTCGCGAAGATCTTCTGTCGATAAGGTGTAAGAGATTCGGTGATCAGGATTTTAGTACCTTTCAACAGTTTCTTCGCGGACCACACTTTAGAGCGGCTCTGCCTCGTTGTGAAGTGAACAATAATGGGCCTAGGTTTTGCGTTGTCGTCCTTGCGTACCCCGATACGATGGGATGAACCGATATCAGCGCCCGTGACTTCACTTAGGGATAGCTTGTCCTGGATGATTTTCAGCGCTGCCGCCGTATCATCCTCCGAGGATTCCGCGATACCGTGGAAAAGAAGTTGTTTGGAGCGCGATCTCGCATCCATTTCGTCCACACGAAGTTCGATAACGGTCATCTGTTTTTGTAAGCGATCCAGCATCCCTAACATAAAATGCTCAAATCTATTGAAGTCCTGTGTGAGTTTAGATAGGGATTCAGAGCTTGGTGGAGAGGCATCAAGTTGCTTCCGAAATTCGGCGAGACCATGGCGGAATTCGTGTCTTAAGGCATCGATTTCAGACGACGAAGACATTTTGTTGATAGGTTAGCTGTCAGTCGGCAGGATTTGTTTTTTTTAAAAACGGGCTACTTGCATAGCATAATCCGATTTTGACGTAATGTTTACGAAAAACAGTTGTTTCTGCATAGACTTACGTAATGTTATGAATAATTAATCACTTAATATATTTGAAAATTGTTAAAATCGGAAGAGCCAAAATAAATCACGTCTATTTCGTAAACTACCCACTTTTTTTTTCATGTTCATAAGGGGTGACATGTTAATAAGTTATTATATATAATAAGAATTAAAATGATACGATATTATTAGCAATAATAATAATTTAAGTATTTTATAACCAGTTTGATATGTTCCTGTTAAATAGAAAATAATGTAGTAATTAAAATTTCTGCCTCTTCATAAGTCAGTTAACCATTTTTGGTTAGACGCTTACAAATGCTAAAATTGTATCTAACCAATATTGGTTAGGGCGCTCCGCGCTGCGTAAAATGCCAATTTTTTAAATATTTATTCATTATTATCTTTATTGTTTGACGAGATAAGGTTATAATATTTTATATTTCAAATTTCAATGCGATCATTTTACAGTTATTCTTTTTACGATCCGTATAGTAGTTTAAAAGTTATGATCGTTTTTCTCAAGGCCATCGACTTCACGCGCAAAACTGTCCCGGGCAGAAGTGACGACTAAATTTTTACCCCGCGATATTAAATAAAGAGCACAATGCCTTTAAACATAATTATCAAGGTGATAATTTGATAGTCATGAAAATAGATAATCGCTTAGTAAACATTATAAAATTAAAATTAATTGTCAAAGCTAGCAATATAGCCTTCGTTGATAAAAATTAATATTACGGTCTTTGGCAAATGTCATCTATCAGGAATTTTCCTTTGTTTTATTTTGTAATACTCTTGAAATATGGATTCAGCATTATCCAAATCTCTTAAATAAAGAGCATAATGCCTTTAACCATAATTATCAAGGTGATAATGTGTCAGTCATGAAAATAGATAATCGTATAGTAAACATTATAAAATAAAAATTAATTGTAAAATCTAGCAATATAGCCTTCGGTGATAAAAATAAATATCACCCTCTTTGGCTCTATCAGAAATTTTATTTTGTGATACTCTTGGAATATGGATTCATCATTATCCAAATCTCTTAAGTCGTATACAGAATTATTAACCATATATAATTACACAGAATATATTGTTAGGTCTGTTTCCTAAATTCAATAAAATTATCAATACCTTTTATATATTGTGGTAGCTTATGAAATCGGAGACTATCGCGGTTATTTGACATTATAAATAAGATAAAAAACGAATATACTGCGTGAATTTTGTAGCTTGTTGTAATAATTTACATCCGCCGAGCGTGCCGCGCAATTTTGCAACGCTCCCGAAACTGTCTCGCTCGGCTGGTGCCGGACTTTAAGATACCTTACTTTACTTTAAGATACCTGTGTATGGCTCAGAGCCTCCTATTTCCGACGACATGCGTTATCTATTGTATATTTACGGCTGGCTATTACGCGAGCTGATGTCGACGTATTAGAAACATTGTCCAATCATATCTTACACCGATCGATCTCAATGAACGGTTTAATTTATTAATATTGCCGCTTTTTATCAGTTAGCTCTTTGCTATACCCCCCTCTGCCAGCTTGCGCTCGACTAACTAAAAATCGTATTTATTTATTTTATATATTTAGCAATACAAAATATCCTTTTACACGACTGCCCAACCAAAAATAAGGGTAATATGTTCAAGGTTCACCTATGCATGTTTCTCGTTTCTTTATTTCAACATAACTTCTAAAAGTTCGAACCGATTTAGAAGTGTGTGGTATTGTTAGAATCGTTATGTCTTATCGACGACCATAGGATATCTTAACTGTTCAAATATTAAGTAAGTAGTAATCTAAATATCGAAATGTCCAAATGTCAATAAATCAACATAAATATATCGTGTTTAGTGTAAATGAAAGTTCTAATTAATAAATAATGAAATAATAATAATAATTGAGTACATTCCGGAAATATACTCTACATGTATATATCCTCTATATGAATAAATATTTATTAAACCACAAATATTTCATAAAAAAAACGCAATATAAATAATTATAAATACAATAGTTACCATTCTATAATGGCAACTAGAGCTGTCAACTACAAGAGGCGAACCCTCAGGAGGTTTTTAACGATATTAAATCGTCCTGTCTCCCGGAGTGTAGAAGAGCGGTGAGCGTAGAAGACTTGGGACGACAATAAACGCAATAAAAATAATTATAAATACAATGGTTCATATTCTGTAATGGCAGCTAGAGCTGTCAACTACAAGAGGCGATCCCTCAGGAGGTTTTAACGATATTAAATCGTTCTGTCTCCCGGAGCGTAGAAGAGCGCCGAGCGTAGAAGACTTGGGAAGACAAGAAACGCAATAAAAATAATTATAAATACAATAGTTCACATTCTGTAATGGCAACTAGAGCTATCAACTACAAGAGGCGATCCCTCAGGAGGTTTTAACGATATTAAATCGTTCTGTCTCCCGGAGCGTAGAAGAGCGGTGAGCGTAGAAGACTTGGGGAGACAATAAACGCAATAAAAATAATTATAAATACAATATTTTATATTCTGTAATGGCAACTAGAGCTTTCAACTACAAGAGGCGATCCCCCAGGAAGTTTTAACGATATTAAATCGTTCTGTGTCTCGGAGCGTAGAAGAGCGGTGAGCGTAGAAGACTTGGGGAGACAATAAACGCAATAAAAATAATTATAAATACAATATTTTATATTCTGTAATGGCAACTAGAGCTGTCAACTACAAGAGGCGATCCCCCAGGAAGTTTTAACGATATTAAATCGTTCTGTGTCTCGGAGCGTAGAAGAGCGGTGAGCGTAGAAGACTTGGGGAGACAATAAACGCAATAAAAATAATTATAAATACAATATTTTATATTCTGTAATGGCAACTAGAGCTGTCAACTACAAGAGGCGATCCCCCAGGAAGTTTTAACGATATTAAATCGTTCTGTGTCTCGGAGCGTAGAAGAGCGGTGAGCGTAGAAGGCTTAGGACGATCTAGTTACGCCATTCGCCCGTCAGAGGCCAACGCCCTACGGCGAGACACCAGGAAAGGTAAACAGCGGGCAGCCTCGCCCACTGACTACCAGTGTTACTACCAGTATGGAAGGATATCTTCGTATGGAGTTAACTATCAGAATACCTCCTACCTCCTGATTTGTTACAGGATCGAGGTCGCTTGCGCGGTCCTCTCTCTTCTGTAACGGTAGTCGTGTTTTTAATGTTTTTTTTAAAATATATTTACTTGTTATAGATTTTCGTACACACCTACGCCGTTAAGTCGCAAAAAAACCACGTCCTAAAATATTTTTTATTGTTTCAGATTAAGATTACATGGACAACATGCGCGGAGTCAAACAGGAGTGCTAGTGTGTCCTAATGAAGAAGAAAATGTGCTCTAATGTTAAGTGAGAACAAATGCACTAGGAAGTTTAGTGTCTATGTATGAGAATACATAGTACTCGTTTCGTGTGTAAAGTGTGCAAGGGAAAATGGCAGGTCTGCTGTACGGAGTCGCGATCGCAGCGGTTATAATCGCCTGCGGGCACGCCCAGCAGGAGGAGAATCTTCTCGAGGAATCTGGTGAGTGTACATAAAATTTTAACGATTATAATGTGAATATATCCCTGAAGTTCAGTGCATTCGAGATCTTGGGGTACAACTGGATCAAAAGCTGACGTTCGACCGACACATCAACAGTATGGTTAGCAAGGGTTTTGTTAATAGAACATGTAAACCATTCTCGAATATTAACATCTTTAAAACGCTTTACTTTTCCTATTTTCGTAGCACCTTAGAGTTCGCATCGCAGATTTGGAATTCGCAATATGGCGTGTATAAAAATATTTTTTTTTTCAATTTTCAATTTCAATTTATTTCCAAAAAATCTTAACAGATTGTAGAAACTTAATATTTAGGTACATTTAAATTACAGTATATTAGTTCGTTTTTACAATATTTAAATTTATCACCACGTACATACAGTTACTTCATTATTGCTTTTAGGGCATCCAAATCATTTTTAAGATTTATTTACTAAAACCACAAATTAAAATAATTGATAAAAATAATCAAGAAATTAAAATCAGAAAAAGTCAGAATAATTAAAAAATGCTACTTAAAATTGTCAAAAAAATGACCAAAAAATTTGAAAAATTATTTAAAATTAACAAACTCATCGATCGAGTAAAAAGCTTTGTCTAATAAGAATTCTAAGTAACTTTTTGAATAAGCTTTCCACTTGAATAGTTTTTAAACTTTCTGGTAGCCTGTTAAAGTAATATGGCCCTGAGTATTTTTTGTCTTGCCTTGCTGTGTTTAGTTTAATACATGGTATAAAAATGTTTAATTTATTTCTCGTATTTTTAGTATGTGTATCTGAAAACTTTTTATAATGTGTTTCTTTATTCTTAAAAAATTCAGTTAGTAACTTAAAGAGATAGAGTGAGGTTAAGGTGAGGATTCTTAGCCTTTTAAAAATGGGTCGACATGACTCTTCCCTTTTCACCTTTGCAATTATTCGCACTGCTCTCTTTTGGAGTATAAATATGGGTTCCCTATGACAAGCATAACAATTTCCCCAGATCGTAATGGCATAACTTAGGATAGCTTCAATATAGCTGAAATAAACATTTCTTGTTTGCAATTCATCCAAAGACCTTCTTACAATACTTAAAGCATAACATGCCCGACTTAACCTACTTTCGAGGTTTTCACAGTGAAAGTTCCATTTTAAAAGTTCGTCGACATGAACACCTAAAAATCTAGTACAATGAGTTTGAGGAATGGCAGTGTTATTTATTGAAAGTATTATTGGCGAACCTTTATTCCTATTTCGATGATTTGTAAAATGTATGAAGTTACTTTTAGACGCATTTAGTGTGAGGTTGTTGCTCTCAAACCAACTATTTAGTTTGAATAGATTAATTTTAACGTTAATCAATAATTCTTCCATATCTTTACCGGCAACAATTAAACTAGTGTCGTCAGCAAACATCGTTACATTTATATCGTTGAAATACATTGATAAATCATTTACATATACTAAAAATAGAATAGGGCCCAAAATGGAACCCTGCGGGACTCCAAGTTTATTAGTTAAAGGGATCGAACAGTGTTTTGTAATGTTTTGATTTTGAAATTGTGTAATTTCCACTATTTGCGTCCTATTTGTTAAATATGAATCAAACCATTTTAAGCAGTCTCCCCTGACTCCATAATGATTTAGTTTGTTTAGTAAAATATCATGCCTAACGCAATCAAATGCCTTACTCAAATCGCAAAAAATACCTAAGGAGTAGTACTTGTCCATTAGTTTGTCATTTATATAAGATATGAAATCCTCGATAGCTTTAGTAGTGGACTTGTTTCGTCTATATCCAAATTGTCTTTCACTAAGAATATTGTTTGCATCAAAAAACGCAAATAATCTATTTTTAATTATAGTCTCTATGATTTTTGAGAAAGAAGACAAAATTGCAATTGGTCTAAAATTTCCAGTTTCAGTTCTTGCGCCTGCTTTATAGAGTGGAATCACTTTTGATAATTTTAACTCTTCGGGAAAAACACCACTTTCTATAGAGGCATTTATAGCCTGCGTTAAGGGGTTTTTAATGTAATCTATTGCCCTATTTACAACAAACATTGGAATTTCATCCGTCCCTGCAGAATGACTCTTGTTCAATTTTTTTACTATATTTTCTATTTCCCTACTAGTGACGGGTTTCATAAATATTGAATTTGGATTTTGTCTTGCATTTGATAAGTAGAAACGAAATTCATTATTGTTACATTGAGCCTTGTTTATTTTCGTTGGATAATTTACAAAATATTTATTAAATATTTGTAAATTATTATATAAATAAATAGGGTGGAGGGCGTACAAAGACGTTTTATTAGATACCTGGACTACCGTGAGCACTTGAGACTTGGAACTTACGAGAGCAGGCTGAACTATTTTAGTATGTGTTCACTGGAAGATCGCCGCACAGCGGCTTATATGACATTATTGTATAAAATAATACATAACGAAATTGATACCCCTTATTTGGTAAAGAAACTGTCATTGTTGGTTCCGCCACGAAGGGTTCGCTCTCCTCGTACGTTCGAAATCCCTCGTGTGAGCACTAGTTACGCCGAAAACTGTTATGCATCGCTTGATGACCACATATAATAGTCGATTCGAAGATATCGACATTTTTCACTTGAACCAACCTAAATTAAGCAAGGCTGTCCTTACTTAGCTCACTAAACGTTTAGGAAGGGAGGATATAATATATACATACAAATTGTTTCAAAACACTCAGAGCGAAAATGAGAATAGCAAAGAGTATAATTTGAATACCTATATCCTATCCTACATATATCCCATCTTTCTCCTTTCCTATCCTTGCAATAGTTCGATTGTAATTTAATGTGTAATTTAATTTAGTGCAATGCAACTTTTGATTTACCTTATAAGAAAATAATGAAGGAAACAATTAATCGCCAGCGAAACACTGTATCAAGATAATTAGTCATAATTAATGAAGCGCGGTATGTTTCCCGAAAATAAAATAAATAAATAGATCCTTCGGATAGCGCTGGATCTGCGATGTTATCTAGCCGGAGCCTAAACTTGACATTGGCGTTTTGCCCCTCCAGTATTGGAGAGGTTTTATAACTTTAGATTTTTCTGTAATATCAGACAAAGCTGAAAGTTCTGGTGTGATTTTCTAAGAAGTGTGATGTAGTGGTAAAGTTATTTTGAAAGAATTTCATATAAAAAAGGCCCTAAATAGTCACAAATATAAAATTTTTTTTTTTCACGAGATTACATCAAATTTTTCTTGGCTGAATTACTAAATGTTTTTGTATGCAAATAAGTAAAACAAAATAATAGTTTTGGTAAAGCATTTAATAAAGAACATAACTGTATTAAGAATTTTTGCATAGAGTTCCGATTTTGTGATATAAACTTCGAAATGGTTGAATAGGCGAGTTTTTTCAGTTCGACAACTTTGTAATATTTAGTCATAATTATCTTAATTGTTTTACGAGATAAGGTTATAATGTTTTATATTTCAAATTTCAATGCGATCATTCTAGAGTTCTTCTTTTTATGATCCGTATAGTGGTTTATAAGTTATGGTCTTTTTTCTCAAGGCCGTCGATTCGCGGCCTTTTGCACGCGAAACTGTCGCGTGCGAAAGGTACGGCCGACTTTTACTTCATAAGTTTAGGGGTTAAAGGCATTAAGTTTTTAAATAAACTTACGAAACAAATATTCTGGGTGGATTTTTTTGCAACCCTGTAATAAGAACCTTAAAATTGTGCACCCTTTATTACCCATTTTCTAATAAGATTTTCTCATATGCCATTATTATAAAATACATACAACCAGTGTTATAGACATTACACAGTACAGGCTGTACACAGACCTTCAATCCTTAGGTCTCAGCAAATTTTACTATCTAATCTTGCGACATGTCGAGCTTTCCTTTCAGTGACATAATTTATTACCACATTAACTAATAATTATAGTGAAACTTATTGGCTCTGCGCGATTATTTGGCTCTGCCTGTGTAGTCCCGTCCCTTTCTGTCTTTCTAGCCGCGACGGTAATTTCCCTGGTAGAGACATCACACACAATGCGAAGGCATTCAAAAATCAAATTACGATGCGTTCCAAAATCAATGCATCCGATCGTTTTCCCCCGTAATCTTTCATTATTGTTATTAAACCCCTTGAGCGGCCAACGGGACAATTGTCCCACAATTGAAATTACCGTAGAGCGGCAAAGGGGACATCTGTCCCAGCCGAGATCGGCGCCGATGTTTTCCAATTATTTACCCTTGATACCTCACATACGGCCTGTGGTATGTGCGAAAAGAGGAGAAGATTCTCTGTCGTTAACTAGTTAGTTCATTATTTTTCATACAGTCGCCATTTTTTAGTCTATGATTGAACCAAACCAAACCAAAAACTTCAATATTTATGTAGATTTTCAACACCGATTTTTTTTATTTTTGTATGGGTATAAGTAAAACGAAGTCATAGGTTGAATGAAGCATATTATAATTATTATAAAAGTATTTACAATTTCTTGTATATGGTGATTTATTTCCAGAAAAAACATAGAAATGTTGGACAAGGCAGTTTTTTTCTGTACCACAACTTTGACAGATAATTCTGAATAATGCTTATTGCTTTACAAAACGACGTTACACGTATATAGCAAATTTCAACAGGAATATAAAACAGGTCTTCTTTATACGATCCGTATAGTAGTTTCGGAGTAATCGTCGTTTTCCTGAAACGCTATATTTTTGTTGTGATGTAATCTTCTTCTTCGCGTTCTCTAAGAGAAACTACAATTCAAACGTCAGCGCTCGAGGTATTAACCCTTAAATGCATGATTATATGTTTTGAATTAAATAAAATTGTTTATTACAGGAAAATAGTCATAGGTTACGAAAAACATAAATTTAAAAATCAGGGAATAGTATGGTATATTTATTTTCAAAAAGCTTGTATGTAGACTTGTAACTTGTATATAGACTTGTAAACTATCGGCAACAATATGCGTTTATTACTAAAATGTAGACGTGAAAAATAGTCATATTGTATTTATATATTTATTAGTATAGGAATTTTCATATTATTTATGAATGAAATATAGAAAAGCAATTGCGATTTTTTTTGTGACATAAAGCAACCTTGCATTTAATGCAATAGGTCTGTAAAAATCCTTTACAACCTGGGATTTTGCATCTATTTTTAAAACTGCACCTTTTTTCCTTATGGCCTATAAGTGTTATCATGGTCTATAAGGGCATACTAAACGTTTCTGGAACTGGCCACTTATAATAAAAGAAATAGAAAACCAATTACAGTTGCTTTTTTATTACTCCATCTAGTTATTCCAAAAATCTAGCTTGTATCTAATATAATTTTCAAATACAACATCAAACATTAATAGCTTGCCTTACAGTAGATGAGAAGTATTTTTTTAACAATTAGATAAATCACTCCTTAATAGGGATCTCAATAATAGTAACTGTATCTTCAAGTAACACATTGAACCCACCACATTCAAATGTTAAAAAACGATTTAATTTACACGCCATAAGAAATGTAATTTTTTTCTTTCACACACAATTTGTTGCCTATGGTTATCAATGTACGTTCGGAAACGGACACACTAAGGTTTTTGAATAAAATTAAGTGAAAATGTATGTATACAATTGGCAACAATATGCATTTAAGGGTTAACATGACGTGTTTCATTTAGTTATTATGTTTATTATGTAAATGTGACTACTCCAACTACACTCCTTTTAATAATAATAATAATAAGTTCTATTCGTAAGAAAGGCGAGCATATTATAGAGCTAACCTATACTATTTATTGTAAGAACATTATTTGCGAGTAGATTTTAAATTGGCTTATATAAGGAGTATGACAAATACAACAAGAAAAAAATCGGTTGTGTCACCCCAAGACTTTCCTGACTAGTATCCGGGGAGGTGCGAAAAAACAGCGACATTTTTTACTCTAGTACCCCAAATTTGTATGGCAGGTACCCCAAACGTTGGTCGTAAGTACCCCAAAAACTAATAGGTTCTTCCGATGGTTAACAGAAGCTTCTATGCCAAATTTTAACTTAGACAGATTAAGCGTCTGGGCGCTATCGCGGAAACAATTTTTTCGCCGGGAACCCCAAATTTGTATGGGAGGTACCACAACCGTAGGGCGTAGGGACTCCAAAAACTAATGGGTTCCTCCGACGGTTAACAGAAGCTTATATACCAAATTTCAGCTCAATCCGATTAAGCGTCTGGGCGCTATCGTGGAAGAATACATACATACAGACAGACATACAGACATACAGACATACATACAGACAGAGATCGGTCTGGAAATAGTCTCAATCGTCTCAGGGAGTCTCAAAATATATATTCCCATCTTCATCTCAAAATTTTTTTTTAGCGCGATCACAATACTTTCCTTTCCGATAGGTCGTCAGGAAAGTAAAAGAGGAAGAAAAAGTATATATTTAACAATATGTGGGCACAGAATGTGCCACACCAAAATAGCTAATGTTTGAAAAGGAGGAGAATGGGAAGGGAAAGGGAATCTATGTGTAAGATTTCGAATGTTATCTGAGTCTGTTTTTAAAACATGTCAAGCTTGGCGCGGTTCTCACATTTTTTGTCAAAACATTCCTAAAACGTGCTTTATGCACGGTGAAAGAGAATTAGAAGAAGTCAGTGCTATGACCAGGGATAGAGAGTATCAGGTTATCTTTTGAACTCAGTGGGCGTCCATGAGCCGATAGTGCAGTAAATCTGCCAGTGAGATAATTAGTTTATATATTACTTTGTCAACGTTTCGGTACATTTTCGCTGGCGTTATGGTAAAAAGATATTGCCACTTGGCAATAGGCCCACTATTTTGTACTTTATTGTGTGTGCTAGAAAGTTTTCCAAACAAACAAACATCGAATCGATGTGATGCAGGACGACTGGCGTGCAACAGCCAAATGCTTCGAAGTTGTGTTATGTTGTGTTTCACTTTTAATAGTATTCGTAGAATAATAGTGAACGGTGACACGACCCGGTGGCATAGTGGTTAGATCGCCTGATCTTACTTTGTAAGATCCCGGGTTCGATTCCCGGCTGGATTACCATCTTCCGTTCGGATAAAATTAACCGAATTGCGTTTCAATTCTGCCGATCAAATACATCTCGACTATATCTCTTTCTGTAATAGGGTTTTAATCAATTTTCAATTTGACTAAAATGTATTGACTATTTCTATTATTAGGTGGGCACATATTAATTATATCTTGACTATTTTTATTTGAAATATATTCACTAAGACATTTTATTTTACTTTTTGAAAATCGTCACATTTTTTTTGTTCTTTTTGACATTGCATTTATGAATTTCATACTTAAAAAACTTATTTGTATCGGTATGTTAAAGAATTAATTATGTTCATTATAACCTTTTTATTCTGATTACATTATTCATTATATTCAATGTAATCAAGCAAACTTGATTGTAATATTGGAGTCCTGTCCACCCTAGAACGGGCTAGTCCCAGTTGGGTGACAGAAACAAATAAGCAAAAGGTTAAGGTTTTGCCATTCGGTTCCTGTTATTTTTGTAAGCAAATCAATGTTTTATAGTAATTAATTCTTAAATAAATAAATAAATAAATAAATCGAATCACTACTTATTGAGTTAATTTCTACATATCTTCTCTATACCTTACATCTCTATATCTTACTTTCTACATGTCTTACTCTGTGTTTTTTATCTGATAAACTAAATGGTGAGACTCGATTTAATTCTACAATAATACCTTTTTTATTCTTACCAGTAACCTTTTATTTTTTGTATATTAATAGAAGAATTTGATCATCCACCAAAGTTGAGCGTCTCCAAAATGTTTGCATTCGGTATATCCATGGCCTCAGAAAATTTGACCACATCACGGAGTACAGAGAGAAGCTTCACTGGCTTTCGACCCGGGAGAAAAGAGACATGCGAGTTCTCTGTATGCTTTTCAAGATCTTGGATGGCGTCGCTCCCAATTATCTTACCGGCAGATTTACTGCACTATCGGCTCATTCTGAGATCAAAAAACAACCTGCTACTCTCTATCCCTAGTCACAGCAGTGACTTCTTCTCATTCTCTTTCACCGTGCATGGAGCCCGTCTTTGGAATGCTTTGCCGAAAAATGTGAGAACCGCGCCAAGCATAACAACTTTTAAAAACAGACTCAGAGAGCATTTGAAATCCTCCAGATAAATTCCCTCTCCCCTCCCATTCCCCTCCTTTTAAAACTTTAGCGTCCTTATAGGTATTAGATTATTTTGATGTGGCAAATCTGTGCCCACAAAGAGTAAAGTATATACTTCTTTCTATCCTCCTCTATTTTATTTGTCATACTCTTTATATAGGTTAAGAGATGTAGTCTACTCGCAAATAATGTTCTTACAATAGTATAGGTTAGCTCTAAAATATTGCCTGCAGGCAATAAGCTCGCCTTTTCTTAAGAATAAAGAGTTTTATTATTATTATTATTATTATTATTATTATTATTATTATTAATGAAGAATTCAATTATATCACGGCCAAATGTAAATGTAATACAACTGTCTATACAACTATGTATTAGTTTTTATTACAATAAATTTATTTGATTTGATTTGATTTGAATAACAAGACACACACTTACACACATGCTACATGCACACATACATATAAACACTTCACAGTAGGGTTGGTTGGAAGTAATTGTCGTATGACAAGAAATAAAGAGTATAAACAAACAAACAAATAATAATCAAAATTTTAATTTTAAAAATCGACTCCGAAGTTTTTTATAAGAGCAGCAGCTACGACATAGTAATATTTAAAACGGCTTATTATAATTGAATGCCTATACAAAATTTTGTATCTGTGCTGTTGACCGTTGTGGAGTTCCCTCTTTGGAAAAAAAACTCTAAGTGCCGCAGTCATGTCTTGGTAAAACTTCGGTGAAACGGGCAGTCGTAATTGAATACATATTGTACAAAATTTCGTGTATGTGCTGTTAATTTTTGGGGGAGTCCCCTCGTCGGGAGCCAATCCTGGGTGCAGAATCAGGTCATGCTTACCATAAAAATGCATTGTCATCGGAACTGAACCAACATGTATTTTTTACTTCATATGATTATATTTTAAGAGTTCCCTCAATTCCTCATGGATCCCATCATCAGAACAGGATTTTGATAAAAATGGGACCAATCTAGGATATATCCTTTCAAATAAAAAAAACGTTTTTGAAATCGTTTCTTAAATGACGGAGTTCTGAGGTAACAAACATTAAAAATATATA